>OY365816.1:9189799-9240352 GCA_959347315.1 Bimastos eiseni | reverse complement strand
ATCTGACTGGTATGTCATTATCTGATGGGTATATTGCTTACAACCATTGTACATTTCATGAAAACACCAGTGGATGAATCTAGTTATCTAGGCTTACCCCAAATAAGGCGACCTCCCAACTTCAGACTTTCAAAACTGTCCCCAAAACCTCAACTTAAAATGCAAGCATAAATAATACTGTTACTTTTATGACGACCAAATATTATTGTTAATTGTATACATATCAAATGGAAAACACCGAGGCTTAGCATGACTCCACTGACAGTCACCAAATTACAAAGCACAAAGGTTGTTTTTAGCATAATGCGACATTTGTCCCTGATAGCGTGGAAGTTATATTAGCATTGAAAGACAAGAATTACAATTCAAGCAAATCAACTCAATAGGAGAAATTAGGGATGAACCAAGTGTCAATTTCCTGTCGCGTCTGAGTACCGAGTTTTACATGTTGAATTGTACCGAGTCCAAGTTTTAAATATTTAAAGAAAGTTTCATTCTCTAGATTTTTAGTTTGTCAGTTTGTATAATGTTTACGAATTTCGTAGTTTTGCCTCAGTTTACACTAGGAAGTAGTAGCCAGTAAGTATCAATGGTAACAGTATTTGTGTTTTTAGCAAGGTCAATCGTTGTTTTGTTTAAATAAAGCAATCCGATTTTCGTTTTCAAAACAGAAAATTGGAAACTGATTTCTATTAAAACTCGGATCCATTGTTTTCCGAGTCCGAGTCTATGCCAACTTTTGGTTCATCCGTAGGAGAAATGATTCAAGTGATTATTTACAGATCCAACTTTCAGACACAGCAGACGTACGAACTGGATACGTACCAGTCGAAAGGATCTCAGGATGGACAGTCCTTTGACACCTGACAGGCCAAGTTCGATAAGACTGAGGATGACGATGACAACGTCAAAACAGCTCCATTTGTCCTCCAGGTACTTGTAGAGACCAAGTGCCAGAATCTTCAGCCCCGCTTCAACCGTGAAGATACCGGTAAAGACCTAAGAATACGCATTAGAAAGACCAATTATACATATACAAACCAAATCGCATCGTATGATTATTTATGTAGCACTACTTTCCGTACTAGCCATCAATAAGTGCTCTCAGCGTGACAGCACCAAGGAAATAAAAAACTCTTCAGGCAATGACGAGATGAGGTTGGGAGCCCGACTAAGAGCTTACTACGGATTCTGGGCTAGGTCGTTCCGCATATTCGAAGCATGTAACAGGAAGACAAACAATGTTTGTGTATGTGTTACATAGGGACAAATGAAATGGCTGACTACACAGAACAAATGATAGGCACTCAAATCAAAATGAAATTTATGAGGTTGGCAAAAGGTGCTACACAAAATCTAGATACAATATACATACATAAATGCATCTGATTCAGTTCTTACCTCCAGGTGGCCCTAACTAATGGCACCTCTCTTGATTCCTAATTTTGACTCCTGGCTAATCTGTCAATTGATGATTGTCAAGCTATGTATTTTTTATCTCATTAGCTATTCAGAATACCAATTCTGTTTCAATGGTTTGACCATAAACCCAGACAAGTCAGAAGCAATTGTATTTGGCTCATGTCAACGCCTGCATTCTTTCCCTATGCTCTCTAGCATTGAACTGGCGGGCACTGCTGTGCTGCTTTCAGACTCTGTCAAAACACTTGGGGTTACCCTCGACAGCAAGCTCACATTTCGACCCACATAACAAGCCTTTGTAAATCTTGTTTCTACCACATAAGGGCAATACATCACATAAGGTTGGCTCTAACCCAAAATTTGTCTGAAACTATAGCCTGCTCACTTGTCTCCTCTCACCTCGATTATGCTAATTCACTTTTTGTCAGTTTCTCACACCTTGAACTCAAAAGGCTTCAACGTATCCAAAATACGTTAGCTCGAGTAGTGCTACGTGTCCAACTACGAACGTGCTCCTCTGCCCTACTCCACCAGCTGCATTGGCTCCCTGTTGAATTCAGAATCAAAATTAAGTTAGCTTGTTTGACCTACAAAACCATCATCACCAGTACACCTACCTATATTCATGCTCTACTAACGCCTTACATTCCTCCTTGTTGCTTACGATCATCAGGTACAGGTCTTTTAGTCGAACCACGATGCAGAACAGTTATGGGCTCTCGTGCATTTCATGTCTCTGCTCCTAGGGAATGGAATCGACTGCCACTCTCTCTTCGTAGCTCAAATTCACTTCCTTCCTTTAAAAAGCGACTCAAAACTCACTATTTCTCTTTGGCTTTCAAGGATTTGGAAATCTCATTGCATCTTCTCCTGGCGACTGACTATCCGCGCCTCAGATTCACATTTAGATGTGACCTTGTGCGCGTTACAAATTTATTAATAATAATAATAAATAAATATTATGACTGACTGATAATTAATTATACATAGACAGATACTCTACATGTTTACTTAGTAAATAGTTGATATAGCTTAGAAAGTTGCCTTACAGCCAAGGTAAAACGGACGTAAGACAGACTACATGTTAGAGTAGTACAGATGGAAATTACAAAGAGCATAGTCCATTAAACATTGCTTTAACCATATTCTGTATAGCCACCAAGAGACCAGCAGTTGGTATAAGGAGCAGGCATTGTTTGGTAAACAAGGATAGGAGGGGGGCGCCCGGTTCATATTACTTATTTCATTTTCATTTTTCATGATGGGCATAAAATGAGACAGATTGCCAAGAGGTATAACCACAAATAGGACATTTGTAGCTCAATTATTTGCTGGCCTAATTAACAGCACACTTATTAACACTTTAATGCTGAGAGCACACAAAAAGTGACTGGGGCACCTATGCAGCTCATTGTTAAAGTGTTAACTTAGGCTAAGCATATGACTAATGAATACCCTAATGTCAGCTGCTTCTGTAAGTGCACCTATTATGTAACAATTCTGCAAAAGTTACCAGATGTTGCGATTTTATTTATATGGCACTCGAAGGGTTCAGAAACCTTAACCCTTTAAAGACCAGTGTGTACTAAAGTGTAAGGCATAATCAATAATGCTGGTCATTAAAGGGTTAAAGCAATGAAACCTTATGCTTACAATAGAAACAGAGCAAAATGATCACTCTTAGGAGTGTAGAAAAACCCTGATTATTCAACTGGCAACAACATGCAAAACCAGAACCGTAACAATAACAGAGAAACCCAAAGCCAAAACGAACACAGCTCATGAGATGAACCTGAAATGTTTAAAAAGCAATGTCACTGCCACCAGACAGACACCTCAGCTGAAGCAGCAGCAGCAGCCAGCGTCTGCTGAAACGCATGCCACTAACATCATCAGACAAAACCTACCCACAGCCCGACGACGCCAGAGCTGTCAGAATGACAAAAGACATGTTATTCAGGTCAAATATAAACATTATAAAGAACAGGACAATGATAGACTCGATCGAACAGACATTAAAAGTGGACTATCGCATGTGAACTCTCGGCAACAGAATGTTACGACTACACAGTGTAACGACTTCGAAAAATCAAAGGGCAATTACCTTACAAGACCCTACTATTATACAGCAACCAAAGGTCCATTTGACACAATACACAATGACTTAAGTACACAGGACATGCATTGTAGAAGGCTCACTTAACACAAGAATCACATGAATCAATTCAGCAGCACAGGACAACATCGGAGCACTAAAACGGCGAACTGGTCATCTCATTAATGTCTGACACAGCCATATCTGGCACTAGAAGATCTTTAGTTCAATCCAACACATCCCAAAACATGACCCCATTATTACAAAAGGTTCTGGATTGGCCAGCTATAGGCCATTTAGGATATCTAATCACTGATTCTAGATCTAGTACCTGCACAAGCCTAACATCGACTCAGCTTAAATCATCGATAGGTACACAATGAACAGACCAGTGAGAAAATGAATGAACAAATGACTCAATGAAGAAATGAACGAATGACAGACTAATTTAAAAGTAACCACATTGCACTCACGAAGTTTCCATACTTGAGTGTGGAAGTCAGTTCAGGACTCATATCGTCGTGTTCCATGGCCATGAAGAGCGTATTGATGACAATGCACAGAGTGATGAAGAGATCAACAAAGGCGTCCATAATAAACAGCTCAATGAAGTGCGAAAACCTATACCAGCCCGGACAGCAGGACCAGCCGAAAAGCAGCTGATGACCTTTGGCCTTCAGGAACTCCTTCTTACTCTGTCCTTCTTCCATCCCAAAAAAGTCTAATCAACACAATTTCATTGTGACATTTAAATTTTCATTTTAAATTTCAGATTTCAAATCTAAATCTTAGGCAGTGTACAGCACTGTGTAACAAAATCCTTTGTTGAACTGCTATGACCAGACTAGTAGCTCAGCCAAATAATTATATGAATTCAGGCACTCAAAACGATATGCATCTCCTATGGAAAGCTCAACTGAAAAAATGGAACATTTAGTCGCTCGCAGGCCAATTTGCATAACTTTCAGTAAGACTGCTTGACCTCCTTCCCTGAAGGAGGTCAAGGTCATTTGACCAGGCACCAGAACGAAATAAATGAGAAGCTTGGCTATTGCAAACTTGGATTTGGTATGCAGCTGGGAAAAAAGCTGGTGTCCCTCATGTGGCTTTGTGGGCTCTAAGAAATTTTCAAAGATTTACATTACACTACTTATGTAATGTCATGAAAAGAAGTTTAGAATCGAAGTCAATAAGAAGCTGACCACTGCATGAAATATGAGTTATATTAAATGCAAATATTAAATATGTATATGCAATTATGTATCCAGTTTTTACTTCTGCCCGGTCCATCATCCCCTACAATTCGTATTCTTATTTAGACGAATAGCAGCGTGGCCAATTATTCACATTCAGCCAAATAGTAAAAAAATGTCATTCAGTACAGCTACAGATAATAATTAATAATGAGTGACAAGAGAATTAAAAATTCAAGCACACTCAGATTATACTCACTTTTCTTGCCTGCAGCCTTGTTGACCAAGTCCTTAACCACCATCAAATCTATATGCAAAATAACAAGATATCAATTACCATTGTTACTGAGACAACAATTAGTTATTAATTGATCCTCAAAGATAAAATCCTATAGTAAAAGCATCCAGTGTTTAATTACATCTTATGTTTTCTGCACCTTTGTACCTTACCTCACCTTCCAAAACTTTTCCTAAATCCGAGCCTGGCTTGATCTTATAGCAGTCTTGAGTCTTAAAAATCAAATAACCATTATTATAATTAGCTTCTTCATAGAGAATGGACAGATGTCATTGAAGAATGGGGCCAAACAAGTCTCCAAGAGTTGAGTCATGCCCCAATGAACAGAGAGGTGTGAAGAGATGTAGTCAGAAAGGGAAATGCATCAGACAACTGTTGAGCCAATGGTTGTTGATTGATTGATTGATTGATTGATTGATTGATTGATCTTCAGTGGTTAGGCCATGTGCTTAGAATAACAACGGCCCCTCACCCTTTTAACCTTTTTAGCCAGAGGATGACGCATATGGCCTCTTGCAGCTCTCATCAACTATGAACATGGCCACAATTTGCCTTGACCAGTTTGTGCACAATTCAGAAGTATAAATTGAAGGGATGCTAGATAAATTCATATACTGAATCAATATATCATAAAGTTATTCGTCATTTAGAAACACCATATGAGTCTATTGTAAATGCTAAACGAAAGACTTAATTGAGGAAATGAAATAAGTAGGCTTGACATACCCTAAAAAATAAATTCCTTTGGAAAGTTAGCAGTAATAAGTACCTTTCATGTCAATTCCCGTTGCACTAGGAGTTCGACTAATAAACGGATTGTCAAGGAAGAGCTTTCCCTTGCAATCCCAATCATGGGCCATGTCCTGTCATAATTTTGAAACACAAAATGCATAAATAAAACACCATCACCCATCTTACATAGCGTGTATATTTGGACGTTTTTCAATAACTCATTCTTCGTGTAATTATAAACATTCCAACCACACAACATATCCAAAATTCAACTAAACATTTTACCATGTAATATTTCCAATAGTTCATATTATTATTTGAATGTTACACCTATGCAATCGCATACTACCACCTGAAGAACATATGCATTGATCCATGATCTCTTGCCTGAACATAAACATTCATAGGTGACTATCTATTATCGTTGTTAGATAAAACTTGCATTGTAATCTCTCTAGATAAGATAATTACAGTTGAAGCTCCAAGTAAAACTAATACTTTATAACAAGAAATTCTTATGAGTTTGATGGAATCAATAACCTATGCTACAACTCCTCATTAGTGTGAGAGCTCATGACTAATTCATAAGCTAAGTCAACGAATAATGACAAATACTTTATAAAGGCATTAAAAATTGATGAACTAATGTATTTGCCAGGACATTTAGCACAATTTCCATTTAGAACATATAAAATAAAACAATTGCTTGATACTGCCTCCTTCTAAAGTTCAGATGGCACTGAGACACTGTGTGCAGGAAGGCCTCAACACTATAACTGCTCTGGAGAAGCTTCAACCAACAGTCCTAATAATAATCTTCATTCATTAAATTCAAAGTGACTCACTGCAGTATAAGAAGTTATAGCATGAAAAGATGATCACAAGTTATTAGAGTAGTCGAAATTAACTTTAAATTCCCCTCAATTTGTTTTAGTTTTAAGCTGGATCTCGCGACTTCGCTTCTGTGGATGCTGTAAAGATCTCGAGTTTATGATTACGATTACAACAGTTTTGTTAACATTGCAAGTACAAGTAAGCTAAACATTACCATCATAGCAACTATCACCATCACTATAACTTCATACAATCCTTAGTTCATACACCTACAACAATCCTGCCTTTGGATCCAGTTTTGACATTACCTGCTTATCGATTCTGTTTTGACTAAGCACCTGTGAAAAGATGGTTCCACAACTTCGTTTTTTGGTGCTGAATAAATCTTAAGGTAACAATTTACAACAATTGTAAATACTAACTTACAAACAATAACTGGTGTTTTATATGTGTGGCACAGTGGCCGATCAGTTAGAGCAGTCAGCCCGTAGGGTTCAGTGTGCGCTGAGTGAGCGGGTTCGACCCTCGTCCGGGAAGTCACTGTGTAGGGACCTTGAGCAAGTTCTTCGCACACAGTTGCTCTGCAGCACAGCTGCAATTGAGCTGTCGAAGCGTGTGTGCACTTCTGAGCAAAAAAATGTTGGAAGAAGGGCGATATCAAATTTCAATAATAAAAAACTGGAACTAAATCCTGATCGACGCTTCAGTTACTTGTGTAGAAACTGATCAAGTGCCCAGTTGTTTCATTGTCTATGTAGAACTACTTTATAGGTTTCTCTTTGTTTGCTTTTTGATTGTTGCAGAACTACTGAGTGATTCAGATGATTCTGACATTGAATGATTTCATGTGTATCTCATTTGCAATGCAAATAACATTGATTGATTTCATGTGTATCTCCTTGCAATGCAGACTTTTTACAATGTTCTTCCCTCCTCACAATAATGGAATGTTACACAGGTCGCATTCCTCGCTTTCACAAACATTCATACATGCATCCATCCATCAACAGTCCACATATATACCGTTTATTTAATCAGTTTTACAACCTATGCTCATTATCAGACAGTATTTGTATCCTGTATTCTCAGCAATTTATTGCTCTATATGTGCACATTGTAGGTTAGAATTGTCAATTTACGGCAGTTGAGATACCGAATATGTAAACAAATAAAAGCCCTGCTCTGCCCTTTATGTATGAGCACTATATTTCCTTTCAATCACAATGTGGAAGATTACGTGTTGAATGTAGTATGGTTTCCTACATGCAATTCGAAAGCAGAAGAACCTCATCACAAACTGAAACCTCGAAAGATTTACTGATGAATCTGAAAAACGACCCAGACCTTAATTATTTCCCCATAGGCAGCTCTTTAAACTTTGCTCTGAAATCCTCACTCGACAAACAATAAATTCTAGCTCATACCATAGACCCTATGTCCTGATAAACACACAACTTTCTCAATAAGGTTCTCTGGGTCTGTATATTGAATAGCATTCTCCCATTGATCCGTTGATCAAACTCCTGGGCTGGCAGGTTTTAAGTGTAAATTACTTCTGTACTAGCCCTCTGCGATTCAACAGGATAGTGACTGAACTACTGCTGGACTGATCCCTCTATAATTTTTCAAAAATATTTAACACTGGTGCCTACTAACAATCAAACTGTCAAATTGCTTAATTTAGTTTTTCCTCTTGTTTGTTCACTGTTATATCATAATTGACTCAATTGAGTGTACCTTGATGAGTGCGTTAGTTAGGTTAATTTAGATAAATCACATTTAGTGCATTCTTACTTCCTAAATGACCCTCCACCCTAGTAATTTAGTTATTTAAACACCAGAAATCCCTAGGTAGTGGGATCTTAAATCCCTTTACAGCCGTCTGCAATTTAAATGTTGTAAAATATCATTGCCCTAACATCATGAATAAAGACTGATTGATCGATTGATTAAAAAAACAAATCAAAGCATAAATCACAAAGAATCACCTCAATCTTTTTGCCTCTTGGCTCAAGAGCTCGCTGAGCAGCTCGATGCTTTGCCGAAGTTGCAAAGTGAAAGTGCGTCGGCTCGCACTTCTTGTCCTGAATTCGAAACCGCGGAAGATCGATGGCGTGCGGCGAGTAGCGGCTCTGATGTGAGGCGTAGCTGGCCTTTCGCGAGTTGGCAGCAAAGCGCGTTTCGAGCTGCGACATTCGGCTGCCGTAGGACGTCGAGCCAAGGCGCTGCCTTACAGTTAAGAAATTCTGAGCATTCTGAAAGTTGCATAGCTCTTCCGAGGTCGGCGTAACGGCGGCCGAGTCGTCAGCGTATGGCAGGTCGAGGTTTTCGAGGCAGGGCAGGACGAGAGGGCGACGATCGTTGGACTGTTGCGTGGGCGGGCAGTGTCTCCGCCAGCTGAACTGGCTCCCTCTGTGCAGAGTGAATGGAGAACCAGGCAAACTGGTGCTTGCCTGCAAGAATAAGCCAACCACTTAACCAGCAGATACAAAAGGTAAAGTACAATTTTATTACAATTAATTCGACATCATAACTATTCTAACTTCAACAGCATGAACGTTAAGTACGATCGACAAGCAGTGTCTCCAACTGAAAGACTAATCTGATTCACAGAGCTGCTGTTCAGTTGCACAGAAAAGAAGAAATTCAATATTAGAAGAGTTTAGATGAAGTTTAAGACAGCTGCTGCTGGACCTAGATTTCGTAATCCTCACCCATATCTTCTAGTTCCCCTGAGTCTCTTATGAAGTCGTTTCAACTCAACTTAAAGTTACCTCTTACAGCTAGTTATTCAACAGAGGCTGTCAGTTCATGCTGAAACTTCATATCATGGCTCTTCCATAAAGACATGTATTAATAATTCTGCATGTCAACTAGAGTCTGTTGGTCGGCCGGAGAGTCCAAGCAGGATCCCGATGTCTGATAATGTAGATAGTATAACTAAGCATCATCTGTTCCAAATGCGGCTGTCAGTTTTAAAATTTTTAATAAATGAACTACTGATTGACCAATTGCTGGATTACTTTCTCAATATTTACCTGATAGCAGTTTCCTTCATTGTGGCGTTGGCTAATGCTTTGTGCAATAGTCACCGATGCTAATAGAAATTACCTAACTGCACAATTAATTGAATAAGCTTCATAACTTGCCCTATTGCCCATGCTGCCAATGATGCTAATAGAAGTTGCCGACTTGCACAGTTAAAAATTGAATCTGCTTCACGACTTGCCTTCTTGCCCATGCTGTTGATGATGCTAAGTCGGCGTCGTGAGTCGACTCCGCACTCCGACTTCATGCTGATGCACTCTTTGTCAGCAGCATGCTTCGCTCGGTTAGGAACGTACAACTCGATGCTAGTGCAAGACAGATCCGATGCGCTCTTCTTCATGTCGACAGCCATTTTAGCCGCCTCATTTGCCTCATCCAGTCGCCTCTGATCTTCCTGCAAGTAGTGTAAAATTCAAAAAAATGTGACTTGACATGGTGTAAATCAATCTTACAACACACCTCTATAATACTCTCGTGGTAGTAAGTTCCCATGAACTATAGTCGAATGTAAGAGAGATGCTAATGGACAAATTCCAAGGCTTTTCGTTTGCTACCCGGCAGATGGCAGTATCAAACCTGATGATGAGATAAGTGCATACAAAAACATTTTCAGCCAGGGCTGCTACGTGAAGTCTGTTCCTCCGGTTTAAACCTTCAACCGTTGGAAATCTCAATCAAGCACGCTACTGCACAGACTACTGTGCCTCACCACTCCTTAAGCGTCTGGTTTGAATAACACATTGTATTACATCTGAGCATTTACAAAGTGCCTCCAACAGCCATGACTATTAAGAGGTGCTCACAGCGTGCGCACTCCAAGCAAATGGAAGAGTATTCAAGTAAGGACAAAAGTGGATACACCACCACCAAAAATTTTAGTCCTAAGTCCTAAGAAAATCCGATTTTTATTTTCAAAACAGAAAATCAGAAAGGCGATTTTTAGTAAAACTCGCATACATTGTTTGTCCGGGGATAAGAGAGGAGGTCGATGCTAATCGCCTTTGCTATGACACAGCGTGGTTAAACAACTTGCTGCTGCGACAAAGCAGCTAAACAGAATAGCAGAACAAATTTAAATGGATGGCACCCATAGAGCAGTAGTTCTCAACCTTTTTGGCACCAAGGCACATTTGAGATCTTTGGAAATTCAGAAGGCACACCACTGAACTAAACCTAAGTTTTTATGTTTAATTTTGAGCAAATTAAGCATTTTCCATCTGAAAAGGAAGGCCTAATTTAAAGTTTTTACATAATTTTCAAAATCAATTCGAGTAGAGTAGACAAATACTATTATTTTAACAGTTTATCAGATTGAAATGTAACATTTGCACTTTTACAATTATACATTTACAATGTTAAACATAAACTGATCGTAAACTGTGCGAGTTATCAGTGTTAAGAAGACTTTGTAATTTGCAAGACCTGTTTAAATGTCAAAATGATATCTGGGATTGATGTCCCTTGAAAATTTCTTCAATCGTTGGATGAATTTCCAATAAATAAATTCTCACATCTCCTTCAACACACTTCAACTTTTCTCTCTTTGTGCATTTAATATTTGTAAGAATCGAAAATCCGAGCTCACATAAGTAGGATGTGGAGAACCGCAAAAGAAACTACAAAGCCCTTTCTGAAATATTTGGATGTTCCTTTTCTGCCATTATCCAGAGCATATCTAAGAACATTTCTGCATGTTTAAGTTATAAAATTCAATTGAACATCAATTCAGCAAGTTCCTCTTGTTTTAGCATTAATATGTTTGTGTTGCCTGCAGTTTGAACAAATGGGTCTCTCACCCAATCATAGTGTTCAAATGCCAGGGAAGGAAAGTAATGCTGAATCCTTCAACTTTTCTTTGAATTTGACTTTTATTTATTAGCATCGCGGCATACTTTGAGGTGCCTTATGGCACACCAGTGTGCCGCGGCACACCGGTTGACAACCACTGCCATACAGACATGGCGTCATTGAACCATTGACTTTAGCACCAGACACTCTGAACATCCATGCCATCTGTCAGTTGATTGGTTCCACGCTTTTGCATGGGCCCACCACTGATGACACTTTTCAGCTTACTCAGCATAGTTTTGCTAATTGATGTTTTATTACTGTGACATTCAACATCATTAAGGCCAGCGCAGAGAACACCTATGAGTTGGGGCACTATATAAATGTTTGATTACATTGCATGATAACATTACATAATGAGATGAGAGCATACCTGAGCCTCTGCAGCTTCCGCATCCTCTGCCTCCTGGTCTAGCTTTCGACAGTCGTCATAGGACATGGCAACAATGGCAAGGATTAGGTTGACGAGGTAGAAGGAGCCGAGAAAGATGACGATGATGAAGAAGCCCATCTGGTAGGGACCATTTGCTTTGATGACCTAAATGATGCAAATCACATTTGACAAACATTAACCAAACATTACCTACTTGTGTCATAAATGAATACAAAAATTGTGAATTCTAGTGAATTACCTTGCAAGTAGGGCAATACGATGAATTTTGACCATAAGCACCAAAGCCAACCACCTGTAGCAAATTTTATTTGCAAAACTTGATGAAACTTAAATGGGTCATTTTCCAAAGGCCCTATATCCAGGGATGGATTAGGCTCAATGGGTCCCCAAGCCAGCATCTGATGTGGGCAGAGGCAGCAATCCCAGGGTTTACAGAAAAAGGACAAGTTATACATGTGTCCCCCCCACATTTCCTACCCATTTCATTGGGTGTTCCCCTCCACGACAAATGAGATTGCCGCCTCTGGATGTGGGCCCTTGGGGACAAAAGAATCGTACAGACGAGACACAAATTTTTTATTTCAGCTTTTTTACATTTATCATTTATCACAATATCATTTATTGCACAATTTCAACAAAAACTTACTCTTAAAAAATATTTTTTACTTTTTTGTAGAAACATGCTACAGCCTAAACATAATTTAAATTATATTTAATCTCATTTATTTCATGATACTTTACCTAAAAGATGACTAATATTATCCTTTTTTCCTTCATTTTTCCATAAGATTCTCATAAGCATACAACACTACGGTTGTTATGCTAAGAGCAAATAATTATTGATTCAGTAAAAATAAAGATCAGCCCAAAGATAACACAAGACTATCAAAATAAATAATGTGACTGCAGTTTTGATTTCTTTCTATATGTTCTTGTTTGAAGGCTGCTTGTTTATTTTTTAGGGATGGCAGGGTCCCTTCTCAGTCTGTGGGGTTCTAAGCCATGGCTTAGTTGGCTTATGCCTTAATCCAGCCCTGCCTGTATCAAATATTTTAAACGGGATAAACTGCTTAACCCTTTAACAACAAGTGTATACTAAAATTTATGGAAAAACATATGCAGCACATCATCAAAGGATCAACACAGACGAACAGACAGGACACGTTTCTTTAAGAGCATCTGCCCATATGCTGTATGTCCATCTATCTGCCTGTCTGAGTGTCCATCTATCTGTCTGTCTCTTGTGTGTCTCCAGTCTCACTCCCAAGCACCACCATAATTAATACTCCAAAGGAGACACAGAGGCCTTACTGTTCTGGTATTCCTTCACGCAGTGCTACTCACAAAAGGCTGAGCTCTTCCATGTCCACTGCTCTGATCCAGGTGAAACTTTTAAACCTAACTTCTTTCTCCTTCCAGCTCATGCGATAGGTCCAAACAAAGGCAATCTGCATTTTCAAACTAAGTCATAATTATGATGTTTGATGATTATAACAAACACTTTACAACAAGCCTGTTAATGAACATTCATCTGGGACAAATGTCATATCTCACATGATATAGTATTGCAAAAGACAACCACAAATAACTGCAAATGCATATAAACCTACTCAAGCAACAATATGTTTGATCAGTTGTAGCTGGTGTGAAAAAGGCAGTAGAAAACAGCTTACCAACTGATAAAGGTCCTCCCAGAAATCTTGTGTCATAAGACGGAATGCACAGAGCAGGGCCCATGGGAAGCTGTCAAAATTCGTAAATCCGTAGTTTGGATTTAGACCACTCTCAATGCAGACGTAACCTTCCTCGCACTGGCTGCAAACGTAAATAGATTAATGCAGATACACCAAACAACCAAACAAACAAAGTGTGAAATATTATATTAACACTGTGTGCAAGTGAACATTTATATGGCTCATCAACAAAACATCAAGTCGTTTCATGCTGGAATAGTTGATATAGGATAAAAGTTATAAGAAGTAAAAAATGTGCAGGTAATTAATTGGCTCAGTTAGCCAAATTGGTTCATTCGTCTCTGTTCGCAGTGTTTCATTTAGTCTCCCTCTTCTTGGGGAATCAGGCTGTTGCGGAGTGATGATTGAAGAGAGGGACAAGTCCCCTCCCCAAATGTTAAATTTTTTTAATTTACACACTGAACTGATAGCATTTAAAGCTGTCATCTTAGCAAAATTTCTCCAATATTTCAGACTGATAGGAGAGGTCTAAGACCCCCAAAAAATACTTAGGTTATCTAATTGTTTGGTGCTGTCGGTTTCCATTTCAGCCTCCAGCATAATGCTGCTGAGGATAACTACTGATGACAGCACATAACCAACAAAAGCAAGTACATAACCTGCAGAAAGTAAACTGCCTTTGTACAAGTCTTACCTGCCACTCTCTCCACAGATTTTTCCATCCGCATTGTCAGGCGCCTGCCAGTAGCCTAACAGTAGAAATGAGACATATACAAACATTAACAAAAGCTATTGCTTTGGTTTCTTTTGACCCAACTGGTACTAAATTTCACCCAAAACGTGCCAAGTGTGCCAGGCGATTCTGTTTACTAGAATTAATATAAAAGGCATCATTTTAACCATGTACCACTTAACCACATACATCTTAATTCATGAAGGCAGTTCCAGACAGACACATATATGTACGCTGACACAGTCTGAGCTATTAAGCTGAAGTCCTCAGAACAATGAAGACTCAGTATTTAACCCACCTTGAACTTAAGGACCAAAACTTGGACTTTGCACTGAATGTGGGTTGTAAGAGGAAGCTATTCTATTCTAGTCTATTTACGGATTTATAAAGCGCCTCTCACAGTACAGCCTAATCAGAGGCACTCCCAGTGCAAAAAACCCCTAGAGAAAAGGAAAGTCTTAAGAGAACGAGCAAAAATGGTTGTGCTACTAGATAAGATTGCTGCACGAATCACAGCAGGAAGGTTGTTCCATAGCAAAGGGCCAACAGAGGCATAGACACGATGCTGAGCTGTGGCAGTTCTAGACTGCGGTACTAGAAGATCGTGACGGTCTAAAGAACAGAGAGGACGTCCGGTGGTAGCTGAGATAGGTTTCCTGATAAGATCACATAGATAGAGTGGAGCTTGACCCAACAACGCTTTGAATGTAAGAAAGAGAACTTTGAAATGAATCCTATTAGTCAAGAGAAGCCAATGAAGACGTTGAGTCATGAAAGTAGAAAAATGTGAGAAACGTGGAAGACGGGCGATCAAACGAGCAGCTGGAGCGGAATGAGGCGGAGTTTTGGTAGGCGGATGAGTAATGAGTTACAGTAGTCAATGCGGGAGCAGATGAAGGCATGAACCATGGTCGAAAAAATGGTCGAAGACACAGATCGTCGGATGGCGCGTAGTCGCCACTGGATCATGACTGATCATGCACAAGGAGAAGTTGGAGAATTTAGGAAGATAAGCAATCAATCTGGAAGCAGCTCTAAGGACATAGTAGATAGGTGCAAAGCGGATGTAGGGAAGGCCAATAAGACAAGTACAGGAGAGCTGCAATAGTTAATTTTAGAACAGACAAATGCAGAAATTATACATAGAAGTCAGGGAGGAGTATGAGACAGATCTGCAAATCCACCAATGTTCCAACTCTATTGCCAAGATACAACTGTAGAGTGGCTTTCATATACCAGACACTACATCAGCGCAAGTGTGATGCTGCTCTATCATTGTCAACTTCCTTTAGTTTAGCACTGTTTGGCCTAGGAAAACCCCTATACATTTACCAGGATAACACACTGTTTTGCTAACTCATGTAAATATTCACACAAAATGACGTTTAACATAATTTAGGTCAGTGCAGACTAGGTATCTTGAAGGGACGCTTCATTAATGTTCGATTACATTACATTGCACAGAGTGTGTAGAACTTATTACTGGAATTAATCCAATGTAGAAAAGTTATAAACAAGAGAGTCTATGTTTAAACAATTATAAGAAGATAATTTTAGCTACTTTACTAGTAGTAGCATTTGTAGTGTATTTACAGTTCTGTATGCTCAGAGAAAGACAATCAGATGACCTTATATTGAATATACTGACAACACCAGAGAATAATGACTGATTTTGAATACTGTGCATGGCTGCAGTTCGATATTTTAATAAACCACAAGCCAGTTTGTACGACAACTGTTGCTGAACAAGAAGCCACAGCAATGAGTTATAGAGGTCATAAGCCAATATTTTTAAGTATTAATTACAACTGCAGTCAAAGAATTCTAAATCTCCAGAATTCTCTGGAGCTTTCACAAATTTCTCTATGCAATACCAGTAATTGAGGTAACAGAAGACCAATGCATTTGTCAGATATATCGCAGCAGACACAAGAATTTGACACCTAATTTTCTGTGTAAAAGATATGCAAACTCCAAGTTGTCTAGTTTTCTTGCTAATTAATATTCATATACCACCATCACTTGAATATTCAACAAGTTAATTCCTAATTTTAATTAGCTCTAGCACTCACAATGCACTGTATGGGTCCATTTCGAGCCAGTGTGGAGAAAGTTACTTAATAGAGATTTGTGAAAAGTCTTTCCAGCATATCTGCTCAGTAACATCAATTCAGTGAATAAATTCATAATTAATTACTAATAACTAAAAACTGAATAACAACAAGACGCATAAGAGATGAAGAGAAATAAAGAGAAAACTCACTGCGATCCATGGTGTAATTGTATCTGACAGCCCAAGGGAGCTTTTTAAAAATGTCTTCTGTGTAGTTTTCTGGTGGAATTATGCACTTTTTCATCAGACTTCCTTGGTAGAGCTGAAGGCCAATTAGGGCAAATATTGACAGAACGAAGAGCGAGAGAATCATCACATCTCGAAGTCGACGAACAGCTTCCATGAGGGCACCAACGATTGTCTTCAAGCCTGCAAAATTTTACAAAACTTCTACAAAATCAGACAATTGAAATCGCATTCTATGACACTTCATCTTCGATTGTTATGCTTGTCCGAGGCACTTAAATACATGAAGCTCAGTTCAGTTAAATATTGTTCAGGCTTTTGGTTATGTTGGTTTTCCAGTATTTCGCAGTTGCAAAGTACTGTCTATTTGTAAATTAGATAAGTTTTCCTTAACATTTCACTACGTTTGTGCTCGTCCCAAATCACTGCAACATGTTCCACTACAGATCACGTAATGTAATAGCACAAATTTCTTATAGCCACACAGAAGCTGTGTTATGGATGACCGAACAACTTATTCACAGATGCTTAATCAAAGCAAATCCTTTTGGTGCATGATGTAAATGACAAAAGGATATTTATGAACAAATAATGCTTGACTTCATTGACACTACAGCACATACCAAAAACATTTTGTTATGCCTTCAAATGAGAGATCGAGCTACACTCAAAGCAAGATGTTTTTACTAATAACAGCTGTCATTTTATTCATACATAAAACCACTATGCATTTATGGATAAGTTTAAATTTGCATAAGCACTTGTTACAGCTCAGAGCATAAGATGCACATTGTTAAATGGTGCTCACTCATCCAAAATCATGGCAACACATGAAGTATACTTACCAACACAAAAAGCAAAATATAACCAGTTGCAGTATGTAACAACAACAGTAGGCATTAGTTCAATTATATATAAATATAACAGTATATATATATATATAATATATATATAAAGGTATATATCGTGAGAATTGTGAAGCACTTTAGAAGCTCTGAATGTATATAAAAAACCACTACGCATAGGTACAGGCCTAACACAGACCCACCCTGCTGCTATATCCAGCCAGTTCCTCATGGTTTAAAGCCTGGAATAAATCTGGTCACTTTGGTGATACACTTAACTCACTAAATAAATATATAACACAGTAAATAAGTAATTGGTATGACATAAGAGCTCAGTCAAAATGAATAATTACCTAAGAGCAACTTGGAAAGTTGATGAGAACATGCAAGAGGGTTCAAGGCTTCAGCAGAGATAATTTCAAGCAACTACGCATAAACTACAACAAGGAACACATTAGACTGCCAAACTACAATGAGGAATTTAAATCTAAATTTGAACTGAGGCACTCACCTGGCACTACGGCTACAGTTTTAAGAGCACGAAACACCCTAAAGGTTCGAAGAACGGCTACTTTGCCTCCAACATCACCGAGGGCCATGGTCATGTACCTGAAAACAATCGGTCCCTTTCGAAACAGACAAGGTACATGCAAACATGCAGAGGATGGGGTGAATGAGACTGACAAAACGGGTGAGGACAGATGAACAGATGGTAAGCTACAGACCTGTCAACATTTCGGCATTAAGAAAGCAAGGGTTCTATAAATGCTCTCAATGAGATGAAAAGCTCCTAGCAAATCTAGACAGTGGATGTCTAGCACTTAGTTTGAAACTGCTAGTTCAAAATAAGTGCATTCTGACATTGATTAAGAAAGCCCGTTTTAATCACCATTTAAAAGAATTTTCAATGTAATTTTGACTAAATTGCTCTCAGTTTGTTTTCTCTGTATTAGCACAGCAATATACAATTTCAGTCAGTTGAACAATTTTAGGTTTACATATTTACTGAAGATTTTAAACAATTGCCAACACACAAAATGTTGAAAGGCATTAGTTCAATAACTGCTGGGCAACAACCACATGTTCAATAACCCCTGGCCTAGGTAATCCTCTGGGATAAAGCCTACCCAGCAAATAAACAAGGAAATTAACCATCAGTTTAACACCCTCTGGCCAAAAACCCCAAACTTGATCCTTATATACCAGTGTACACCAAAAGCAGGCTTTAGAAGTAAGAAGAAACAGATTGTAATATTGCTCCATCAATATAGGTAAAATAAAAGCACTCTATTTTGCGATATTGCATATGGGTGGATTTTATGACACTAAATAATTACGATATTAGGTTCAATTCTAAGGTAACCACACAAGTTGTAAGTGCTCAATCATTTTGAAATTAAATCTTTAATTGATTGAGAGAAACAACGAAGAAAAATAGATGAATAAAAAGAATTAAATATATAGCTAAGACGCAAGGCTAAAAGATTAAGTCACTGAGCCTCAAGTGAATCCATCAATAAACTATCGGCCAACAACCTTACTTCCGGATGCAATTCTCAATGACTGATCAAGTGAGACCCTAATAGTGGTACTAAAAATAATCTAGAGCCTTCCTTCTGCAAGTAACATCTGGGGTAACATCTTGGGTAACATCCCAAGTTTCAATCACCACAGAATAGCTGCAGCCATTGCATAAAAACTAAAATACAATAATTAAACCAAGTCAGATGACTGGTTTATCAATCGAATCAACATGTGGAGAATAATTTTCGTTAACTTCAAATTAGCCCATATACTTAAGTATTGACTTGAATAGGGCTTCGTTTAGATTCGGTGTTCAATAGAGATCAGCACAAAACTACAGAGATTGGTATAAAAATAAGCCAATGAAGGATGGCATCTCAGCTTTACTAGCATGCAGCATCTTGACAGCAACCTACAAAAATGTAGACATTGCTGCAGCAACTTCTATGCAGTCAATGACTCATGGGACACACTATAATTGCACCCACAAAATGAATTAAATGATATGCAAATAACAATGCATGAACACTGCAAATTGTCATTGACTACAACAAAGCAGTGGATACAATCAGACATGGAGCCATTGTGTAAAAACTAAAAACCATATCATCGACACACACCTGACGGAAGAGATAGAGAGAGACAACCAAAAGAATCTCAGTTTCTTGCCGGGTTCACATTAAAGTCAATTTTTCAGACCTTTTCAACCTCGACATATCAAATGATCACTCTGAACACCCAATCTATCCCACTTTCAACCGCTAAGTCAACACCACTAACTATCCCCAGAACTTAACTTTTGGCAAGTTTGAATCAAGAACAAACTGAATACCTATGCTGGAAGAACAGAATAAATAATGGGATTTTAAACATTTACAGTACAGTTTTTAAAATCTTACAGGCAAAATAGCAACAAGTGTCTATCCCTGCATAACACTGGAATGGATGGTAGCTACCCAAGACAGCAATAGCCATAAACGCCAATAGCGTAAATGCCATAAACTGAGAAGACAAAAAAAGAACAACTGAAAACTGCAAAGGATGATTCCAAAGTACCAATACAATATAATTTCATACAATACTTGATAATGTAATTATAGCCTGGATCACAATAAAAGTATAATGTTGAAAAGCCCTTGAGCAGTGCTATAACAGAGCGTGGCCTTCCTTAAATCAATCTTCCTCATCTAAATTTCAGTCCGAAAAACACACTTTTGATTCAGACTGACATTGTCCATCTCAAAGCCCATGACTTCATGTTTGTTTTTGGTCAGCTTATACATCTCCTAACTCAGTCCCTGACTTTAACAACGTAAAATAATTAATAAAACTCAAACTCCAAACATGATGTCCGCTGCACACCCTTAAGCTCATTAACCCAATGTGCGTCCCATAGTCCACGAATGATGACTTCCCCAGATGTCTGAGCAATGTTTGCCTACATGGATCAGCTCAAAGAGAACTTTACACCTGGTACTTTGTAATCATACGCAGTGTAACTTTCATGTAGAATTTAGCATATTCTCAGTTCCTCCACAAATACTGCCATTCACCTCACCGTCATCTGCCTTGGGCTCAGGTTCTACCCATCACCCAAAGGCTTTCCACTCAAAACCAAAGTTTAATGTCTTTAAATTCCTACCAAAAGTTAATCAAATTGCCTATAACTTCTTCTCCAACATATCTATAGCACAGAGGCCACCCACAAAACTCGTGACCATACTGGCATACTGTCTGTCCTGCCTCAAAAGATATACCAAGTAGCTGAATGAGTAAATAATGCCTGTCACCAACCAGCCCATTCTACTTCATACAAATTATATACACTTCAGATAAAAGACAAATCATCCATATAAGTAAGTAGGCTACTAAGTAAGCAAGCAAGAAAGCTAGCAAATAAGTAAGTAAGCAAGCCAGTAAGTAAGTAAGCAAGCAAGCAAAAAAGCTAGCAAATAAGTAAGTAAGCAAGCAAGCAAGAAAGCTAGCAAATAAGTAAGTAAACAAGCAAGTAAGTAAGCAAGCAAGCAAGAAAGCTAGCAAATAAGTAAGCAAGCAAGCAAGTAAGAAAGCAAGCAAATATATCCATTATTTGGCCAATTGCTAACAGTACCATGACTTTATATTCCTGAATATATAATCCTGATTACAAAAGATTTGCCGGCAATATATCATCAGCAGTAGGAACAGCTTGGTTGTAACTCCGCCACTGTTTGGACTTCGACAGTGCCATTCCCAAGCCTGGAGAAAGGAGGAGGGCGACACCAAATCATCTTCGTTATGGAATGGTGTCGTTAAAAAAATCAACACACACACACAGTTTGGTTGTGCGCCCGGATGGGGTAGCAAAGTGAATAGTTAGTCTGTTTATGGAGAGGTGGTAAACCAAGCATCATGCATCCTGGGTCAGCGAGGGCGGCCGAAAAAGACCAGTGTCCGTGCACTGATCCCTGCACTGACGCTGCTTGTGTCAAAATCACTCGTAAAGCAGTTCCTTGTCTGATTAATTAATTATCGACAAAAGCAGTGAGAGAGCAGTGAAACGAGTACTTCACTGCTTCACGACAAATGACCTTGATGTCAGCCCAATTTTCCCATGGAAAACACCATTTATAATACTTGACTGCTGACCAAAAAGAACCAACGAGTTCTTGCTGGAAATGGAAACTGTTTTGAAAACATATTGCTGCTCAAATTAATATTTTCATTGCCACTGTTATTGTCACCGTCCACCGTCACCACCGTTAATATTATTATAACCTCGTTTTGCCTCTAAGAGCCTTTAAAAACCGAGGTGCCATAGCAACAGGACCTGTCTGGCTATCTAGCAGCTGAAATTCTCATCTCAAAAGATCATAGGAAAACACATTTTAAGCCTGTACAGTGTACATGAATGCATCAATTATCTGAGCAAGCATTTTATCGTGAATGGGGAAAAAATTATTGCAGCAATATACATTCAGGATCTCAAAGATTTGTCAGTTGTGTAGCAGCAATTGTATAAATATGCTTTCATTGCAACATAAGGACTTACAGAACAGCTTTCAATCATGCAAATTCAGTCTTTCTTTCAACTTATGTTAGGTGAACATGTACAGTATTTGTCCTGTAAATTTTTTAACCAGCACATGGAGAATCCAGACTCATTGAGAGAAATCAATGAGAGCAAGAACCGTTGAGAATGGATAATAGAAACCTCCAGAAAGGTTCGATCAGAGAAAGGCATATGACGAAGATCAGACCAAAGCAGAAGCTAGTCAGAGATCACATTATAGATTCAGAAAGATTTTTTAGTAGAATAAGATTCTGAAAGATCAAATCATAACAAGATCCCGAATAGAAGTGTTGATCGTATTAAAAAAATGACAGCCAAAGGCTGCTTCAAGATTGCACTCGGGAGAGAATGATCGAGAAAAAACGAATCACATAAAATAAAGATCTATATCAATTCTGGGTGATAAAACTTCACTGAACTCAAACATAAAGCAACAGACAAAGTTCATGAAAACAAGAAATTCGACCTTTCGGTCATTAAAAGGCATTACATTTATAATGCATACATAAAAAGTATAGTAAAGTAATATAGCACAACTGCAAAAACTAATCTCTATGCTAGCCTAAATGATGAACATATAAATAAATGAAATATATAAGTATATATGATCAGCAGAGCTGCAAGACAAGACTTGTATTATCTGGCACATCAAAAATTCAGACTCATTGCTCTCTTTCCAGGATCACGGACAGTCAATATGCTTTCAACACTGCTGATATCATCGGCTTCTTTCTACACTCAGAAAAAGAAGCACTGGTGTCCCTGAGACGTTTCCTAACTGACTAGCTTCTTAGCATCGCAGTCAGCCCCCACAAAATTATTAATAATGCCCAGAACCTTGTTGATGTAATACTTCAGCCTCATTCAGTTTCCTTCCTCCGTCCACTTCGCTAGTGCAACACACTTGACCTCTTGATTCTTCAAACTATAACAGCTATGGCTCAGTCTCAATCCTTTGCTTCAATTGGTCCCTCTGTGGAATGCGCTTTCTCCATCTGTTCGTTCTAAAATCTTATCTGGCAATCTCTCAACTTCCTTCACTTTTCTCAAAACCTACTTCTTCTCGCAAGGACTTGCACACTGGTAGCACTTCTGAACAGTTCACACTACTAGAAGCACTCTAGAAATGTTTAAATACAATATGATAAAAATTTTGCCAAATGTACTGCTCAGTCCTTCTTCTGAATTGCTTGGTGTCCCACAGGGATCTGCTCTTCAGCCCTTAGTATCTACAGCCTTCAATCAATATATCAGCCACATAATATCCAATTACTTTGGATTAGTGAACCAAAGCGACACATTGATTACACTGAACTTCGCATGCCTCTGTTTCTCACTTATCAGTAGGGTAAGGCCAAACTTTGCAGTTCATTCTCATCAATGCATGGTTCTGCCTCAAAAATCTGCCCAGATACAATAAATCTGAGGAGTCATATGTTTGGACCATGCCTGTGCTATTTTCCTTCTATTCTGGCATGTGCCTTTCATAAATACATGGTACTACATGTATACTGATTCAGTGACTGAGTTAGGAGATGTGAGGTCCAGAAAGAAACTGAATGTGTTGAATAATCAATAAGATCAACAGTCAAAAATGCCTGTTTAAATGTTATAAAACATTGACAAGATCACAAAGGAATATCCTCGCAAGCCGCATTTGAAAAGAGAGACTTTCGATACAAATGAATGTGAAACCAGAAGAACGACTATCATTATACCAAAAAATATTTAAGAATGGATAGAAAGAAAAAAAGACTGTAGAGGTCAAAAGAGTAAGACTCTCTGGATGAACATCTCCAAAAAAAGAGTTAGAAACTGGTTTATAAACAATGGCACTGGCCATAATGGACAGACGTCAAAAACAACTCCGAAACCATTTAAGAGATCGAATATTACTATAACAATAGAGTACAGAAGAGCACAATGCATTCCCATCCATTACTGTCATTGTTTTGATAAACAATAGAAGATACACTAACAAATGCTTGTAACGAATCCATGACCGTGATACTAAATACCATGACAGTTAATACTGGACATATAGTCCCTCAAAGTAATACTGACAACATTTAATACCAATGACATATAATCATGCACATTTTTATACCATGATAGTTAGTACCAGAATTATGGATTCAGTGTAATTGCAACATGAAATAAAATCGAATAGCCGGTGCATTGTAAGGGGACTCACAGTGGTCAAATGAGCTTTACAATAAAATTGAAATGACTTTATACACTTTTGACAATGACAATGACAAATTCTCTTTATCGAACTCAATTTACAATGAACAGACAAGTAGAATCAAAACAAAATATTCAAGTAAGATCAACAGGGAGGATAATCCCCAAGAATACACTGTTATCATTGTCACAATGTTTAGTGTATTAATAATTGCAATGAATCACAGTTGGTTTTACTTTGCTACTCACACCGAAGTGTGCTTCCATAAATGAAATTAAAATTTGAAAAAACGTGCTATCTGAAAAAACTTGCTCGAAATGAAGCTAAAATCAGAAAAATCGGTTTGAATAGTTTAGACTCCACAGTCTCGCCTAAACGGATATAAAATGAATTGTGCCACAAATTGTATTTTGTTTTTTATAGGCCTACTGTGTACATGTATACCATCCGGTATTGTCCAGTATTAATCATCATGGTATTAAGTGTCCTGGTACCGCTTGTAACAGTTCAGTCATCAAAGATACCACACTGCAATAAATTCCTAGTAATCATCTATTTGGTCAGAATTTTCTCTACGCCTTCCTTAACCAGATCATATAAACTAACCAAGGCTTTGAGCTCAACACAGAAGAGCATTCATAGTCGAAAATCCATGAGTCATCATATCAGCATGGATAAGAAAGGACATTTGCCCTCCATGTGAATAGCACTGCTACCTTGAAGGCTTTGGAAATGATTTAGCTCTGGAAAAATTCACCAAACAAATAGATACCATTTCTAGCCACAACATCTGCACTACTCCACTTAGCTTAGAAGCAAGTTCTTTATCATACTGTAAGGTAAAGAAACAGTAGTCATACATTTGCTGCCCAACTCATATCTAATGCAGTGGTCTAAAGATCTTGTGGCCAGTGTACAGACATAATTGCCAGCATACCAAAAGCCAAGCAAGCTTTCTCAGCACCATATTGTTGGATTCAAATGCTGATTAAGAATATGAGCCTCATATGCCGTTGTCAAACAGCAGGCACAGCAAAATTGGCAACTATACGAAACACTACATATTAAAACTTTCATAAAAGGATGACACAGAAGCCAAGAGACTATTACAGTAGATCTGCTCAGTGCCAAAACAGTGAATCTGGAGACAAGAGCAAGACACACCTCCACAACATTAGACCAGCGGCAAATGTGAGTTCCAACAAAAACTCATCATAGCATCAGACTGCACAAGATTGTGAAGAAAGAGCAAAACTTCCCTGAACAACTGCAGGCCAAACATTGACCTGGCAAAATACACCAGAAAATTTTCGAGAAATGTGCCAATCGTAGCGCACAATGCTCCCAGAAAGAATTCTGTGTTCATTTTAGTAACATCAGTTTCTGTATTCAGTACATAACATAAACAACCACCCAAGAGACATTAATCAGCCTTAAATAACAGAATAGTCTTCACAGGCACATAAATAAGACTTTAAGATAGCAACAAAGGTTCAAACCAGTCAAATGAAGAAGGAAGTTTAGTTTCATCAGAAATTATGCCTACCGTGTAACAACCAACCAAGAAAGATGCTCAACTGATTGCAAACTATGTCCAACTGTCAGCCAGTAAAGATTATCAATTTACCCAACTATAAGTCTAATGGTTCAACAATGGCCAGCCAGTAAAGATGATCAATTTACCTAAGTTCTATAAGTCTATCAGCTGGACAATAGCCAGCCATCAATCTGTCTGATCTATAGAAGTATTGCTGCTTAATGGTCAGTATAGCAAAGATGCTCCACTGACTAGTAGCAGACTACATCCAGTTAGAGCATATACAGCCACCCAATGGAAGAAGCTTAATATATGCATAATTAGGCCCACCTGGTCAACAACCAGTCAAGAAGGAAAGCTTAGTTTGAGCACAAATCATATCCAATAGACCCCACTTTAGAGGTTTAAAGCTAGTCTAATCTGAGAATTTCTGTAGAGCAATTATTATCAAAATGCTTTAACAATCCTTAACCAATCATTTTGTGGCTAAAACGGAATAAATTACCCAAAACTGGAATTATTTCCTAAAATCCCACAAGGCCAACCATTTCACGCACAAGTTTTATGCAAGACACTTTGGCACCGACTGTAAGTGAGCATGATAAATGTGTTTATTGATAACATTAGTAATAAATAATAATACATATTTATGTGGAAGAATAAGGGCAGGTAAAGAAAAAAAATAGATAGATAACAGGGCATAGAACAGGAAGGGTCCTATGATTTTTATGAAAATAGCAAACATCTACAGGTTATGTAAAACAAAGATTACACAGTATACAGTTTTAAAGCAAATTGCTGAAAGGGACTTTGTTAAAAGTGTAAAATAAAAGTTCATGCCACTATCTAGTGATGAATAATGGTTAGGGTATAATGATTGAAGGTTAGGGTATGAAGGATGGTTAGGGTATAATGATTGAAGGTTAGGGTATGAAGGATGGTTAGGGTATAATGATTGAAGGTTAGGGTGTGGTGATTGAATGGCAAGGAAGCCTTGTTCTTACGCAAAGGAGACGACCATGAAGTCCAGCCAGTTCCAGGCATCTCGTAAATAAGTGAAGTCTGCCAATATGAAACCTCTGGCCAGCATCTTCGTGGAGCCTTCGACGGTATAGATGATAGTAAAAATTGTTCTGCAAGCGGCCAACAACAACAACACACAGCTCATTTGCATACATCACTCTCACAATCTTCATTATCATCAACCAAATCATCATCATTATCATCAACATCATCGCTGTCATCACCATCAACATCAGTGTTTACTCGATTTGGTTTTGGCTCAATAGGAATTAGGATTCTAGATATCAGTTATATCCTAAATGTCATTTGAGAGATTTGCTGATTATGCTTTTCCACATCCATCATTACATGCATCCAATCCATACATCAACCAGCATCCTTTAATCCATGCATTCATGCTGCATCCCAAGTGTACAAACAGTGAGTGGGAAACTAATGCAGCTCTTTGTTAAAGTAATAGGAAAACAAAAACGAGCTACCCTTAAGCTCCCTTACGTATGCTACATAACAACAACAAATTTCAGCTACAGTCATCACTTGCAATATTCAAAAGTATGCAACACTTACTCTACGTGACGAATTTCTTGGTTGATGGCCATAAAAACACAGTTGACTAAGATAACTAGCATAACACACAAGCTGAAAAATGTAAGCACCGTTAAGAAAACCAACAAGAACCGAAGCAGTAAACATGTGGCAATGACATCATAACCATCATAGATAAGGTAAAGCTTCACTTGGTACTTTTAAGAGGCTCTACATTACGTATTACACTCATACAGACAAACATAAATGAAGGGACAACACTCTGCTGATTTATTACATGCTTCAGGGCACAAAGAATTGTTCACCTGAAACAATGGGAGTCTGTTCCCAGACATGGAAAAGCAAGGAAAACGCATTACCGGTCTGTCAACACGCTACGCCATAAGTCGTGTTGTGATTACAGTGATGACAGGGGCAACCACAATGATGATCCAATAATGATGATGATCATGATAAAGCAATGGTGATGATGATGATGATGATGATTATCATGGTGGTGGTGGTGACGACGAGGATGATGATGATTACAATGCTGATGATGAGGATGATGATAATACATATTAATCTTCATGTGGCAATGATGACATAATGAATAATGAAGATAATCCTATTGATGAACCTGCTAGTGGTAATGCCAATGATGGCAACAACAACAATGATGTTAAAAGTAATAATGTGCTGAGGATGATCGCACTGCAATCAAATAATTAATGAGAAATCATTACCACTAAACAACAATTGCACAAGTACTACTTCTGCTCCCATTACAATTTCATTCAATAAACCTCAACAACACCCACAGCACTCATGCCATAAAAAAGACTCACAATGCAATTACGGATAACAATGCCATGTTACTCAGGGCTGTCATGGTGACAACAAATACTGGCAGTTTGCCTCTGTTGGCTGAAATCCCTACAGGGTGAACGAGCTCCCAGAAATCCATTTCCATATTGCCACTCATAAGAATTATTACAAGATTATTACAAGCATTTTTTTTGGACACGGTCAATGTAAAATGGATGCAAGGTCATTAAATGTCGAGGTATTTGCAATTAATGACTAAAAACCAACATGCCATTCTATTAAGCTATTCAGTCCATATTCGAATGCGCCTGAAATTTTATCAAAAATGAACTACATATTTTACCATTGTGATGATAACATACGACCATACCCCCTCCATTACAATTTAAACTGGACACACACAAAAATCAACAGAAATTTGTGAGATGGCAGTTGATACACAACACCAGCAGAAAATGGACAGATGTTATTATGTCAATCAGCCCAAAAGCAATACCGAACATGACAGAATTGGATGGTTGATTAGCACCAAGGGCGTTAAATGACAGTTAACAGAGGATCCGGTATTAATGGCAACCACCAATTCCACTGCAAACACAAAACCTTGCTTTGATCAAAGTGCAATTGCAGGAACATGCCATTCTATTGAACTGACTTTCATTGTCAGGTCAGAATCACAGCAGAGTCTGAGGTGAAGAACAATCTTATGAATTTGTGATGGACTAGTAGTATTACAGATCTGTCAACGAGCTTCTGAGAAGTTGCAATCAGACTCCAGGACAAATGATGCACTTGGCTTTTACAAAGTAAAATAACTCTGAATACTTCAAGAAACTTTTGGGATTCAAACAGTGCGCAAATACGAAATATATTGATTTCGGTCTCAATGATAAAGTCAGTGAATAGCAAAAGCAGAATCTCAAGTTGTATACAAGTAAAACGATATGCATGTTTGCTCATCATTGTCTGTTGCTGATGAGTTATGAGTTGCCATGTGAGTATGTTTGTATCGCATTGTATCTAAGAACTTCTCGAGCGCCTCTCAAAGTACAAGATGCTCTGAGTAAAGAAGGTATTATCCCTAATAGGTAAATTGGCAGAATGCGTGCACGTACGCATGCGTACAAGTGCCTGTACCTATATTTAGTATGTATGCCATCAAAGCATAGTGCAATGGCATTGGAAATTTGCAATACATCAGTCAGCATTTGTCAAGGACCAGGCCCTGTCTTGGTTTGCCCATCTGTAGTGATTCTCGGTTTTTCACACATTATCACAATTTTACTGAGTCTCACGTCATACACATTATACGTGGGCAAAGATTTATGCATCAACATGCGCAGCAAATGCGTCGCTATGTACGCACAAATGCGCATTTGCACGTATGCATGTTTTGTATGCCATCCAAAAATACAAACAATTCTACGTGCTGTTACTCGGCGTAGGGTTTACGCATGAAACCGTGCCTGATGCATAATTCATGACCAATTCCTGTGTGGGTTTGTATATTTCGTCAAAATGCGGAACAATAATTATAATTCGTCGCCGGTCAATACGGAGATCATGCCGCCGCCGTTCGCTGCTCTGCCGCCTGCAGCTATATTTGCCACCGCCGCCGCCACCACCGCCGCCACCGCCGCCGACGCCATTGTATTGCCGCATTGGAAATACAGTAGCCCCATTTCGACTGTATAGGTTGCATGAATACAAGCCAGACTCATTCTAGGGCGACTGCCAACAGGAGAACGCTATGGATCAGTTGGTCACAGCGGTTTCATTTTTTGTTCTCACAAAGCGTATATGCCTCCTTGTGTCGACCGGTTTGGTCTGGTCCTATGTAACTTAGCATAATATTCACCCAAAAAACCGACCCAAACATATCCGGTGCACGATAATATTGCAAAAAGTGAGCCACGGCATAAATTTGGAGCCAGAATTAATGCTGCCTCATCAGAGCTGAGAATCTCTGTGTGATTGCAATGCAGCCGCATACATGTGCATGAGAGATTGTGTAAATTCACAACAGATTTTGCCTCAATTCAGTTTCAATCTCAGATTGAGGTCCACAAAGTCAGCTAAATAAATCAGTGGGATAAGTGAAACTCAGCAGGATAAGAAAGATTTTGGAGAACGATCGGGCAAAGACAGTAACTCAACCTCTGTCCAAGTCATGTCGAGTGCACAATTGAAACAATAACAAAACTCAATATCTCTTGTGCACATTCTACAATGCTCAGAGAAGTCTTGAGCAACCATGGATATGAAATCTTAGCAACTTAAAATTAGGGATGAGCCGAGTTTTAATTTCTTGTAGAGTCCGAGTACCAAGTTTTACGAGTTGAATTTTGCAGAGTCCGAGCCGAGTTAAGAATATTTAAAAAAAGTCTCATTCCATTGATTTTTAGTTTTGCAGTTTGCACAAATTGTATGAAATATTTGTTGCCTTAGTTTTTTACACTAAGACTTACTAATAGCAGTATTTGAGTTTTTGGTTAGGTCGATTGTTGTCTTGTAAATAAAAATTAGTGTTATAATCGGTATCGGCAACAGTGTTAGTGGTTTTAGTTATGTTGATTGTGGATTTGTACAGCAAAAAATCCGATTTTCGTTTTCAATACAGAAAATCAGAAAGATTAAAACTCGGAGCCATTGTTTGTCCAAGTCCGAGTCTATGCCAGGTACTACGAAACCTGGTCCGAACCGAGTTCTGAGCCGAGTTTCTGTTCATCCAAACAAAAGAATTCTCTTAGTCTCAACATACGAGGCCGTACAGACAGTTCTCTCCCTCGACATCTTGTCTTCCCACTGACAGTGTATATGGTCAAGAGACTCATCATAGCAATGATGGCTGTGGGTACAAGTGGAATCTGGAAACGAATTTGTGCTCTGGAAGGAATTTGAACACACACATGTTAGTTGACAGGCCAGCATTCTTACCATTAGACAATCATGCTCCATTTTTTTCTTCAGAACCTTAATTAAAATAATTTTTAAGAAAAGTTGTACAGAATAACAGAATGCAAAAGACAAGATTGCAGTGAAACAAAAAGTTATACCAAGGACCTTACCAGGCATATATTGAATTGCATTATTTCTGCACATCAACAGCAGTAGCAGCAACAACATCAAGAGTTAGTTTCCAGATTCATGCTGGTTGAAAAGCCTAGCAACTTTGAAAAGACCTTTAAAAATGAAAACACTCTGGTAAATTCCAAATCCATGATGGTCTACTTATGCCGGGAGTAAATTATAGAAAATACGAACCAGATTTACGAGTAATTGAAATACATCACATCCACAATGACTTATGACAATGTCACCTTCGTGATTTAATATGTGTGTGTGTGCGTGCGTGTGTGAGTGTGTGTGTGTGAACATTCATTTCATAGACTCCATGTACATAAGTTGAAATAAGATATAAACACTATAACAGAATGTGCATATCACATTTAGTAAGAAATGCAAAGGATATGGATGGGTGAGTGTGTAAAGGGCTGCTCTTCTGATTGGATTGAAGGGGCTGAGCACGAAGAATCCGTTGGTGGAGCTGAATCGAAATATTGTCCTGTCTTTGGCAACTACCACAAATGTCTGCAAACACAATCAATATACAATGACAGCAACAAACAGATGAAAGAGATCGGTAGAAACACAATCTAATTCATATCACATGTTACTTGCAATGGAGCAACTTATAATAACATATATAATAATACAAATAAAATGAAACAAGTGTAAATAGAATAATTTTAGCTGGCGCCATCTAATCTGCCATTAAAAGTCTAACACAGTCAAATTATGTAAAAAATTGAATGTCAAACATCATCTCTGTCCATCACCACAGAGGGGTCATGGGCCCCCACTCCCAACTGAGCGCGTGGCCCCCCCCGCTGGCCCTCCCAGATTGTTTACCAATATCTTAAAATGAAATCTGGTATCTAACTGGAATATCTGAGATTTGATATTGCTTGCTCAGATATGATGCATGATGAAATTCAAAATAATTTTTGTCCGAGCATTCTCAAAGGCACAATACTTACTTGCATAATAAAACCTTAAATCATTTATTTATGAACATAATGACAGATATCTTACTTACTTGCTTAGAATTTTGAGTGGCAGATATGGTCAGGGATCAGATAATAGAAGAGGTCCTAGTTGATGGAACAAAGTATAGTAGTCTAAGAAACAGCTATTTTTGTCATAAGATTTTTTGTCAACAAGATAATTAATAAATGTTTTATATGTTTCTAACCCGCAAATGAATTATATGCCAAGGCATTGTCAGGACTTGTTTTAGATACCCTTAAGACAAGTTAGAAATAGGTTCAGGTTGCCAGGTTTCGTTGGTCAGGGTTTTGATGGTGCAAGTGCAATGAGCGGTGTTAATTATGGTGTCCAGCAGCTGGAAGGCAGTTGGAGGACACTGGCCATTTATGATTTTATGTCCATTGTCAGGCACACTAATTGAATGTCATTTTAGTTGATACATGTAGATCTGTTGCAGAAGCTAGAGATTTTTTGAATTACTTGACAGGTATTGACTTCAAGTTCTCTTATGCATAAGAAATGTGTTGAAGCACAGAGTGAGCTTAATATGGCCATTCTCTTACTGCCATGATTGGTGCACAGGCAATAAGGCAGAAACAAAAGTCGTTCTTGAATTATGATGGCATTGTGTCTTTTGCATTTTAGTACAACATTAATGTTGAAGACCTCAACAATGAAATTCCCATGTTGGGCACCTGTTACAGCATTCAAGTTTATGTGCAACTAATATGACCACAATGGCCAGTGTTCCATCTGAGCCGTGTGCATGTGCGCGCACATACGGGCCGTGGACTCGTGGAGCCAAAGCACACAAAGTTTTATACAAAATAACGAGTCACAGTTTCTTTTTATGAAACTATATAAATCGAGTCTCCTAGCCGGCTGTAGCCTTACTCCAGAAACTTTTGTTCCTTGTCTGAATCGTCCCCTTATTTTTTTTAAACATGAGACTTTTCATAGGTTACAGAAATTATCACCCTCGACTTTCAGATTATGGTCTTAATTTAACTATCATCGCAAAAGTGTCAACCATTTATAAAGTGTCGCATATAAAAAATTTCTTGCGCACACTATCTCCAAAAAATTTGACGGAACATTGACAATGACCTGGGTTCTCTTCTGAGACCATAACTGTAAGGTTGCTTTTCATGAGGTCGTTGATGTGAAGAATTCATGTTGCTCCAATACATAATTATACATGCATGGAGAAAACCTAGCACTCTAAGTTTTGACAAAGTCAGGTATCCAATTAGCCCCCATCAGGTTCCTCGGCCCCCCGCTGTGCCCCCCAGCTGGAAAAAACCAGAGCTGCCACTGTCTCTGTCAAAAATGTTACTACTTAAGCAACCTAATTGAACTCACTTTCAAGATGTGTTGAAAGATGCTTGGCATACATAACTGTCAGGAAGTTACCATACTCTACTGATGCACTCCTGAAACCCCTATACAACTAGATTTGACTGAGCAAACATAAAGATGCACTCACAAGCATAAACACACATGTATACACACACACACACACATTAGCTATAACTTTACATTTCCATAGCTTGGAGAACAAGCTTGATTATTCAATGAAGGGAAAATCAATAGAACAAAGACAGGATCCGATCTGTGGTCAAGTCAAAACGCAGAGGACGTGCGACACACAGAAACAAGTTACTCGAGCAGCCTGACACACAAGCACACAGCTTTTAAAAAATTGCTTCATACAATGTCAAATCAACTTATATTAAATAATAATAACTTATGGCATTATTTCCTTATGCTTATTAAGTGCATTGAAGGTGAATATCCAACCAACAGGCAACCATTTAGTAGACAAAGGATGGCATTTCACATTAGAGTAATGCATAACTCAAGCGCTATTAATTAAGAAAGCTTGCTGTTCGATATTTCATAGTAGGACTTGCAGATGTTTAGCTTAGAGTGAATCTAGTAAAATCTAATATAACCCACATGTAAACTAATCTCAAATCATATTTACCAACACTATAAAAGTGTGTATTACATCAATTGTTAAGAGCAGAAGATGAGTACACTAAAATAGGGATGAACCGAGTTTGAATTTCTTGCCAAGTCCAAGTTTCACGAGCTAAATTTTGCCGAGTTCGAGTCCCAGCTGAGTTTAAAATATTTAAGCAAGTCTCATTCTCTTAAATTCTCTGGATTTTTAGTTAGGCAGTTTGCACAAATTTTATGAAATTTTTAGTTTTGCCTTAGTTTACACTAGGAAATAGTAACTAGTACGTATAAATAGCAGCAGTATTTGTGTTTTAAGTTAGGTCAATTGCTATTTTGCAAATAAAATTATAGTATTTGTGTTTTTAGTTAGGTCGATTATGGTCTGGTACATTGAAAAATCCAATTTTCATTACAAGACAGAAAATTGTAAAGATTAAAACTCGGACCCATTGTTTGTTCAAGTCCGAGTTTATGCCGAGTACTACGAAACTCGGGCCGAGTTCCGAGCCGAGTATCCGTTCATCCCTACAGTAAAACCAAAAGGCAGTCAAATGGCCCAGCTGGCTACATTAGTAAGAACCTAGGCTGCAACCCATGTGCCTGTGTTACATTTATTTAACTAAATAGCGGTATGTCATACAGGCAGAGACTTGGTCCAGGCTTTTAGGAACAGGTTGAAAATAAATATCACTTTGACACAGCAAAAATGGATAAACAATGAAGAAAACACTGTAGAAACATCAAATATTCATCAAATATTTATGTAGAATATTTATCAAATATTTCTGAAATATTTATGTTCGAATATTTATCAAATATTTATCAAATATTTATGTCGAATATTTATCAAATATTTATGTCGAATATTTATCAAATATTTATGAAATATTGGGGGATATAAACAACTTCATCCCCAACCTGTCACCGTCCCCTCCTGTCGTCCCTAAGTCTTTGCTCCTGGTTTGTCTTAAGTAGGCACCCACAAGGAAAGATAGACACCACAGAGCAAAAATTGAGAAAAATAATTGAAGAAATTTTCATGATAGGATTTGGCAAGTTTCATGATAAGTTAGAAGTTGAAGATTGGTACAAATTTTATAGTAGGCTACAGTTAAATACAAGAGACAGCATATGATTTGACCGTTGGAGAAGGTAGGATTTAACCAGACACTCTTTCAGTGAGTCAGACATGTAAACAAACCCAGAATTAGCATTTGCCAAAGTGCACAAGCACACTGATGAGCCTCTCATGAAGTGGCACTATATAAATGCACAGTTACAATTATGATTACATAAACCTGATGCTCCTGTTTTCATCTGCTGTGCCAGTCACCGTTATATTTGCCATCTGCATACAAGCGGTTTGGCACTCACCTTCATCAAAGCACTTTATAGCAAAACAGAATATGATTACTGTAGTGCCATCAATGGTGGCCTTATCAGGATGGATTGAGCTTGAATGCTTTTTTCTAGATATTATCATATTTGGTCGGTTGTCACCTATTTTGAATTTAAGGTTTCCATTAAGGTCACTGAGATTAGAACCTGAGTCATTTTAATCGAGCCAACTCAACTGGTCACCAGATTCCACCATTTGGTAAGGTGCAGATAAGCCATGCAATCAGTACATCAGAAATGTGTTGGGTATCTAAATATCAGAGAACCGATGATGAATAGTCACTCAGATACAACATTTCTATTGATACCTGTGTATTAAATGTTAAGGGAAGCAAGTATTACACTTAGATGTAAGAAACTGAGTATAGGCCTACGGCAAAAAGATACAGGTTGAGAGTTCCAAAGCGTAAATGCATGGGCTGAGGAAAGGTCAGAGTTAGCGATCTCCACTCTTCAGAAAGTGTGACCAACAAGAAAAGTTAAAACACACACCAAACCATTAACGATTAGATCAAAGAAAAGTAGATTAAAAAAATCTGAAGTGTCACATCAGGTTCTGAGGTTCAGCGATAAGGAAGGCTCTGTTAAAATGCTGTGTAGGAGCAACCAAAGAACGTGCATGAACTGATTGTGTTTCTGCAATCTGGAAGCTGCAGCAGTAGGTCTGATATAACAAACCTAGCAGATCCATGGAGTAAAAGCACGTGCAGATTACTTACGTATTTATTTTGATAGAATTCGTCGATCTCTTCTATCGGCATGCCACACATCTCGGGTGGAACGTCGCCCATTTTGTTGGGCAGTGGATTGCCCTGACAAAGCGCTGGATTGGGACGTGGCTTGTCTTCGTCCTTCTCTTCGTCGGTTTGGGGCGGAGCTTCCTGTTCTTGTTCCTTCTGCTGCTCTTTAAGAAGCTTCTCTTCCTGGATTCGCTTGGCGATCTTGGTGATCGACTCGCGAGTGAAGAGTCGAAAGACAGGTGGGTGGTTGGCAGCCATTAGCTCAGCGGCCTTTGCATCCATTGCAGGCAGTTAAGGTAACAATGGTTTGACGATGACAATGATTGTGATGTAAGCTGAACTCATTACCAACAGGTGAGAGACCCTGTGATGACGGACTCACTCTACACTTCTCTACAACCTGAATCACACAAACAAATAGTATCAAGTTTGTAGAAGATGTTGGTGTTCAACTCAAGTTTAAAAGCCTATAGCACGTGGGCATAAATCTTTGGGTGCACATGTGTGGCTTGTGGGTGTGTATGAGTGTGGGCAAGTGTACACGATTGTTGAGTATTGCTGAGAACCTCCTTGAAACCCTTATACTCAAATTATATAAAAGTTTCATTCTTTAGTTTTCATTTACTAATTAACCATTATAACTATTTTATTTAACTCTCAATCTGTCAGAACTTTCATTGCATCACAACTAGCAAATTCTGGCATGTGGCCATGGAAAACAGCCATGACAAAGAGCCAGAAAATGTGCCAATTTAATGCATTGTTTATTCAGCTAATTCGCTTGAATTACCAAAGCAAAAATTCGGTATGAGATTTATGTTGCATCTGACAACCTAGCCAACTGAGCAATTATGAATACACACATTACACCAGCATTTCCCAAACTGTGTTGCGCAGAACCCTTGGGTTCCATAAGGCGAAGCCAAGGGTTCCGCGGTAAACTTTAAGTGTGAACAAATGGAGGCTTTTTGCTTAACATCTGTGTAAAACTTCCTATGAAGGGGAATTCATATGTCATTGTCATCAATATTTGTGTTGTTATTATTAATCGAATCTAGGCCAAACAAATAACTGTCTGCATGGCAGTTGATTAACTGGCCAGCAGTATATAGGCCTACACCTTGCTATTTTTTTGGTAGGCATGTTTAAGGATATACACTCAAGGCTGTCCTCATCCCTGTCAACTCCGCCACAGTTCACACTCTGACAGTGCCAGTCCCAAGTCTGTAAAAAGGAGGAGGGCGACATATTGCATCCTGATCAGTTTCTGTGATGCTTGTCATGGAATTTTCAGATTTTGGATGGAATTAATAATACCTACAATCATCACTGCATAGCAGCAGCCACTCTGACCTCCCTCAAACTACCCTTTGGTCTGAGGGGGGTCTGAGTGGCTACAATCCCTGCAGCACAATGCAGCACTGAAAACGATCAGTGGAATTTCCATATGCTTCTCCTGTAAGCCTTCAGAACTGAACTATTAATATCCAGCAACACAACATATATAACCTACACTGTCTACATCTACTATACTTTGTATATGTGAACCTTGCAGCATCACTACCAATGACCTCTCCATTATTCGAACGGCTCAACATCTTGAAGCGAGCGACAGAGGAGCTCGTGATAGCTGCTAATAGCTTGTCTTAGGTTTCTCAACAAAAGAGCAATTTACATTAGCTGTCTATTTTGTAAAATGTGAACACCTGACTCGCATTATAAAAACAAGACTGCATACTAACTTCCCTACCTACAATATATTAATACAGGACTCCTCCTCCTCCTCCTCCTCTCCCTGCTCCTGTATACTTTATGCTGTTGGAGGTAATATCATTAGGCTGTTAAAACTCTCTGGGGAAGCCTCTTGCACTGTCAGGCAGACCGCATCTCATCGGACCACACCACGCCGGGACCATCCTAACACAACAAGCCACACACATATATACATACGTGCACCACGTGCAGCATCTATGTCAAAATGTGCCCATATATATATATCATATATACATATATATTATATATACATTATATATTATATATGCATTTGCATGACGCCCCATACCATATTTTCAGGGCAACACATAAGCCATGGGTATTGGCTGTGCCAATCTTCAACAGAGTATAGCAATAACACAAATAACGATTAATAATAACATAACAAATGTTGCAATGAAAATAATGATGAAAATTATCAACAGATGATAATGTCATACAACACTCTCTTCTCTCCTCAATTGGAAGCCAAAAGAGCTGGCTCCCATCGAAATTGGAATGAAATTCAAGATTCTTCTCCTGGGATTGGGTCTCACTGGTCAACATCGAACATGAACATACGTGTGTCAGAAAGCTTTATTCTTGCCATGACCATATTCTACGCTCTGCAGTAAACCTCATCGGCCAAATGCCCAAATTATTCAAACACAAGTCAAATCACATGCTGGAGGTCTGGACTGGCTCACTGTCAGTCAGCGCATAGAGTACAGGGTTTGGCCACCGCCTCGCTCCAACTTACCTAATTGACCCTGATCGGCCTGTGTTGGTGCTCCGAGAAGCCGTTCCCTATGCTCAGCGGGAAAGCAGGTGCTCTCAGTACGACTGTCAGGCAAAGCGGTTATTTTTCTGTGGTAGGTCTGGCGACATGGAATGACCTCACTTTAGAATTGTACCTCCTCCCTAGGATACTTTCCGACACATTCTATAAATCACTTGAAAACTTTTCTTTTTGACCGTGTTGGAGTTGTGAGCACTTCTGAGTAGTTCCTCTAAAGAGGTGCTATATCATGTTCCAGTCTCAAGTCAACCTGTGTGACAATTGTTGTGCTCTGCTACCCAAGGAGATATGCAGGTTCTGCGTTTCTATACTTCAACATATACTCGAGTACATCGTTCATCCACATGTCCTGCACACGCATTCTGTTGCATTAACCCGTTAACAACAACCTGCATAGATGTTCCCATACATTATAGTACACACTCATCATTAAATGGTTAAACTCTGCTCAGCATTTTCAACCAGTCTTAAATCAGATCAGTTCCAAAAATCATGGATACCCATTGCATTTCTGACATACTTAAAACATGGTGTAATAATGTCTTGATAAATGGATCAACAACACATGATACATACAATACACAAATGCACATGTATCTGCAGCTAGACATTATTGTAGAAATATGTTAAGCTTTGACCAAACTCCTTGCAAACTATTCATCCATAAATTACTGTTTACTCATTGCTGGGATGACATTTAATTCAAAACTCTCTTGCCCACGCAGTCACCAATGACCCCAAACACCACCACAAAACCCCTGTTCTCAAATCACTTCATTGGTTTTTGAACTCTTCAAGTCCCTCAACGCATCCACTGAAAAATTATATCTATCACCTGCAACACACTTCAAACCACTCAACCCTCTTACATTCGTCAACTACTTACAATCCAACCACCCGGATCAACTAGCTCATTATCATATCTTTCTCTATCTCGAACACCAGTCTCATCATCTCTAAAATCCTGCAACTGTTTCTTAGTCTATGCTGCTCCAGCCCTATGGAACGACTTCCCAAAATAACTCCGTCAGTATGCTCATCCTCACATTTCACCTCCAAATTTGACCTATCCTCCACTTTCACTATCCTCTGCTACTTTCCATCCACGACTGAAAACTGAACTCTTCAAGTTCTCCTATCCAGATTCTACTCCCATGCCACCTCATGACCACGCTCATCACAGACTACCGCTGTAGCACCATGCTGTCTCCTTGGCTTGACCTCCCCGGATTTCGGCCTAAAACGAGAAGTTTGGTTATTGCCGACTTGATTTGGTATAGCGCCGGCGAATAAGCTGGTGTCCCTGACATGGCTTTTGTGGGTGCTGAGAAAGTTTAAAAGATTTTCATCACATTAAATTACTTTAGTAAGCATGGGTTCCAGGATCCATTATATAGAGCCAATGTAAACAAAGATGGCAAAATACACCAAATCCCTCTCATCATTCCCTTTTCTGTTCCAACCATCTTTAAAGAGATTACTTAATCCAAATGCATAAAACCACTACAATAAAATAAGAAAGCAGGCACTGAACATAAAATTATTTCTGTGTCTCATTTGAAAAGAACACACTGAGCTGCATAATGCTGGTAAAACATACAATTTCTAAAACAAACACATGCGTTCGATGGTGTCTGTTGATGAAACATACTCATTAACTGAAACAAATATATCAATACCAATCTTATTGCAACATTACTGATGGCTCAATTAACTGCACCACGTGAGCTGCTCGACATTTCAATAGGCATGCATCCACTCAACTACCTGCTATACACTGTACACTAGCTACTGAACATCCTAAGCAAATCCTTGGAACATTAACCTATCTTCATTTTCATCAAAAAATCCCCAATTTATGTTCCTCATAGAAGTAAATTACTGCCAACAACTTCTGACAACCTCCAAAACATCTTACAGCTACATGCGTGCTCACAATGCACCATCCTCCAAAGTATAAAATTCTTATTAATATCAGTTTGGTTACACAAACATGAAGGAGTTTCAATTTCAACTACAGTGCCATCTATGTTGGGTAACTACCGGATAGTTTCATCAGTTCACATTATTTGTATCCATTTAAAATGCACACACACTCAATCAGTGTATCATGCACTCAGTCAGTGAATTAAATGGTAATTATTCATCCAGTACATTGTTATCATGTGGTGTTCCACAGGGTTCTGTGTCTGGTCCTTTTTTGTTTACATCATACACCACACCCCTAGAAACAGTGCAAAAAAAATCCTTCTCTAGGATATCATTTCTATGCTGATGATACTCAGAACTACATTCATTCAGTGTGTCCTGTGATTCATCTGTGTAGCTGTTGTTTGTGCATTTTATAAGGCACATACAGCCTTAGATGGTCGCCAGAAACCTCTCGCTACCCCAGCAAAGACTGAATTTCTGCTACTTGGCACTACCACAGCAACCTAACAAATCCGATTGGCTTAAGTCTTAGAAACTGGGTGATTCAATTGTGGAGCTGGTGGACTCTGTTTGTAACTTAGGTATTGTTTTCAAGTCTAACAAGTTTCTCAGTGGCCATGTAAACAGTACATGTAAGTCACATGGCACAGTGGCCGATCGGTTACAGCGGTAGGCCCATAACGTTCAGTGTGCACTGAGCGAGCAGGTTCGACCCTCGTCCGAGGAGTCACTGTGTAGGGACCTTGAGCAAGTCCTTCGCGCACAATTGCTCTGCAGTACAATTGCAATTGTGTCGTCAACTGAGCAAAAAATGTTGAAAGAGGGGTGGTATCAAATTTCGTAACAAAAACTTTAAAAAAATAAATGATCATACGTGACATAAGCAGAATTAGGCAATATGTGACCATATCTGCGAGGATATCTCTGGAAAATGCATTAGTTTCCAGTCATACAGATAGCTTGCTTACTGTAAGTAACTTCTTATTAGTATCAGTAAGTCAACATGCTGAGGATGTAGAGTTCAGAACTCTTTGGCTGCACTCAGCCAAATCCGAACATCCAAATATGAACATACAACCCTTACACTACAGGTGCCAAAATCTGTGCATTGGCTTCCTGTTCAGCAAAGAATTAGCTTAAAATTTGGGGTGCATTTTATAAAACTGTGAACGCTGTTCAGTCACAATACTTAAAGTCAGTTCTTATCCCCAGATTAGACAAAGCAATCTGATTATCTTTGTAGAGATAATATCATATCAAGATACCATATCAAGATACCATATCAAGAACGAGCATTATTTTTTAATTTTAATTTTACGATTTCTTTTCATTGAGCTCATATGCTTACTTCATTTCCTAAAAGGTGGGTCTGCCATATATTCGCTTTTGCTCTATTAATCCTTGAACGTTTTCTGATTTAAAAAATGATGACGTTGCAATAGGTAACTCTGAAACTGTGCAATACATTCAACTCAAACGTCAAATGCAGGGCACCAGCTTATTCACAAGCACTGTATCGAATCAGATGGGTTGTCCGAAAAGATAGTCTGAGGGAGGTCAGAGATCAGTTTCCAGAAAAGAAATTTACCAATATAGAGAAAAGATACCAAACTTTGTATAGTGTAGCATGTTAGACTGTGCTACAGACTGCAAGGTCAGATCCTTATAAAAAAAACAGAATATCGCAAAGAACCATCTAGATGAATGTCAAAACAATAAGAGGAAATAGTCTGTCTCTTTGTCTGATATCAAATTGGAACAGGCTTCATTGACAATCAATTTTATCAAAAAGCAATCAATCAAACATCGTGCCATTGTCCAATAAAAGATTCTGGGAGCAACAGGGAGGGACGTCATTGAATTATTTATTGTATTTAACGCCTTAACGACCAGCGCATACTAAAATGTATGGGAAACCAATCTGGCTGATCGTAAAATGGGTTAAAGCTAAATTCCCTCTTTCTAAGACTGTCTCTATTACATTTCAAAGCGTTCTGATTCAACGTTATAAACACGATGTGTATCGTGTTTATAATGTTGAATCAGAACGCTTTCAAACAAGTATTACTTATGCTGATGACAGAAAAAGAAATAAAGGAATTCCTACACACAGTAGTTTAATCATGGCTCATAATATGCACAATTATAGGCCTACTTGAAAAATATGAAAAAGATAGGAAATTACTGGCAGGATACCGATTAGTTCATTCTGTAACATGCATTATGCACAAATTAATCAATTGAACACCTTTCAGTACTTAGTAAATAACAAGTTACCAAAATTTGGCCATTAGCACATTCAGTACATAAAAGAAATAGCTCATAGTACAGCAACACTTCTCAATTAGAAAGGAGAAGAAACTGAATATTCATAATTATTCATTTGCAACAAATTTTTCGATTTTAAATTCCAAAATAGTTTTCACTGTGGCTTAATTAGCCAAAATCGGTCAATATAAAAATTTCTGTCATTATTGTAATGTAATTTGCATCAAAATTTCAATATTGTTTCACAATGTTATTTATCAATAATAAATTTTAATTTTATTTTATTTAGATATTTGAATAATATTAGATTACAAGGTGTGTTTAAAGTGTCTGCCTTTGGAGTGTCTCAGAGCTATGTCCTGTAACAATTTTCTATTCTTGTTGATAACTGTCAGGATTAAAATGGTTTGGGAATGTTAAAAATCGATGAATATTTACGAGCTATATTTATATTAATTACAATAAGGGATCTTTTTCCCAGATACAGCACATGCATGGCATTGTTGTGCCAGGGTGATGTGTATAGATCTCAAACCAACAAGTAATACATGTCTACAGGGCACAGCAGTCGGTGATAAAAGCTCACCATGGTTTGATTGTTTGACAATGTATATCGTGTCAAAGTTGAACATGCACAGCAACTCTGATCCAAGCAGATCCAATTTTTTGTGTCATGAAGACATTGTTGGCGGCCATTGCAACACCTGGTTCTTAGGGACCAATGAATAGCCATCTTCAACCGTATGGTCTGCGACTCACTAACCTTTATTGTTACTATGAAAGTAAATTGATGAGTAACTAGTTGATAACTTCATTAGTAGTAAATGGAATTCAACTTCAGAACCGGAATTCCTGCACACCTTTTGTCATAAATGCTCAATGTTGCAAATCATGGTCTTCATTTGATACTTCATAACCATTACTTAGCAATTCTTATTGTCTAATGCAGAAACTATCAGGACACGCCAAAACGAAGCCTTACTGAGTTCAGTATCTTGAGATCAGTCCACTAACACAGATAAGCAGACCACAGTGGATAGGCAATTCCAAAAAGCCAAGCCTAATGTGGATTATGGAATTGCTTTGACTGCAGGGATTAAAACAGAATCAAGGAAACAGTTTCATCAAAAAGCTTACTCACCAGTAGCATTACTGTTCTGGTCCTACAAGGGCAAAACCGAAAATAGCCTTGGCCGAATATCCCATTTTTGGGACTATTCGTAAGTATTCGCCTTGGCAAATATTGCACACACAAATAGTTGAAAATTAAAAAAATTAATTCAATAACTTTTTACAAACATTTGACAATCTAAAAATGAAAATTTTAATTTTAAACCGTTAGTAGGTATTACAGGCACAGACATTTATTTTGCCAAGTTTTCATTATGTGATACAGCGAAAGTGAAGAAAGTAAATAATTTTCAAAGTCGCCAGTGGATGGTACTCGCCGGGCCAGAGTGCCACTACCATTCGGTTCATACCCGGATAATAGCGCATCAAGATACTCAGATACGGTACTCGTACTCGGTGGAAATTGTCCAATCAGTTATGCCAAGTCCTACATAATTATACGACTGGAGAAAAATAATCAGATGACCTCATTCAACAGTGGAATCTGTGGAATCAGAACTCACTCTAAATGCTGTGACTGGCCAGAGTTCAGTGTCTTATTAACGGTAAACCTAGGGTTGCCAGATACGTGGGATGCCAAAGGACAACACATACTTCCGGAAAGGAGGACCATTTGAATGTTTCCCTCCACAGTCATATGATCTCCTAGGCAACCAAGAAACAAAGTCAAATAGGAAAAATTAAATTAAAATTAATTGTCCATACCACATTCACCCCATGTGGACAGTCCATAAATACATTTAACTCCACTCATATGATCACATCACGGACTATAGAAATGCATGGAAAATAGAATTGTAAGAAAACTAAAGTAAGTAAGTAGATTGAACTGTTCGCCTGTTATGGTCTTTAGTGCTTAGGAAAACTTAGGGACATGAGCTTGTAAAGTCAGTAAATACTGCCACAAAATAATAGTAATCATTTACCAAGATATTATTCTTCACGAATCATAATGTCTTATTCTTCATGTGTAATGCAAAACACACAGTCGACGATAGACATAGCAGAAAAAAACAATGCTTAAATCTCAAGCAGCATTACTTAACAATAAGTAAGTTATCCCATTTTAGATTAAGTTATTTAGTTGGTTTAGTTGTCAAAGATTAAGGCTACACAAATTTCCAAAATAACTCATATTTTGCAGTGCCCAGTAGTAGAAATTCAGTCTCAATGTGTATTTGGAATAGGTAAAAACAATAGATCAATAACACAAAGCAATAGATCTGAGATGTAATGTAATGTAAATAAAGTACTGGTCTCCGTCCACCACTGAATATCCTTTTAAAGACAGTGCTCAATGGAGTTTTAAGAACAAGACAATAGTATGTAAAATGAAATGTAGATGTGGGCTTCATTAAAATAGAAATATTATCCCTTTTAACAATTGTCCAGCAGTGTTCCTAGCAGTGTGGTGCATAATGTAAACAAAAGATGATCAAACATATAATAGATCAGTGATTTCTAGACAACATTTCTAATGTACCACCAGATAAAAAATTGAATGTTGGCGTATCACCAGCAAGGGTCAGATCGAAAACAACAGGCAAGCACGAAGTCCCCTTGTAATTAATTATTAGGGGAGCATCATAAGTACTCTAGCAGGGTCTTAGATTGAGCCCAAGCCAACACTGCATTTAGGAGCATTCGTGGACAAATGGGCTTTTGACTGAGATAATGTCAGTTATTTTGTCAAGGTCTGAAACCTGAAGACTAAGGCAAAGACTTTGAACCTCAAGACCAATACTTTGCACATCAAGACCAAGACTTTGAATATCAAGACCAAGACTCTGAAAAATCACAATCATACCCATATGTCGATTCATTACTAAAACAATTTTACCAAATCAGACAACCCACTCTTTTAATGAAAACATGATTCCTTTTTCAGGCGAAACAACTCTACATGCAGACTACAGAGAATTCCGAATTTTTACCTATTCGAAATGCCTACTGCATTTCAGAAAAACCAATTTGCTCAGAATGTTCTGACCATGATGTGCCCTATGTGGCCTCATAAAAATTCAGACATGCGAAAAATAAGTTCTACAGATACTGAAGTCACAGGCACACGAAGCAGCTTTTCAAACGCTTTATGAAGATGTAAAAATCGTCAGCCTTTTAAAATCCTCCCATGGTTCATCAATACGTCTGGGTGCGTTCCATAATCATGTAGCATTGCCAGTCGTTTCTATTTGAAAGTTGAAGGAATTTACTTGATGTAGACTTTGTAGAGGAACCAACCGACTTCTGGCTTATACCAGAAATTCTGGCTAACAATGTAAAGAGTTTGCAGGCAAGCTCATGGGTAGTCAGACAAGTCATACACGCAGCAGAGGACAAATTTAATTTTTTCTGAGTCACTAACTTATTAAGGCCAAACGGGTCATGAACCACCGAATGCACAGGTCCTCCAAGGCTCCAAAGTCCATGCACAGCTGTATGAAAATCAATATAAAGAAAGATATCAATAATAACAACCTGACCCACGACACATCAGCCTCACCAATGAGAAAAACAAAACTGCCAAAATCACAAAAGACAGTAGTTTAACTAAAAAGCAAAATAATTAATGTAAAAGTGCTACAATATCTTAAAATCAACACATCTGATATCTACTCCAAATGTATACCCAACTACAACCTTGGTTCAAGACAAACCTGATTAAAAAGGCCTTCAGACTCACGTGAATATTTAGTCAAAAGAAGAGACATACAGATGGACAATCAACTGGATGTTTAGGTATCATCTACGACAGTGGTTCCCAACCTTTTTCGACTAAGGGTCACTTTTGTTTTGTACGAGGACATGATGGGCCACAGGGTTAAAATAATTATTTTATGCAATAAAGAATACTTATGTATTAGCGGCGGTTTATTGACATAGACTAACCTCGTGACTAGAGATGTACTAAAACATATATAATTGTTAAATTGAACTTCAATATAGTACATTTGAAGTCACTTACAGACATCATCAAAATAATTATAACAATTTATAGTAGAAAATAACTATTCTGTCAAATATTCATTTTTTTCAACGTATATTTTTAAAATCTTTTATAGGTCAAGGGCCACTTTTTGAGGCCTGGCGGGCCACTTTTGGCCCGCGGGCCACAGGTTGGGAATCGCTGATCTACGACACATTCTTTGATTTACAACCCAACCTGATATCTTGCATTGATGCCCAAATAATTAGCTCACATACAAGATAATATTCAATTACATGTGGAACTTAAAAACTTGCATTGATGCCCAAATAATTAGCTCACATACAAGATAATATTCAATTACATGTGGAACTTAAAAAATATGTGCCCTTTGCTATAGGGCATAACAGAGTACACAATTTCCACCGAGTACCGAATCCGAGTATTTCGGAAGCATTATTTGCTTTGGATCCGAATACGAACTGAATAGTAGTGGCAACTTTGGCCAGGCAAGTTCCATCCGCAGTCCAAGCTTAAAAGTTTTGACTTTCGTCACTTTCGCCACTTCGCGTAATGGAAAATTAGCAATATGAATGTTCGTGTCTGTAATAACTACTAATACAGATTCAAATTTGAAATTTTCGCCTTTAGCTTGTTGAATGTTTACAAAAAACTATTGAATAAATTTTTTTAGTTTTAATTATTTGTGTACGTAATATTTGCCGAGGCGAATACTTCCGAATAGTCCCAAAAAACGGGATATTCGGCCGAGGCAAATGTCTGAAGCGATTTCCGGTTATGCCCTACTTTGCAAAAACATACTAATGGTTTGTAATTTGACTAAGTGTGCATTGGCTGGTTAAAACAGATGCTACACTGTACTTCAAGCACTTAATGCACTTATATAACCGACACATTGCACCAACACTGCCGTTTTGACAGAGCCAGCCCCAAACCTGAGTACAGGAGGAGGGCAATGCTAACTTTGTCATCACACAGTGTCCTTAAAACGAAACTACTGCCTCATGCATCTTATGAACCTACAACATAATTATCATGATTGTATATGGTCAAATTGATACTATTTGGACCATATGATCAATTCAAATATTACTGTTGCTCTTAATATCCAACCAATTTCTGTTAGGGCATAGACTGCTATTCACAATTTCACATCCTCATTCAATGGAATGTGTTATACACAAAAGGCTCAATAACATTCCACTGCAGCACAATTATAAAAATTAATAAATATAGTTTCATAATTGAAAAAAATACTAGAGAAGCATTTGGAGAATGCTCAACAGTCTCGTTTCAAAATGCAAGTAGGTACCAGACAGCAGGTATTTAAAACAGCCTTTGACCAGTACTGTCCACTAAAGCACCAATGTTGTCTAATATATCCCTCAGCCTTCTGTCCAAATTTTGCCTGTATACACATTTTAATAGTCTCAGGTCAAAAACCCTGATCTGCAAATTGACTGTAATCATAGCACTTGCATAATCTTGTAGCCATTAGACAAGTAATGTAGACATTACTGTTCTAAACACAATACACAACAACTGTCAGCTGAGAGATTTATGATTGCTACCAAAAAATGTAAATATGCATTAATGGAAAGACAATGGCATGGCCTAAGTTGCTGCATATGCATATAATTTAAACCTGAGGTAGAAGACCTACAACAATAATGATAATAATAATTTCGTCTATTGTTCAAACTGACAACAACGCAAAATGATTACAGACATTCTATGAACGAATGATGCTGGCAGCCATGCACAGCGCCTTTATCGCTATACAAGAAACTTAATTTAACCAACACCACCAGTATGGGTATCGAACCTGGTTCCACAGCTCTGCACCCCAGTGTGTTATCCATTACTTTAAGGTCCCTCAATATTACCATACAGCACTATGCAGACCTGAAACAAGGCCTCTATACTACAAATAATCAAAAGAAAGACTGAAATTACTTACAAAATTCATATTCACTTTAGATCAAAGTTAAGCTATCCGACCTGAGCAAGGAATAAGGCAGAGCAGTAATTACTATCAAGGAACCTTTCATGAGATATTTTTAGTCTGTTAAGTTATATTGTCTGATGTCTGTAGAAAAATAGCTTTATGTAACTGCATGTCCATGGTCTTCAAGCTACATCAGACGTCTGAAGTTAAAACATACTTGCCAGGCTGCCAGCTAACAACTTTTCTGTCATACAGCCTTATTCTGCTCTTCCTTAGTTAAGCTAGGGTTACCATAAGTGCTCATATAAAAAAGACGACACATAAACTGTTCATCAGATCTGGTTACCATCCCGTAGCTTAGGGGTTCCCAACCTTCCTTTTTGTTATACCCCAAACTAAAAAACTATTGGTGTGCGTACTCCAACAGAAAAAAACTGTTCAGAAACATTATTTATTTAATTAGAATAAACAATAGCTTATTAGAATATTGGTCACAATATTATTAATGAATTTTGCTAAATTTATTATATCAAAATAATTATTGTTGTACAATGTACACAATAAAAGTTATTTTATCGAAAATTCACTTAGTTTATTTCCCATCTTTCAGACTAACAGGAAGATAGGCCAGTAGCCTCTAATTAATAAAGTCAAAATGGAACTTTAAAAATTTAAATGCGAACACAATTCTGTAATATCAGGCTTGATCAATGTCAATTTTAGAAGTAAGTCTGACTCAAGTTCAAGTTTCGATCTGTATTTGTTTTTTTATTGCAAGCATCACAGAGAATCCAGTTCCACAGAGCTATGACGCACTGAAAGGAAAGAAAAAATTCACAACTCTGTCAGAAATTAATCCATATTATGCTCTTCTATTAAGCCAAAAATCACTCAGCAAGTCCTTGTTGAATTCACTGCTCAATCGACCATCTCATGAAAGCTCGATGAATTGATCTTTTTCCTTGGCCGAAAATTCAGCTGGCAATGCAACCTTGGAAAATGGATTTCTTATCTTTTGTTGCGTACCCCTTGGCAACACTGGCGTACCCCTAGGGTATGCGTACCACCGGTTGGGGACTTAGGAACCGCTGCCGTAGCCGGTTCTTAGTGCTCTGCCAATTTTAAGTGTTGTACAAATAAAAGTAAAGTCAAACTACATAAAATATTGTTCTTAATGTAAATGGTTTCAATTATAAACTTAATTGAGTGAGTGTTCAGTAAACATTACATTACACTGACTGTACACAGAAACAAAACAGTGACCAACTTACAAAACAGTAGTGACCTCACATTCTGAGTCATTATCGCCTGCAGAATCGTCCGTATTTGAGGAAACTGAGGTTGGTACCGTAGAGCTGGGGCTGAGCTCAACCGTATTTCTCTCTCTGAAGAACTGATGGCCTTCAACAAGTTAGGCTGGCTGCTGAGATATGTATGAAATTCTGTGCATGACATATGCATAAAGTTGTGCTGCAGAAATATAATTCCTGTGACAGATTCAACGGGCAACTTAT
>OY365816.1:9131645-9189599 GCA_959347315.1 Bimastos eiseni | reverse complement strand
ATTGTGGAAATGTACTTAATAAGGTATCGATCGAACTGGGACGGACAGGGAAAAACCCGGATAAAAGCCATATTTCTGGAAAGCCGCTCGGACAGGCAGGGCCATACCGTTGAAGGGCCAGCGAGGCCGTGGCCCAGGGCGCAAATGTGGAAAGGGCACAAATTTCAGGAAGGAATAACTTATTATTCCATAAAATTTTAGAAATGTGGGGGCACCAGATTGATGCTAGGCAGAGGGCGCAATTATAGCTCGGTACGGCCCTGCGGACAGGGGCCTAAAAAGAGGACATGTCCGAGGAAACCCGGACACATGGTGACCCCAAGTTAAACCATTCCAAATTACATATCATGTTTAAATGATAAAAACGCAAAGCAAAGGCAGATAAAAGCCATGGTGCAGTAGGCTGTTTGATTCCTCGGTAGATTCTCTGTTTCCTTTTGTTGACATTTGCTATCGTGATTTGTGAATAAAGATTAATATATTACTTAACTCACACGGCTTCTGGTACCTCACAGTCAGTGCTGTGTCATAGTCGGATAAATCTCCTGCGGCCGAAAATTCGGCACATCCGCACTGTTAAAAACACCTCAAATAGTAATCATGAGTCATAAGGTCGTTTAGGGTTAGATTAGGCATCGTGAGGGTCGGTTAGGGGTCAGGGTTAGGGTTAGTGTCGTTGTTAGACACTCACAAATAACAAATCACAGTAGTAATTTTTTGAGTTTTCAGGCCGAATTTTCGGCCACAGAAGCTCCCCGCGCCATAGTCTGACAAGTGGTTTTAATATCTTGATCTTATTACACCGATAGCAATAATTCTTAGTTGTTACGAGTCTGACCTGGTCGATAAAAAAACTCAAATTTACCAGCACTACAATGATTCTTGGAGGTTAATACAAATGGTTGAAATGGAGAATTTTATGCAATTTTTGTCACGCAATGCATAGCCATGTTTTTGGCGACATTCATAAAATCCGAAGACTTAGTGCGCTTAATTAAAATCGACGCCTTGTTCTTACCTGTGCCAGTTATGAAGGCTAATGGCCAGGCTGTTGTACTTGTTTCCTACGATGGCAGCCCGTCTCTCCCGTTCAGCCATTTTGTTTTGACCGTCGAATAATTTCTTAGAATGTCACACAACGGCCGCCATTTTCCTCCGTTGTCTGATTAGATCCGGCGACAGTCCAATTCGATACGCGGCTTTCCACGGCACTAGAAAAAAGCTAATAGGACAACGACGACGACGACGACGGTGACGACGGTGACGACGATGACGATGATGACGTCTACGATCCCAGAGCCCAGACAACGGTGACAACGACGTCGATGTCGTCGTACGTACGTGCGTATGTATTTGTGTCGAGAGCAGTTACAGCTGAAGCTATCCGCAGATTGCGGGAGTGCGTCCAGTTGATCCGCCAGCTGTACGTGGGCGCTGCTCTGGTGCGTGCGCTGCTGCGCCGCTGGCAGTTTCGTCTTCCAAGCAGGCCTATCTGGTCTGGTTGGTGGTTGATGGAAATATGCGACGGGAACAGCTTCTTCCGGTTGGCCTCTGAATGGACACCGCCACGCAGGATTACAGTTTCTTATTCTGTGCTGTGGCCGGTGCACACATTGTTCCGATTACTATTACTCCTCTTCATTCTCGGCAGTCTCCTCTGCCTCCTGCTTTTCCCTCTCCTACGCCTCCTCCGGTTACTGGACGATTATGACGCAATGGAAGCAGAGCGGGGATTAACTGACGTCTCTCTCTCTCTCTCTCTCTCTCTCTCTCTCTCTCTCTCTCTCTCTCTCTCTCTCTCTCTCTCTCTCTCTCTCTCTCTCTCTCTCTCTCTCTCTCTCTCTCTCTCTCTCTCTCTCTCTCTCTCTCTCTGAAACAGACAGCAACGAAGCACAGCAGCGGCGGCAGCAGCAGCCGCAGCGCAAGGTCTGCTGGTCTCGGCTGGACAGACGGACGGACGGACGGAACGGACAAGCGGGCGAACGCTCGGACGGACGTCGGTCGAGAGCGTCTGTTGGCAATGCGCCTCAATTGATTATTTCTTAGGCTTAGACGACCGACCGACGGACGGTCAGTCGCCACAGCTGCAGCAGCCTGCCACGGTCCAGGTCTCTGCAGCAGAACTAACCACAGGCTGCAGCTGCAGTCCGATGACGGTGCGTGTCGTTAGTGGCGTCGGCATCTACTGCTGCTGCATACCATTGAAATATTATCAGCAGACCAACGACGGCGCTGGCGGTGGTGGTGGACGACAGTTCGACAGCAAGCGACGCCTCTACGTCGTGGTTGCGGCTCCTGTCCGCCATGAGGCGACCATGACGGTGGTATTGGCCTATTCCAGATATAGATGTCTCTGCTGATGCTGCAGCTGCGCCAGACGAAGCGTGGCGCTCAGTCTATGGGACGCCGTTCGACCCCATCATGCACCGCTTTTCAATGATTCTTTCTGACCGTTGCGCTTTCTTCTCTCCCTTCTTTTGTATCTCTGCTTGTCGTTCTCTGTCTATGCACCCGTCCTCTTATCCGTGTGCCCCCTCTTCGTTCGATTTTGTTTGTCCGTCTCGTTACTGCCCTGTCTTCTTCTTTGTGGTGCCCCAGAGACAAATAGACCCTCCAATATTCGCATACGAATGGAACGGTTTCAACGGTCTGCCTCGGGGAGAATGCACCAAAAATGCTCACTGCCCAAACAGACCCTACAATGAGTGTACAGCTATACGTGTACGCGTGGACAACATATGTACAGCCATACATACATACATGCACAAATATTCACAGACACACTTACACACAAACATGCAAGCCTAAATCTAGATACTATGATACATACACACTTACACTGCATACTGTATACATACAAATACACATACGTACATAAAGACGTACACACATATTATGTACATTTATACATATATACTTAATGCATACATACAGGCAGATAGAAATATATGTATATGGGGCTTACACATAAATATGTACACAATGTCACACAGTGGCGTCACTGGGGTTGGTGTCACCCAGTGCGGTAAACTCTTGGTGTCACCCCTCTAGACTTTCACCATGGTCTTCTGAGCTCTGAGTCTTATTCATTTAAGCACCAGACGCTCTGCATGGTGGCACCCTGTGCCTGCTCATGTATTTAACAATGAACGGTTATGAAACCCGACTAGACAGAGCTATGTCTGCTTTGTCAAATTTGCAATTTTTTTATTTTGGTGTCACCCCTTGATGGTGTCACCCGGTGCGGCCCGCACCCCCGCACCCCCCTAGTGACGCCCCTGATGTCACATACAGAAATATACAATAATACATTCATGATATACATACATGAAAACAGGAAGAGACAGACCGACATTCCCGAATACATACATATACACATGTATACATACATATGTATGCACAGTATATATATATTTATATGTATATATAATATATATATATATATATATATATCATGGGAGGGTGCCAGTGGGAAAGAGATCAGACCACGCTTAATTAAGCAAAACGATACGGCATAAGACTTACAAAGATTTGGCATAATCATGGAATACAGTAACAACAAAACTCTGATTACTGAGGACCCTTGTATACGGCCACTGGTCATGTACGTAGCGGAAGGATGGACGCTAAAGAAAGACGAAGAAACCAGAATAGATGCCTTCGAAATGAAGTGTTTGAGACTTGTCCTGGCCTCCTGGGGATATCTTGGAAAGACATGAAAACAAATGAATGGGTGTTGGAAACTGCAGGTGTGGAAAGAAAATTCTTAGGTGCTGTAAAAGAAGCGAAGATGAAGTATTTTGGTTTTTGGACATGTTATGAGGAAAGAAGAGGGATGTATAGAGAAAGAGATAATACAAGGAATAATAGAGGGTGCTAGAGGAGGGGGAAGACCATGTACAAACTGGCTGGATAATATAATTAAATGGACAGACCTTTCAACAACGCAGATGAAGTTGTCTACAGAAAACAGGCAGAACTGGAGAAGGCTTGCGCATGACACGACCTACCTTCGTACCAAAGACGACTAAAGAACAGAACAGGACATCCTGCCATGGACATCAGGCTCACATTTCGACCACATAGCAAATCTTTGTTCGTGTAGATGTGGTTTCTATCACACCAGGGCAATACGTCGCCTCAGGTTGGCCCTTACTAAGAATATATCGGAAACTATGAACTGTTCACTTGTCACCTCTCGCCTTGATCATGCTAAATTGCTAATTCATTTTTTTTAAATCTCACAAACATTATTATTAAAAGCGTGAAGCGCATCCAAAAGTAAATACCTTAGCTCGAGTATATAGTGCTGCGTATCCCACTACGAACATGCTCCTCACTCTCAGTCCTACTCAACAAACAGACCTCCAGTTGAATTCAGATTAATATTTCAGTTGGCTCGTTTTACCTACAGAGCCCTTAGCACCAGTGTATCTACTAGGGTTGCCAACTCTGAGCAAGCCCATTCAGGGACATTTCCCATTTTCCACTATGGTGAATAGGGTTTCCAACTGTGAATAATAAACCCATTCCGGGACAATTCATAGTTCCCACTATGATGAATGACAAACCTAAAAAAGCCAAAACCCCAAAGTTTTCTGCAGCCCGAAGTTATGAAGTTACAATTTCGACTCTTGTTCAAGACTTCGAGAATTTCGAGTCCTTACTCGAAAGCCGCGATTAGTCGAAACACTAAATTTTAATTATTACGTTTAGGCCCTATGAAAATTGATAATTAAGATGTTGTATTACAGTATTGCTCAATCCATGTTGCTTGGATTTGGATAATGTTATTGAATCGCACAAATCTGTTGTAATTACTTAGGCCCACCTTTTCCTGGATTCCGGGACAAACTTGGCATTGCCCGAGACACGGGAAGGTCTGGGTCCATTCCGGGACTGTCCCGGCCATTCCGGGACGGTTGGCAACCCTAGGATCTATGTATGTATGTATGTATGTATGTATGTATGTATGTATGTATGTATGTATGTATGTATGTATGTATGTATGTATGTATGTATGTATGTATGTATGTATGTATGTATGTATGTATGTATGTATGTATGTATGTATGTATGTATGTATGTATGTATGTATGTATGTATGTATGCATGCATGCATGCATGCATGCATGCATGCATGCATGTATGTATGTATGTATGTATGTATGTATGTATGTATGTATGTATGTATGTATGTATGTAAACATTTATATAGCGCTCTACAAGAACCTCACGAGGGCGCTTACCGAAGCTGCCTAACAGTTCTGAAATAAATGCGTCTTCAATAGTTCAGAAAATGTCTCCTGTGCTACACACGGTGGGAGACTCCGAATTGGTAACGGCAAGGAGTTCCAACATAACGGTCAAATGCACGAAAAGGTGCGGCCTGCCCGCATGGCGGTACGAGAGCGCGGAACCACCAGGTGCCCTGAGACGCAGAACGCAGGAACTGACTGGCTGGCAACTGGAATACACATGTCGCACATATAGGCTAACCCGGGGCGGCACCAGCCAGCGATGAACACACCATGAGGTCAATCTTGAAGACGATTCTGTCCTCCACTGGTAACCAGTGTAGCGTGTCCCTCATATAGGCCGAGATGTGCGAGAACTTTGGAAGTCTGGCAACAACTCTGGCGGCACAATTTAGGACGGAAAGCAGCTGGCGAATATCGGTATTTTGGCAAAGCGACGAATTATATTCAACCGACTATATTCATGGTCTACTGACTTCTTACATCCCTCCTCGCTGCGTATACGATCATCAAGTACAGGTCGTTTACCTAAGCCATGATGCAGAACAGTAGCCTACAAATGGGCTCTCGTGTATTTCATGCCTCTGATCCTATAAGGAATGGAATCGACTGCCACAATAATATCTCTTTCTAGCTCAACTTCCTTCAAAAAGCGACTGAAAACTCACTATTCCTCCTCTAATCCCGCCACTGCAAGAATTCAGGCAGTGCCAATCCAATGCCTGGATAAAGGAGGAAGGCTACGCTAATGATCTTTGTTATCACAGTGTCGTTAAACTGCAAGTACAGTAGTTCGCACTATTTCTCTTGGCTCTCTAGAACATGGCTAGGTAAAGATGATGACGTACATTCAGATGACGGTAGATGTGATGAAATGAGTTAAAGCGTTTAAAATCACAAGAGTTAATTACGCCAATTACGTCTTGGCGGATACCTCTGCGCTCGAAGCTCCTTTTTGAGAATCTCGCTGGAGCCTCGATGCAGACCAGGGCAGGGCAGGATCCTGGCTGGGCGACGCCAGATTTATAATGGACACATGAATATTTGACGATTTACCGGTCACCCCCGCGCAGCCCGTCCAAATACTCTGCGTTCTTTGCTGTACCGATATCGTGCAACTCAAGCAGGGAAGAGGGGAAAGGAGGACTAGGACTGAGTGGAGGAAGAGGGGGAAGGAGGAGGACTGAATGGAGGAAGAGGGGGAAGCGAGAGAACTAAGTGGAGGCTGACCTTCTGAACCCCCTGTCATCAGTCAACCTCGTGCTGCGCGTCAACTTCTCGACTCACATCACGAACCACATCCTCGACCTTTTCATGGCCTCCAATCTCCCTAGCTACCACACTGTTTTCAACATCGCCGACCATTAGCTCATCGTGGCCGACCTCGAAATTAAGCCTTTTGCTCGATCTCCTCCCTCCTCAAACACATTCTTGCCGTCTTTCCGGCTCCATTCACCGTCAGGCCTTCATCAAAGATAGTCTCGACTCCCAACTGATAGTCAACACTTTCACCACTTCCATCACGTGGCTTAAGGTCACGTGGGGAGCCAGCAGATGGTCGGTGCATATTGTCGTCAATTTAGCCTCCTAACTTTCTGCTTTCTCTTTGATATGCTGATCCTTGTCTTGAGTATAAACCTCTGGATCTGTCTCTGAAGTTGTTGAGTTCGCTATGATATCAAAAACCTAGCAGAAATTCCCAACAGTTTCCGCTTCTCTCTCTCTCTCTCTCTCTCTCTCTCTCTCTCTCTCTCTCTCTCTCTCCGTGCTTTTTTCAAATTTATAATGCTGCACTTCCATTGGTTTTACCCTACAAATAATCTTCTGCCGCCGCAGCAAATGCATTCAGCAACACATGTGCACCTTCTCCTCCTGTCAGATCATCAGGAAGATTCATAACCCACCCACTCAAGTACCCGCTGACTAATTAACTTCTAATCACATGTCCTATCCAACGGTCTCCAACCCGATCGCTTCTGCTATAAAACGTTTGTTCGTGGGCCCACCACTGATGACTCTTTCCAGCTAACTGTGCAGAGTTTTGCTATCTAATATGTAATTTTTCGCTCAAGCATGCGACATTTAACATAATTTAGGCCAGCGCTGAGAGCTCCGCTGAATAGATCTATATCTTGAAGAGGCGCTATATAACTGCTCGATTACATTACATTGCATTACAGTACTCATCCTCTTATGGATAACTTTTCCCTATGCTCTTCCTCTCCTATCTGCTCTCCTCCTCCCCTTTCTCCTCCTGCTCCTGCTCCTGTTCCTTCTCCTCCTGCTCCTGTTCCTCCCCTCCCTCCCTCCTCCCTCCTCCTTCTCCTCCTCATCTGTGGTAGGCCTATATGTCCTGTACGTCCATCGACGCGGGACTGAATTCTGCTGATCGTTCGGATATTGACAATAGGAATTCGAGGCCAGTGGAGGTCGGCAGCGGTGGCCAAGTGGGAAAATAGAGGGTGACTGCTTCGAAATCCATCCGACCATTCACCTCAGTCGCTAGTCTCGCGGGGTGCACGCAAACACCACCCACACTCCCTGGTCTCTGTAAACTGACCAATGACCAGAGCCAACCTTCACCCTTGGTTCCTAGTCGAAGTCAACTGACCATTATTATACGTAATCGTTTACTTAGCTGTGCATGAATAGTGACCGATAGTCTAATCTAACGTTTCCCAAACTGTGTTCCGCGGAACCATAGGATTTCGTGAGGTGAAGGTAATTGGGTTCCGCGGAAAACTTTCAGTGTGGACAATTATTGTCCACACTGAAGCTTCAAACAATTTAAAATATATCATGGGATTTTTTCATAGGAAACTTTTTGCTTAACATCTGTGTATAACTTTATATGAAAGAGAATTCAAGTAATTGAAGTCATATTTGTGTTGTTTATTACAGAGCCGTATTAAGCTTTTGTAGGCCCGTTTCGAAAATAAAGTGGAGGCCCTTGCGCAAAGAAACGCAAAATAAGCATGTATAATTGTAGTTTCAATTGAAACATTTGCAACATGTTTAACTCGGCACTGGTTAGTTATCTAATCTAGCCTCTAGGCGCATTATACCTATAACTGTCTGCATTCTCAAGCGTTTGTGCGTATACAGCCGAACATGTTTAGGTTTTGATGGGGGTTCAGCCAACGAAATTTTAGATCAATGGGTTCCACGGCCAAAAAAAATAGGGGAAACGCTGGTCTAATCACTATCGCCAGTCAGCTATGTAGCCCTACACAATCCGGGTGATATCGTCAGGGCAGATCCGTGGATAAGACACAGCGAATGAGTGAACTGTAGATCATTTCTGGCTTATTATCAACGCACATGTATTTGGCAGTCTATAGAATATATATTATATACATATATATATATATATATATATATATGCCTGAGGCGGCAAACCTTTCAAAAGGTGCATTCCACACGCATCAAAATGTTTCGAAAGCGTCAAATCAGAGGAGGTTAAGAGATTAAATGTAGGCCCTATACTCTCTTCACCCACTGTCTCCACTAGACGAGGTATAGGCCCATATATATATATAAATATATATAGGCCTATGTATGCAGGCATATTGCATAAATTACATAATGCGATTCTCTGCTGATTTTCTTGGTATCAATGAAAGCGCGTATATATATATATATATTATATGCATGTATATTCGTATGTATATCTCTAATTAACCGGTACAGCATCAGGTATTGCTGACCGGGGCTCGCGTGTGATTGGAACCTATGCGGTCCTTCTCGGCCCCAGCGCTGGCGCCATACTAAGCACACCCTGCCTCAGGTCAACGACTGCGACTGAGGCAGGTGCTATGGCTCTCCAAGTTTACACACAATACATCAGCCACAGCAGAGTACCATCTAGCTGTCTAGCTGTCCGTCTGTCTGTGTCTGTTTGTCTCTCCGTCCGTCAGTCTGTCCGTCATTCTGTCAGTCCATCTGTCTGTCTGTCGGTCCGTCCGTCTGCCGGTCTGTATGTCTGTTTGGCTATCTGTTTGGCTATCTATCTATCTATCTATCTATCTATCTATCTATCTATCTATCTATCTATCTATCTATCTATCTATCTATCTATCTATCTATCTATCTATCTATCTATCTATCTTTCTTTCTGTCTATCTATCTATCTATCTATCTATCTATCTATCTTTCTTTCTTTCTGTCTATCTATCTATCTGTCTGTCTATCTGTCTCTTGTCGTCTTCCCTCATGGCTGCATGCGCGTCCTAATGGAACGGTGCCATAAGTCATTTCATCCAAACTCTGATTCAGCGCCTGCTGCACGCTCCATCAGGAACAGTGCGCTAGTCTTTTGCGCCCACAAAGATGCACGTTGTACGTACGCGCCGCAGCAGGCCTATACTTGTACGCACTCACGCAGGTTATATAAATACAACTATATCCTAGGTCCATAAAATTATGTCTACGTGTATATAATGCATATTATATATGTATATATATTATCATCTATGATTATAAATTGAACGAGGTGTTGATTCCTGCGTATATATGTATATGTATTATATAATGTGTATTATATATATATATATATATTATGTTGTACATGATTAAGCACTCAATAATTCATGCTATTGCGAGCAGCCGTGGCGCCTGAATGACTCGCGGCGTGGTCATTGTCTCCCGACCGAAACCATTGCCGGTCATGCATGCAATAGGCATAATTCCAATAGAGTCCGCCGCTGCAATCGTGATCTATCAACCGCTCTACCATCATCATGGTCATCAATAATCGTCGTCGTCATCATCGTCGTTGTTGTTGCGTCGTCGTCATCGTAATCATCAATGGACCACGAGTCAGTCAGTAAGTCTGACTGTTCTGTTCTATCAGATCAGTCAAAGAGCCTTAGTGTCGCCCTCCTCCTCCATCCATGCTTCAGACTGGCGCTGCGATATATATATAGTGCAACTGTGGAAACAGTGACGGAGTTACTCCGCCTCTTAGACACTCGTCGGTCTATTCATTCCAGGATATAATTGACTTCTGTGGAGTTAAATCTTACTAGAAATAATTGACCCGTGAAATGTATTGTTACTAATTACTATAGGACTAAAACACTCCTGCTGGTGAATAGCCACTCCTGTGGAGTCAGTTCTTCTTGGCAGCAATTAAATGGATGAATTAATTCCTCCTAGGACCAAATGATTCGTGGAGTTTCTTCTTATTTGGACAAATTGAATGGGGAATTGATTCTTCCTAATAAAAACTTGCGCCAATTCCCTTATTTTATATGAAGCGTGGATTTAAACATTCTTCAAGCTCATTCCTAATGAACCCATTGAAATGAACTCTTTGTCAATGTAATTTCAAAAGAATCAAAGCCCTACTCGACCACAATCTTTTATTGATTACTTACTCGTCTTTGAAATTCATAATCCTTCGAATAATGTAAGATCGCAATTGACCAAACGTGACTGAAATATACAAAGCAGGCTACTGGTGGGTGAATGTAGAAGCCAAGACGTAACAGAATTTATGTCAACGTGCAAATTTTGTCAGAAGTTATCCACAGTTTTCGTTGAGTCAAACCACGGACATCTAGGACTTGATCCAACTGAGGCATGGAATCAATTGGGGGACTTGGGAGTTCACTCACGCGCTTTGCCAAAAACTGTGTTTAGGCCTGTCAGGCTATTCCAGTACTGTTGCAGTATGCTAGTTTACGAAGTGGATGTAGAAGCCGTGGCTCAAAGATCAAAATCCGCAATGATCCAGCCATGTTTCTGTACGATCTTACCTGCAGTCCACATGGATGTGCGAAAATTAAAATCAATGACCAATGTCGTGAATTTATGGGGAAAAATCAGCATTAGGTAATTTCAACGACGCGAACAGCATGGCGCATTACCAGCGTTATCACCGCTCACGGGCTCCAATCTGAGCAGCGGGTTGCGTATGAAATAGCTGCCCTGGTCTGGTGTTGCTTATACTATTGTCTCGCTCCCGCCTATCTTCGTAAGCTCTGTCGTCCTGTCCTTAGTTACAATAATTATGAATCTCGATTCCTCCGCTAAACAGGGTCTTCTCCGTTTCCATTTTGCTCACTAGGCAGAATCGCTCTAGACGATGAGCCCTACGACATGGATTGGTCTCCCTCTCGAGCTTCGCTTCTTTTCAGGACCCTCTCGCTCATGTTCTTGTCTCACCTCAGGACTACTCCTTTTAGCCGTGCTGGAGTTGGAAGCATCTCTGAGTATATTTCTAAAATAGACGCTCTATAAATGATCGAAATGAATGAATAAATTATTTGCTATAGACTTCTTAACTTAAGCAATCCGTACTAGGACTACATGTACTTTATTATGTAATGCATTTTATCATCGCATCGTAAATATAGGAAAATCGGAGTGGCCTGATGCCAACGCCGAACAATAAAGTTTTTTCTACGATAAAATAGAGTCATAATTCTATTCTATTCTATTTACGGATTTATAAAGCGCCTCTCACAGTACAACCTAATCAGTGCGAAGAACCCCTAGAGAAAAGAAAAGTCTTAAGAGAACGAGCAGAAACGGTTGTGCTACTAGATAAGATTGCAGCACGAGTCACAGCAGGAAGGCTGTTCCATAGCGAAGGGCCAACAGAGGCATAGACACGATGCTGAGCTGTGGCAGTTCTAGACTGCGGTACTAGAAGATCGTGACGGTCTAAAGAACAGAGAGGACGTCCGGTGGTAGCTGAGATAGGTTTTCTGATAAGATCACATAGATAGAGTGGAGCTTGACCCAACAACGCTTGAATGTAAGAAAGAGAACTTTGAAATGAATCCTATTAGTCAAGGGAAGCCAATGAAGACGTTGAGTCATGAAAGTAGAAATATGTGAGAAACGTGGAAGACGGACGGTCAAACGAGCAGCTGCATTGAGTACAGACTGGAGCGGAGTGAGGCGGAGTTTTGGTAGGCCGATGAGTAATGAGTTACAATAGTCAATGCGGGAGCAGATGAAGGCATGAACCATGGTCGAAAAAAATGGTCGAAGACACAGATCGTCGGATGGCGGGTAGTCGCCGCAAATGATAGAAGCCGGACCGAGAGAGATTAGAGATATGTGCAGAGAAGGATAGAGTACTGTCCAGAGTGACATCCAGATTGCAGACATTTGTAGAGAAACTAAACTGAGGGAACCGCTTGGCAAGTAAAGCGTAATCAAGTTTATGCAGCTGCTGGCGGGTGCCCAACCAGATCAATTGAGTCTTGGAAGAATTGAGTGAGAGACGGTTTGAGGACATCTAACAGTTGAGATCAACAGAGAGTGATTCAATACATTGGCAAAGAGGAAGTTGGTTGGAAGTGGAGTCATTCACGAAGGCCTGAACATCATCAGCGTAGAGATGACCTGAGGTCGAGTGCTTTTCTAAAAGGCGAGGAATATCAGCTGTAAACATGATATATAGAAGTGGACCCAGTACGGATCCTTGAGGTACGCCAGACTGAACAGATACTCAAGAAATGCGGGAGTCACCTAGGATGATCATTTGGGTACGATCAGTAAGATAAGAGCGAAACCAAAGAAGAGGGAGACCACTAAGACCAAAGGACGTTTCAAGGCGATGCAGAAGTATATCATGGTCTACCATATCGAATGCTGAAGATGCAACATTCCTGTATAGCAACTTCTAAAGCGCCTATCTAGGTATTCAACCTAATCAGAACCACAGTCTAGAAATTGAATTAAACACACTACTAAGTGCGAGGTTGCAATGTTGTCTTCGCTCAGCCTGAAATCCGATCCGCATTGATTAATCCAGTGGTTTCCAACCTTTTCAGAACGATGTATACGCACCCTTACTAAATAAAGTCATCCAGTCAATGGCAGCAGATCATCAGCTGTTCTCTAAGTTAATCACGAGCAGTGTTGCGGCTATGTTACACTACAGCCGTACTATGTGCTTTAAATAGTAACAGGCAGTGATCATCAATAGGCCTAGTTTGTGAACTTGTAGACCCATCCGTTATTCAACCGCGGCGTCAATAGAACAGATTCACGATACCTTTGAGTGCAACGGTAGGCCTATCCAAGATGGAAATTTAAACATCGGCTTTGACCAATTTAGCACTTCAAACATATAATATAAACGAAGAGATGGGGCCTATATGTCGTTAAGCCGTCGAGTCATCTTTTACAAGACTCATTGCTCCGCTGAGTAGATATCTTAAAGGGGCGCTATATCAAGTATTTCTGATTGGTTGATTGAAAGAATTTACATGCGGTCCGCAGGCTGATTTGAAGAGGAAAACAGATTGCGTCTTAAGGCGGACAATCATCTATAGGCCTATATATGCGATTATGCGATGAACGTATCAGCTAACTGCTGCTAATAGTAACGAGACTAGTTGGTCAGCTAGAACCAATGATTTTTTTTCAAGCTGAATGCTATAACTTCGCTCTGTGTCTAAATCGTATCTGCTCGTGTTTCGTCTGTGATTTGTAACACAAAACAGGTTTATACAAATGTAATTTTAAACTTTCAAGTAGAAAGTAGACTTGTATTTCAAGTTTGTTTCATGGGACAGAGTGAGTTTTCTTTGCTTCGATAAATAATCGATTTGTTGCTGATGACCGCGTAGGCCTAGGCCTACTTCTTACGATGCAAATTATTAACGATTTGCTGAAGAGAGAGAGATATATATATATCTACTTTCTCTCTCTCTCTCTCTCTCTCTCTCTCTCTCTCTCTCACACACACACACACACACACACACACACAGTCTGTCTGTCTGTCTCTCTCCGCCTGTCATTCAATCAAAACTTCGTCGTGTGGTCGTTTCTACTTGGCGTTATGCTGTTACCATTCTATTTAAGTATAAGTTAAATTTTCCATATGTTAATCCCTTAGCTTGGAAATAGGGACCTATCTTCCACAGTCCATGAGCCTAAAATACCATCCCTCTCAACTTCCCGGTTCCGGAAACACTTAAGGCTTTCGTATTCGCTGGCCTAGGACACGGATGCCTGCTGACAGCGATGTTGATTTGAACGGCGGATTAATGGAAAGACGAAGGAGTCACAAATCGATGAATGTGAAGTAAGAACTGCCCGCGCTGACGGGATTTAGACTATGCATAAAGAATTGCCTATGGCTTAGGCTTATCGCTGGGACTATTTTGCTTATCTGATTGGAAAGTCATTATAAAGCAGAAACAATTGTTAGGCAGACTTCGAGTTCAGTATAAAGTTCTTATAAATCTGAAGAATCCGTGGCAGAGAGAGAGCTCTGTAACTTCGGTTTCATCAACACAATGCTGGACCATTGTATTATGCATGTGAGCATTTTTACGAAGGCTTGCAAACCCAAGATCCTAACGCGGGGGTAGACCTACAGCTACGACTGCCAACAGGAAAAGAGCGACCTGAGTTAATTGCAACTAAGAAGCACTTGATAGCCATCATTAAAATCATAAATAAAAAGATACCCAGAAATAATTTAAATTCAACGCCTTCACCTGCTGTAGCTGTCGACCCACCCACAGATGCAGAGCCAACAAGGCTCTAATCATTTACAGGCCAAATCTATACTGATGCATGACGGTTATAATCAAATCAGAGCTACATCATTGTCACATGACGTCACACGATGACGTCAACGCGATGCACAGTCGTTGATTGCATCAAATCGTAATTTCCTGGCAACAACACGAAATTTTACTAACGGCAATAGTACAGAACAAGCGAAAGAAAAACCATACGTACGAACTACAATAATATAATACGCAGAGGACGACGAAGGCCTTGAAATAGACCTCTTAGGAAGAAAGCTGTTACGAAAGTCGAGCGTTGTTCTTAGGTATAAATCCATCAGTATACCCCTATCGAAGGGGTTTGTAAGCAAGAGCCTAGACAGCTGAATGCAGCGTGGCAAGCGAACCAGACGACCGACCGCCATGAGCCACACCCCAGCTAAGATGCCCGCCTCTGCTGACCTTAGCCGTGAGGACAACAAAGTGGTCGGCTCCGGTCAAGGCGGCATCGACGACATCAAGGAAGAGCTGAGGCGGATGGCGCTCGAGATAGAACCGATTACGATGAAGCGATCCGACCAGCAGCCTTCACCCGTCATCGGCTATCGTCCCACCTACCGAGCAGTCCTTGCGAAGCGCGGCTACCTCGTCCGCAACACCCTCGGATCCGGGTCTTACTCGAAGGTCAAGCGAGCCGTCTGCTGCTACGGAAATTTTCGGGACGCTGCCGTTAAGATCATCGATAGGTCGAAGGCCCCGCAGGACTACCAGGAGAAATTCATGCCCCGAGAACTGGAACTCTGGCCTCGCCTCTCCCACCCGAACCTCATCGCCCTCCTCGACTGCTTCCAAGACAGTCGACGGGTCTACATGGTCCTTGAGTTCGCCGATGGGGGCGACGCCCTCAAGTACATTCAGAAATCGGGGGCGATCAGTGAGGTGCTCGCTCGACGTTGGACTTCCCAGATTGCTGACGCCGTGCGCTATATGCACGACCAGGGCATTTCGCATCGGGACCTGAAACTCGAGAACCTTCTGCTGGACAAGGAGAAGAACATCAAGCTGGCCGACTTCGGATTCGTCAAGGAACTGTCCAGCGCTGACGACCTCAGCCAGACGTACTGTGGGTCGAAGTCGTACGCGGCGCCCGAAATTCTGATGGGCCGGCCGTACGATCCGAAGAAAGCCGACGTCTGGGCCGTCGGGGTCATTCTCTACATCTTCGTGACGGGAAAGATGCCATTCGATGAGACGAAGGGCACGAAGAGCATTCTGGAGGAGCAGAGAACGCTCGAGTTCCGCTGGTCCAAGTCGAGGAAGCTTGGTTCGGCGTGCCACCATCTGATCCGACGGATGTTCACGTGGGAGTTTGCTGATCGTCCGTCCATCTACCTGGTCCTTGCAGACACCTGGTTCTGCTCCGACCCTCCACCTTCAGCCACCCACGCTTCCGCCCCCGCCGCTGCTGCCGTTGCCGCCTCCTGGTCACCGAAACCTTCGACTACGACCCCCCGGCGACCCAAGGCTCAGAACGCCGTGCAGGCGATGATGCGTCCGGATCTTTTAGTCAAGTCCTCATTCTCCGACAGTTCCTCGGTTTCGACCCTCGTTCCTCCGCTCCAGTAGCCTGGACCCAACTCGCGAAAAATCTTCCCGAAAAGAAATCCACTGATATGCATACCCTCCGAACTGATATCTAACTCCATCCCTCTATAGTTAACACTGCTGGTGCCATCGAAAGCCAGCAGTGCGTCCTGGTTGCGAGGCTGTCTAGGCCACTCCCTGGTACACATACCGCTATGCTAAGTAAGCTTATTATTTGCTGAGAAACTAATCCTGAAACTGTGATAAAAGTATTCGGACGACAGTGCGCCAAGAGTTCCAATGCTTTCATATGTAATCTATCTATCGATCATCATCATCATCATCATCATCGGCTCTTTCTGATGTCGTCGTAGTCGTCGTCGTAGTCGTTTCAACGACTCGGATCGGTTATCATTCTACCTCTGTAAGCTGTGTCTCTAATTTATCGAAATATGTCCAGCTTTTATAAGCTTATTAAGTAACTGTGTTTTGAATCGTTCGGTGCCAAAAGTTGGCCTTAGGAATCAAATATGTACACTCTTAGGCGTAAGGAAGGCAGCCGCTAACCCAGAGGTTCCAAATGAAAATATGGGTTCTGTGTGGGCATGCTGAGAGGGAATGTGGCTACAGAGATATTTACTGTCTAGTAGTACAGAATATGCATTAGGTACTATAGATTTTATGGTTGGTTTGGCTGTTTTGAGTAGGAGACCTCGACTACAACCTGTCAGAGTTTGCTGTTCTATAGCCACATTTTCGTCGTCTGTTAGTTCCAGGTATCACCTCAAGGCATAATTCGAAACCGCAGAGTATCTGGTTGTGGTTCACATTGATGGTGATTGACTGCCAACCACCAGTTGTCACTAAGCATCATGGTAATTCCTGCAAGCGGCGCGTATTTATACATTGCACGTTTAAGCACCGACGTTAGATGCTAATATATAGGCTTAGTGCCAGGCAGCGTCAGTCTTAAACCTGGAAAAGGAGAAGGGTGACGTCAACGACCATAGGATATCGTTAAACGTTGCTACTACAGGTGACTAAGAGTATCGGGTGTGGCGTCGATCGTCATCCACTGCGTCGTATATGCAGTGCTTTTTTCTAGGGGAAAAGGTGCTGGAACGCATCCGTAGGCCCTATTGTCGAAAGAAAGTACGCTAAAATTAGCTACCAAATAAAATTAATTTGATAGGACACAATGATCACAATCTTATTAGTCGTTTTCAAATGTAAAAAATTGAAATTGTAAAGTTTTATTTCAAATTCCAGAGTTTTTGCAAAATTACCATATTTATTTATTTATTAATTGTAAAAAAGGCGCCGGAATGCCGTTCAGGCGCGTTCCGCCAGAAAAAGCACTGCGTATAAATTATGTTTTTGTCACGATGAATCAGGTAGTTGGCTTATGACGAATTCCTGTTAGTCTGAGGAATATCCGAACGCGGTGGTGCATTCTACCCTCGGCCTTACAGCGACTCTCGGGCCTTTCCATTATTACTTTAACTTTCAATGACTTCTTGGCCATGACTCTTTGACCTCTTCATTGCTCCTTGCCCTTTCCATGACTCCTTAGCCTTTCCATTACACAATGACCTTTCAGTGATTCCTTGACCGTTATATTACTATTTGGCATTTCCAATTTTTTGCGTTTTCCATGACTCCGTGGCTTTTCCATGTCTCCTTTGCTTTTCAATGACCCTTTGGCCTTTCCACTACCCTATTGCCTTTAAATGACTCATTGTCATTTCCATGACTCCTATGCCTATCCATTATACCATGGCCTTTGCATGACTCCTTGGCCTTTGCATGATGTCCTGCTCTGTTCATGACTCCTTTGTCTTTCCATGATCCATTGGCCTTCCCATGGCTCCTGAGCGTTTACATAACTATTGGCCATTTCCAGGACTCCATTACTTTTCCATGACTCTGGTCTTTTGTCATGAGCCCTGAGCCCTTATGACTCTTTGGTCTCTCGTTTACTCCTTGCCCTGTCCATGACTCCTTGGTCTTATCCATGACTCCTTGGCCAATCCATGACTCATTGGTCTTATCCATGACAACTTGGCCAATCCATGACTCCTTTGTCTTATCCATGACTCCTTGGCCTATCCATGACTCCTTGTTCTTATCCATGACTCCTTGGCCAATCCATGACTCCTTGGTCTTATCCGGAACTCCTTGGTCTTATCCATGACTCCTTGGTCAATCCATGACTCCTTGTTCTTATCCATGACTCCTTGGTCTTATCCATGATTCCTTGGCCAATCCATGACTCCTTGGTCTTATCCATGACTCCTTGGTCTTATCCATGACTCCTTGGCCTATCCATGACTCCTTGGTCTTATCCATGACTCCTTGGTCTTTCCATGACTCCTTGGTCTTATCCCTGACTCCTTGGCCAATCCATGACTCCTTTGTCTTATCCATGACTCCTTGGCCTATCCATGACTCCTTGTTCTTATCCATGACTCCTTGGCCAATCCATGACTCCTTGGTCTTATCCGGAACTCCTTGGTCTTATCCATGACTCCTTGGTCAATCCATGACTCCTTGTTCTTATCCATGACTCCTTGGTCTTATCCATGATTCCTTGGCCAATCCATGACTCCTTGGTCTTATCCATGACTCCTTGGTCTTATCCATGACTCCTTGGCCTATCCATGACTCCTTGGTCTTATCCATGACTCCTTGGTCTTTCCATGACTCCTTGGTCTTATCCCTGACTCCTTGGCCAATCCATGACTCCTTTGTCTTATCCATGACTCCTTGGCCTATCCATGACTCCTTGGTCTTATCCATGACTCCTTGGCCAATCCATGACTCCTTGGTCTTATCCTGTTTATTGGGCTTTTCAATGAATCGTTGGTCTTTCAAATAACTCATCCGTGGTCTTTGCTTGAATCGTTGGTCTAACCAATGGTAACCATGTCTCCTCTGCTCTTCCATAACTCTTTGGCCCCTCCTATATGTTTGGCCATTACACCTTGACCTCTCTGTGACTCCTTGACCTTTCAGTGACTCCTTGACCTTTACATTAATCCTTGGTCTCTCTCACTCCTTGGCCATACAATAACTTGTTTCTTTTCCATGACTCCCTTGCCTTTCCATGATGGCTTAGCCTCTCCATGACTACTTAGCTTTTCTATTATCAGTCAGTCAGTCAGTCAGTCAGTCAGTCAGTCAGTCAGTCAGTCAGTCAGTCAGTCAGTCAGTCAGTCAGTCAGTCAGTCAGTCAGTCAGTCAGTCAGTCAGTCAGTCAGTCAGTCAGTCAGTCAGTCAGTCAGTCAGTCAGTCAGTCAGTCAGTCAGTCAGTCAGTCAGTCAGTCAGTCAGTCAGTCAGTCAGTCAGTCAGTCAGTCAGTCAGTCAGTCAGTCAGTCAGTCAGTCAGTCAGTCAGTCAGTCAGTCAGTCAGTCAGTCAGTCAGTCAGTCAGTCAGTCAGTCAGTCAGTCAGTCAGTCAGTCAGTCAGTCAATGCTTTATTGTTCACCAACAAAATACATAATGCATAAGCATGGTAACTGTAGGCCTAGAGTAACAAGTTTGCAGTGAACACTGGGAAACCCCAAAGGAAAGCTCCGTTCCGCTAATAGAGGTCGCTCAATTTCATCCAATAATTACGCAAAAAATGCAGCAATTCACAGAAAATCTTTCTGCGATTATTACTCCTCACCCTTCCATTACGTAATCCTTGTCATTTCCATGAGTTCTTGCCCTTTCCGTGAATTATGCCGTTTCTGGAATTGGGGAGATGAGAGGGATGGTAATTACAGGCACAGAGACTGTGGAAGACACTTCCAAGCTGAGTGGCCAGTAAGGGAATTCCTCTCCCATGATCTTATTTCTCTGAATGCACTCAGATGATCTTATCCGGAAATTACAGGTCAAAATATTGTCCAGTCCTTCTAGCAGTTCCCTAGGGTTCTGTCCTAGGACCCCTTCTATTCATTCTGTTTATGGCTGATATTGCATCATTAATTGCTAGTCACCTCTTTGCTGATAAAGTAGTGCAAGCTTATGTCCATAGTCCTTCTGCTCAAATCATTCTTACTGGCAGTATTAAGGCTCTTCCCATGAATTTTACCTATAGATGTCTTCAAACCGCCTCTCTCTCTCTCTCTCCCTCCCTCTCTCCTTCTCTCCTTCTCTCTCTCTCTCCCTTTCATTTCCTCCCAAACTCATCTGGTTTAGCATTCTCAACAACTCCAGAAACTTGACATATTGCTGAAAACTTCCCCCAGTCTACCTTCTTAATAACAGTATGTGACCTACGTGTTACACTGGACAGCTATCTCTTACTTTTTCTGAACAGACCACAAATGCTCCTACTTTCATCTAAGGCGTTTCAGAACCATTTGCAGATCTGTCTTCACACTCACCTTGACTTCAATAGTTCATGCATATCTCAGTTCTAGAATTGACTATTTGGATTCTATTCTTAAAGGGCTTCCTAATGTAATGCCTGCCTGTCTCGTATCCTGTCTGTTGCCAATGCACCAGTCAGATCTGTTGCTGACCTTCCTAAATTCTCTGATATATCCTCGTCATGGTCAATCAACTGCACTGGCTTCCCCTACCAGCACGCATTCAGCCCAAAGTTCTTGTTCAGGTCATTAAATCCAAACTGGATATTGCTCCAAAATTTCTCGGGGATCAAATTCACTTCCCTCTTTCTGCAGCTTCTTATCGACCTCTGCACTCCTTGGCATGTTCGTATTGCTCAAAGAGTCAGGACCACTAGGGCCCAAACTAGATCTTGCTACCATTGGTCCCCGTCTATGACATACTCTTTCCTCAACTCTCAAGCTTACCATTCTTTCTGGGTCTCTTACTAGTTTCAGCGTCATTCTCTCTCCTCAAAATCATTTCTACACTCGGGAGATTTCGTGCTGGGAGTTCTACTGAATTACAAAACATTTGCCTTTGGGGCATTGTTTGCAGTTCAATTGCACATATGGATGTGCTTATCAGTGGCAAATCAAGGCAACTTACTTATGTTATATTACTTAAGTAAGTTCTTTTGAATATCTTGGCGGTTGGAACATTCTACATACACGTTAAAGTCAAGTAGCAAAAGAAGCTAACTACCAGATTCATTCATAACTTCAAGTCGCAAATATGAAATTAGTTATTAAAACTAACACATTGCTGTTCTTGTCAATATGAGTTTATATACTAACTTGTCATTGCATACAAATAGGAGAAAGTAGATATACTTACAGAAAAACAGTTATAAAAATATTACTGAATAGGCCTATGGAAAAAAATATCGGTCTGTTCAAAATACATGATGTCGTGAAAAATGTTTAAAATAATTTGCACAGCGTAAAGCAATCTTACATAATCGCAAAACACATGCATTGCATCGTTCCTATTAAAACCGAACAAATAAAAATTTAAAAACACACTGTACTTCTTAGAAAAATTGGTCTGGCTTTCTATGCAGAGCATGGATAATGTACAAAGTAAATGCAGGCTGCAAATTGCTTACTCAATATCACCTGCTAAATATAACGACAGCAAAGAAATTTTTTAAGGACACACACAAAGTAGAACAAAATATTAGCAACACAGGTATAACCAATCCTAAAAACCTAACAGTTTGTTATTATATGAAAAGAGTTAATATACAAAATCAAAAATACAAAAATCAATTACATATTCAACCCATTTAGCAACCAAATGTTGATGCAGTACAAATGCTATACACAGCTTTATGGCTAGTAGGATAACTTGAGATACAGTTCAAAATGAAACAGATGTTTGTAAAAAGAGTCATATGATCATAAATAAGTTCAAAATTTACATTTCAGAATGATTTAGACATCTCAAAAGACAGCAGTTTGATCAAATGATCAAAACTACCATTTCTACATATATCCAAAATTATAAAAAATTTGGTAAATCTCAAATTACATGTATAATGCAAATACCAATAATGACGGTTTTCACCTTCTAAACACATGACGCAATACCGTTAGAATAGCAATCGGCTGTCAGAAGCATTCATGAACTCGATAACAGGAAGATGTTCCTAAGAGAATGTCCTGACCAAAGAAAATTAATGAACCTCTACTCAGGCAAATTGCTGAACTCTCAAACAAAATACCATTGCAATCGGCTTAGTTTAATTGTTTTACATAATTTCATGGCTCATAACAAAAAAACACAATGGACAGACAAATACTGTAGTGTCCTGAGACAGTTTCTTATTTGCTAACTTCGAGAAAAACTATAATACTGTATATGGATTGTAAGTGGTCCAGACAATCGTAATCTCAACATTTCTACAGCGCCCACAAAAGCGATGTCGCGGGAACCAACTTATTCACAGGCACAATATGCCCCATCTATCATCAGCAAATCACATGAACAACATTGTCTTATCCATTTTCACACTGCATTGACTTACCTCCATCACAAGACTACAGAGATTGTTTCTCAATCTGTGTAACAACATAGTCAGCTGCCGATTACGTTGATACAACGTGGTACACAGAGTTTTATAAGAGCTGGTCAACAAATGTTCAATTGTTATAACACATGCCAAAAAATCAATTCCTCCAAGGAAAACAAATGCTACAGGTCTTGCTAAAACAAGGCACAAAATTAGCATGCGGTGTTTATACACAAAAGTTAATACATGAATGTAAATACATGAGTTAATAATTACATGAATGTAAATACATGAGTTAAGACATGAGAGCACCAGCATAAAGTATGTAAAACTCTAGACCAACGCATTTCAACCTCTGATCTGTAGTCAGACTCTCAGTTGATGGTCCACAAAGGAATCAAGAATTAGAAATTTTGAAAAGTCATAGCAAAAAAAACATTAACAAGGTCATCATTTTAGATTGCAAAATAGTCATAGAATTATCTAAACGTGCACTCAAATAACTATATTGCGATGCATCGAAGGTGTTTGAAAAAGAAAAATATGTAACAAATTTGGAACCGATTCGGCTGCAATGGAAAGATCCGCTGCACTAAACAGAACACACTTGGTTCTTAGTAAAGGCTGTATAGCACATCTTGAACTTATCCAGATTCCCCATTCAATATCTTCTGAAACCACTCAAAGACGAAGTCAGAACCAAAACCATCTTACACATCAGACTGACTGCCCCAGACGAACTAAACATCGCCCCATTCAGCCTACATTTCATCTATGCACAGTACCATATGATAGAATTGGGAAGCGTTGTTCCAGGCTGATACCTAACATGAGAAAGCACAGCATACGAATGCAGCGTCTTTACAAAACATACACAGAAAATAGAAACGTCTACTCTGATTTGGAGCATATGAAGCCACAACTAGGATTAACTGAACAAAGAATGTATGAACATAGGATTAACTGAACAAAGAATGTATGAACTTAGGATTAACTGAACAAAGGATTAACTGAACAAAGAATATATGAACATATTGTGACTTTAGAAATATGGTGATACAGCAATTCAAATAATGCAGCAAATTATTGTCATCCTGATGTACACAATTCCGACTAGTACTTAGATTAAAACCACTAATGTTTGGATTACAATTAGTAGTTAAGTCAAAACTACTAATAATTGGATTAGACAGTTAGTACTTAGATTAAACCACTAATATTTGGATTATTTGAATTAGACAGTTAGTACTTAGATTAAACCACTAATATTTGGAAGGACAGTCAGCTGTTAATAACTATAGTAACTAAATTGTCTAGGTTATCTCAATATTTGTAATTGCTTCAAAGAATTTGTATGTTTGACATTTATGTGAAATAGATAAAAAAATATAGAATTAAAGCAAGGGCCATTATGATACCGGCAACGTTCTGCACGATATTATGAAAACATCATTTGAAAATTATTATTAACCGAGAAAGCTGTATTCAGCATTCAAATCAGCTAGTAGCAACCATCCACAGTTTTACATAAATAAGAAAAGATTTACTCATATCAGAAAAATAATTAAGCTATGTAAGAAACAATTTACTTAATAAAAAAAAACATCTATAATTCATACTTCAAAACTCTGGAAAGTCTGATTTATATATTTAATGATAATTATGATGAAGATGAGTTTTCTGTCATTGCAGATTCATTGGTTTCATGCCACGCAGGAATGAGATGAGTGAGATGGCTTCCAATTGCCTTTCTCACAGACAATTAAGGGTCAGGGTCATCATGGGTCAGGGTCACGACGCAGTGGCTTGAGGTAGCTTCAAACATACGACCATGTGGTTAAACGTAACTAAACATACCACTACACTATCACATCCCACTACTATTTAATATCTCCATGAAATCAAATAATAAATTCAGAATCACCTGTAACTATCTAGAACAAAATGTTCAGCTACTGCTTTGAACTGTACCAGCCATTTCAAAATTAAAAAGTAAACCATCTGAAGTAACTAAATGATACATAAATTTCTTTTAGTAAAATGTCTTTTATATCATCAGTCCATTGAAGTCTGCTACATACCACACGTAACTTCCAAATAAAAATTACACAAAAACTCAACTGTAATCATACTGTCATGGATAAGGCATAATAATTTCATTATAATATCACTCGTTAACAAGATTGCCTATTAACCTGATGATCATTGAGCAAGAATTTGAAAAACTCAATTTGTAATCTCAAAGTTATGAACCGAGCTAAAAATTCTTTCAGCAAAAGTTTCCTCAAAAAAGTACATACATCATTGGCTGACAAAACTATCTTATAATGGGACTGTTACTGAGACAGACAACTGGCAACTGTATAATACTGACAAACAGACTGTTATAATACATGACAAGGGCAAAACAAAACTGCTAATTTTCCATGTTCCTCAATCAAAATAGACTTTAGCAGATGCGTTTCACAATAACATGAGTCACACATGACTGAGTCTCAACATTGCAATCACAACATTGCAATCACAACATTGCAATCACAACATTGCAATCACAACATTGCAATCACAACATTGCAATCACAACATTGCAATCACAACATTGCAATCACAACATTGCAATCACAACCTCTGTGGTTAATGTGGTTAAGAATCTTTCATTTCACCTTAGAAGAGCTCAATATAGCATAGTGATTAGTTAACATCCTAGACTGCTAGTCCAATCACTGCCAAGGTAGAAATCTGCTTCGATATTTCTGCTCCACATGCGCCCCCTAGCCAAATCAGCTATAATGAGCACATGTACCATACACTGTCAGTAGGGAGAAGGAGAGGACTGGCTACCTGACCTCACTATCCAAGGTCAAGAAAATAAAATCGCTAGTACTTCATACCTATGACGGCCTAAGGCTAGCTTAAGTTACTGCTCTTCTCTTCTTCAGTTCAAGCACACATTCAAATAGACACACATAAAAATTTTCCAACACACAGATACGACTTTTTATATGTACGTTCTGCCCTACTCCTCACTGGATGCAATAATCCATACAGAAACAACTGGCATGACAAACTTGGTTTCAAATCGAAGATATTGTGGAAAAAAGATGACAAACGGACTACTCTGACTCCACAGTATGCGTCTGAAAGAGCCTTAGTCCTTTACATTACAAGCTACTTATAATGCACATTACTATTAAACATTTTCTTATGCTCTCGATGTCAGTGATGTGTGCAACAGTTTCCACAGTAGTACAGACGTTTGGTAGAAACACAAATTTTAAATGCAACCCAGCTTCTAACGAAGAAACAGTGTTCTAACGAAGAAACAGTGTTAAACATGTACAAATAGCATGCAATTAAGTAACAACAGGGTATTTGAGTTGGCTTAAAAAGTGGCACTATCAGTATGGCTCAATTCACAGCAGCATATATAAAAATGTCAATAATCGATATAAGAAACCTTAAAATAATGAGTTTTCTACAACCAAGTCGTTTGAAACCAGCATATTCAAATGGGTTCAGTCAAGGCAAAATCAACAGGCAGTTCCAGGTCAACATCCAAAGGGTCAGGCAGGCAGACTCCATTGGATAAAATACAGTACTGAAATTATTTCTGTATATCAATATATAACATTTCACCCAAGAATATTTCTCAGTTAACACAAATAGTTAACATATTCACACTTACAGACTCCAACTACAGTACTGTTATGTTGGCATGACAATATGAAACTGAGTCAGATTTTACAGATCAGCACAAAACCATGTCCTCCTTGTTTCTAAGAGATGTTTGTAGATTTGTATTTGTGAAATGTAGGTATGTACCAAGGACTCTATACAACCAAAATTGGAAAATCATGTAAAATAATTGTTTATCAGTGAATGGGCAATCCAACTCATCACATGATGCTTAATTCAGAGCTGCCATGTGTAATACAAACTGAACCATGATTAATAATTAATCAGAGAATCTTCAAAGGCACTGTAGAGCATGATTACACATAATCAAGAAATTATATAGTGCCACTTTAATTCAGAAGCGTTTCCAACCCAGGTCAGTGTCATTTCTGACAGAGAGAGCAGTTTTTGGGTGCTTATGGAACTGATCAGAGGTCAAGGAAGAATAGTTGGTCGTAAGGAAAGGAGGTAGCCAATTAAAGTGGCAAAATTTCTAGACTAAGTCACATCATTTAACACGATGTTTAACCCTTTAACAACCAACGCGTACCAAAATGTACGGAAAACAAATGCAGCTGGTTTTTAAAGAATTAATAAGGACATTCCAGTTCCATTACTCGTAATTGGCTAGGTAAATGTAAACAGCCAAGATTTGCATACTTGGGGAAAAGCCAACTATGAATAGTCTTTGATCAGGCCACATGTTTACTTTATACATTTATAAGAGGACCAATCGCTTCAAATTGCATGACAAGAAAATAGAACTTTTAAAAACAACAAAACGAAAAAATTAAATTCAGCAGTAATTCAGATTTCTGCAGACAAAAATAATCCCAACATGGCATGACATATGATTCTCAGAATGCTCGTCCTATGGAACCCCATCCTTCAAATTACGAAATCAATGGACATGACCAGAAATGAATGTAACAGTAGCGACTCGCTCCGCTATTAGACTCTAAACCAATGCATCGACAACGATATTTCGTGAATCCATCCTCTGTTGACACATGGAGAAATGCTCCAAGACCATTCTTTGTAGAGCATTCCACACCAGTGATGACTATGGTCTAGAATGAAACATACCATTACTTGGTCAGTTAACAACAAAAACCTACTCCCTGCTTTAACAACATCAGTAGCTGGGGGTTGATTTGTACAGCACAATGAATATGTATCTCTCTAGCATGACAATTGGCCATATTTATAAGTTAAGCACATTTTGAGTACATGAATCTCAATTCTCATTAGCACATAAGCTCTACACCAATGTGCAGCCACACAATCTGTTGCTTCCTTCTAAAACTGAAGTATGGTACGCATCCAAAAAAATGTGAGACTCAAATGAAGCGCAAAATGGATTATACATTATATCGCATTTGACACAACTAATATCCATCCAAAGTACTTTCTACTCTGCCAAATGGTCATGGGTGTGTGAATAGTCAATGGTCTGATTTGATTGATATGCCGTATTTTGGCATACACTGACACCAGTTCATCGCTAACATATTTAAAAAAACAATCTGGAACGAACTTCCAAAAGTGCTCTGTCTCATACCAAAGAACTCCTCATCTTCATTTACACCTCTCTTAAAACTGTCCTTATCAGCAGAGGATTAGGTCGGGAGCGCCTGTGAGTAGATATCTTGAAGGGACGCTATATCAAGTATTTTTTGAATGACCTTCAACAGACGTCCTGTGATAATCCAGATCATTTATTTTGTCCAAAAGGCGATCATCTGCTTTGATGCACAGTTACAAATCATTTCTGGTCAGTCTTCTTCAATTGGTTTGCATTGTTTATTTTACAGAAAACCAAACCAAGTACAATAATACTTTCCATGCTTGAACTAGATATTTAGCAGAGAACTCCTAATAGCAAAACTCTTTGGAGTTCAAGAACACATGCCCAAACTAACCAACCATTTGCACTCTTGCACGATCTCCACAGCTGCTTTGGCAACTGGTCGACCAAATGGTCCGTGTCCTGACCTAAACTGCGCAAACAGACCAGCAATGAGTAACTACTGCTATGTCTCAGTGAACATCTGTTCAACCAACTCGTAAAAACTAGTAATTTATTCCTGGCTGGCATGCTGTGCCATGTTCCCCGTATTCAGGTCTAACATGCACAAGACTGGTGTACTACCAGTCTTGTGCATGTTTGTCTGAAGCATGACAAATGACTCATATATTTCCTGACATTGCGATACTGTAAGCAACTTGCTGCTGCTAATTTTCTGCTCCATTTCAAACATCCTGTGATAAATATTGCCAATCACAGACCCATGGCCATCACATAGTCGCAACAACTCGTACACTGGCACATTAATGTCAATATACAGTTGACAGTTGTCCCAGCAGGTGTCACTATTAATTTATTGATCCAATTGTCAGCATCCTTGTAAGCTTTCTTCTGTAACCACTTCAGGTATTTTCAAATCAACACCAATGACAAATATGGTGCAACAGTGATGACATCCAAGCTTGGAGATTCTCTGTGGCTTTGCTAATTGCACCTACAGCCAAAATTGCCTCTCCTGACCATGAGATACTCTTAAAGCGCTTATCTGTCTCTTTTGGACTTTCTGGCAATGCTTCTGACTGGCTTGCTTCCCTCTTGCAGGACCACTCTCTTATGGTGGCCCATGGTTCCACTAGTTCTCCATGGGTTCATGCGCCATTTCGGTTGCCCCAGGAACCTGTCCTTGGCCCTCTGCTATACATAGTCTTTACTGCTGGCGTGGGACCTCTGCTCATGGCAGAAGCTGTTCTCGACCAATCTTATGCTGATGACATCCAAGCATATACCCACTGTCTGGCACAGGAGGCAACTTTGGCTGTGGGTGCAATCAGCAAAGCCACTGAGAACCCTAGGCTAGGATGTCGTCATATCGCCTACGACTTCACCCAAGCAAGACACAGCTCATCTGGCTTGGCACTCGCCAGCAACTCGCAGAAATAGATATCGGGTCCCTCGCTTTGTGGTATCCGCACCTAACCTTCTCGTCCTCGGTCAGAAACCTGGGAGTAATCTTGGATCAGGAGCTTACTTTTGTCCAGCATATCAGTCAACTCTGTCGTAGCTGTTACTACCAGCTTCGGCACCTTAGGGTGGTATGCCGCTCCCTCTCCCAAGACGTTGCTTCTACGCTTGTCCATTCCTTCGTAGTCTTCCACCTAGACTACTGCAGCGCCATATATGATGGGCTCCCTGCGTGTCGACTTAAATGTCTTGACAGTCTTGTGCTCGGCCGCCCAACTGGTGGGCTGCATCCCTAGGTTTGACCGAGTCTCTGGGTATATGCGTAATGTCCTGCATTGGCTAACTTACCCACAGCACATTGCCTACCGTGTCTCTGCACTGGTACGGCGCTGCATTGAGGGCCTGGCGCCCCTCTACCTGATTGAACTTTGCTGCCCCACTGTCACTGTTGGACACCGTGGTTTGTTGTGTTCTGCTGTGCAAGCTGAGTTGCTTGTCCCCGTGCGAGGACTGCTATCCAACAGCGCCGTGTTTTGTCACTGGCTGGTCCGGTGACCTGGAATGGCCTCCCAGTAGTATTGCGTCTCACACCAATAGGTCAATCTGCTCTGTTTTTCTCTGGCTTTAAGACTGTCCTGTGTGACCGTGGTTGGGCTGGGAGCGCTTCTGAGTAGAAGACCTTGAAGGGGTGCTATATAAAACTGCTGTAATATTAATAATAATGTGGTGGTGCAGGAGTAGGAATGGATGTCATATCATGTCATATTGCCGTCGTCGCTTCACGTCTGTTGGCTACATGGCAATGAATGGATCTATGAGATAGACAAGCCTTGGCTCGTCTATCACGTACTGCACTCATCAGGCCAGATCCCATTAGCCAAATCCATATCAAAATATTGTCAACCCAGAACAATCCAGGCCTTCCGCGATTCCTCTTCCACTCAATGAGACCTGTCATCAGGCTGCCCTCAATTTTTTGTCCCATGGCATTGGTTGTCTCAAAATGTGTCCAAAGTAACATAGTTTTTGTGCCTGGACATGTTCCAACAGTTCATGCCAATTCGTATACCCGCTTGTTGGTCAACATTTGTGTCAAAGAAATTCTCATCATCTTTCTAATGCATCTTTTTTCAAACACTTGAATGCATTTCTCCTCCTGTTTCTTTGACATCCACGCTTCACAACCATACATTGCTACAGGCCACACCAAAGTCTCAATCACGGGCGTCCAGATGGGGTGGGGTCCATAGGCAACTGCCTCAATTTCAGGTAGGGGGCATTTTTTGCATCTTAGGGAGGGAATATCTAAATTTCCTGGCACTTGGGACCAAGGGTGTTTGCCTCAATCACTCAGAGGGATTGATGCCCCTGACCCTAATCAGTCATAATCTAGTCCTATTGCTCACGGACTTGGATCGATAGCATGCAACAATTCCACCTATTCATTCCAATCCTAACATTCATCTCTGACAATCGTATGATTGAATGCAGAGGTTTCATGTTTACACGAGGAAGGTTTATTTAGTTGGCTGTAACACACAACAAATCTGTATCCACTTTGTAGACATTTGTGCAAAGTAATTAAATTATGAAATGAAGAGGAATAGCTGTGGGCAACCCTAACATTCTCTTTTGCACTCCAACTCATATTAATTTATTCCAGGCATTCACAGAATCTGAAGATTCATATCTGGAAAAACAATTCCTTGATTCCTGCACACAACAGAGTTAGATTATATTGGCCGGATTCGAGGTTCGATTCATATATAAATGGACATCGACCTGGGTTGCCGATACTTGCGTGCTCGAAGATTTGTGTTACATAATATTATGTATACATTGCATGTATGTATTTAAGAATGTATTTATAATTGTATGTAAAATATAAGGATATGCTTTTCAAGCATGAAAGATGAACAGCAGACTGCCCTTAATGCTGAACTTTTTCAAACTATGATAGCCATCACAAAGTTTATCATTCACACAAAATTCAAGAAGCAATTTGAATTACCTCGGCCTTTTGAAGGTTTTCTGGGATCCATGGCGTCAATGTCTCAGGCATGGCAGACCCTGTTGACTTTGTTGTAAAACTGCATTCCGTCAAGTTACCAACTCCTGGTGCACCCTGAAATCATGCAAATTAAATCTTCAGGTTACATGCTATTTGAAGTATTAAGTATTTCACTTTAGTATCATTTAGTCACTAAATAGCATGTAACCTTCAGTAAAATACTTAATAATTAATGACTAAGTAATACTTAAGTGAAATACCTAATACTTCAATGACTAAGTAATGCTTAAGTTAAATCTTATAAATAAAGAACACTTTCTGTGTGTCACTTTGTCTGGCGATGCATTTCCATAGTTTTACAGCTAATGACTCGAAACCTTCGCTGTTGGCTCGGGGAACACCAGGGACACGCAGTCGAGGGATTCTTGAAACTCGCAACCTCCCTCATCCTGGTCTCCAGGGTCAAAAACCTACGGCGCACCACTCACACCCATAAAAGCAAAGTTTCCTTCTTATTTGCCATGTATTATTCATATCATATGTGAGATAACGCACAGGTCGTTTGCAAAGTCGATCATGTGTACTTTGTATGCATCAGTCTTGTTGTCAACTTCCTCGACTTGACTCCCCGGATTTCGATCTGGCACCGAAAAGAAAAGAGAGGATTAGCTATTGTGTACTTGATTTAGCATAGCGCCGGTGAATAAGCTGGTCTCTCTAAAGTGCCTTTTGTGGGCGCCGAGAAACTTTCGAGTGCTTGCTATTATACTGTTAGAAGGTAGAGGTGTATTCCGAGTAAACACAATGTATATAAGCACTATTTATTTACATGCATATCTAGATTCTGTGTGTGCCTGTCTCTCCGTTTATGCAATTGCACACTTTTACAGCTATTCACTCGAAACCTTCGTCGCTCGCTAGGGTACCACCTCGGACAGTAGCAGGGTTGGTGAACCCCACCACCACTGTCTTCTTCCTCTCCAGGGCCAAAAACCTGTCTTTACCCGGGCGAACGGCAGGTGCCCCTATACTACTTAATACTTCAATCACTAAGTATAACTTAAGTTAAATATTTAATACTTTAATGGCTAAGTAACACTTAAGTAAAATACTTAATACTTTATTGACAGAATAAAACTTATGTATATATAATTCCTTAAATTGTTATGATCTCACTCACAGGTGGACCTGGCAATTTGCTGATATTGGATATCTGTCGATTAATGACAAGTTGAAAGTCATTCATCCGTTCAAATATTTCACTCTTTACGTTCAGTGTTAGATTAGTCACTAGCTCATCAATTGTCACAGCTGCCACCTGTTGCCAGAAAAAGAAATGTGCCAAGAAACTTAGAAAAACAAACTTAGAACAACCTCATGCACAGGGGTGATCCTTTAGTTAACGACAATATATAAAGTGAGACAGCCAATTTAAAAGCCACTGATCTTGAGCATAGGATCTTAATTGTGAATTAAATTGAATTTAAAAGTTCATTTGAGCAACTAATAAGAAATTACTGTTCATTCAGGTAAAACATCAAAAGGCAGCGAAATGGTGAGAGAAAAAATGACAATTGTTCCCAACAGAGACAACTAATTTCCTCAGCATATTTTAAGATGGTATTTTAACAATCACATATAATATTAGTTGGGACCCAGTAGTTGATTGGTCAGAGCGTTCATACTAACAGCATGGGTTCAAGCCTCAACCCCACCTCAGAGATGGTTAATGTGTTGAGGGACCTTGAGCAAGACGCTCATGCAAAATTTCTTAGAACTTACAGACATATCGATTAGTAAGTGGTGCTTGCTAAATGTGTACAAGTAATAATGAATGAAATTGTACAAATGTAGTGGTACGTGAACACTATAACTGCACATTCCATCATGAGGTTCTTGAAAGGTGCTATATAAATGGTCATTATGCATATGATGATCATGATAAGTTCTCTGCCTAAAGACAGGTACATTTGCATTAAAGCCACTTGGGGATGAGATGAGTGACATGGTTTCCCGCTGCAGGCAATTATGGGTGGGTAGCTAGTTCAAGGTCGCTACACAGTGGCTCCAAGTAGATTCAAACCTGCACCTTCTGATTACAAGACTCAGAAGATACCACCACATCCAGTACACAACTGCATATACATACATATAGGGTGGCCATAATTATTAACATGAAAGCCATGCAAGATTCATAAAATCTACTAGCAAAAATTATATAAGAATTTTATCTCTACTAAAAGAACTTGCTGTCATTTTTGCAAACACAAACATAATCAAATAAAAACTTCACCTGTTGTAAAAGTGAATCATATTTCTGATTAATCAATTCTAATTTTGCCTCCAATTCCTTGATGTACGTCTGATTGGCTACTACTGGGACACCTACAGACAGACAGACAAGAACTTAATCCATACACAAAAATTTACTTAACAAAGCATGTTATGAATGCAATACAGTATTTACAATTTTACATATCACATTAACAAAAACTACAGCAATTTTATCCAGAGCACACAAATTAGACCATTGCAATAAGACAACAAGACATGTTTAACTTGCAACATGCATAAACCAAGTGGAATAACTGCACATCCTGTTAACAGTCTTCAAAGAATATGAGAACTATGAGAGCAGGAGATATCACTGTAGGGATGACAGAAGAAGAGATGGGCAGCTATGAAACAAAAGGACTTGAAAATATCCAACATTGAAGAAAGAAGATATTGATGACAGAACCAATATCTGTGTAGGCGGCCCCTCTCACGGGTTGGATTAATACATGTATGAAGGAGAGAGAGAGACCATTAAAAACCTATAAAACACAAAAAGCACTTAACTGGATGGCTACATAAAGACTTCAAATAATGGCTCACAAGTCTGATAATAGATGCACGAATATAGAAAGCATCTCGCCAGGGTTATATCATTTCATAAAAAACTCTAATGCAATTTATTCATTCCAATACTTGTGCAAACCTAGCTTCATAAAGACAATTCCAATGCTGAGGAATGCAAGAAAGCAGGTAACAATGGATATAAGAATGCATCTTATAACCACGGTCCACTCAGACTCTTTTTATACTCACCTTAAAACTGTTCCTTTTAGCCATGCCAGGGTCGAGAGCGTTCCTGAGTGGTAGCCCTACAGGGGCGCTATATAAATTTTCGTCATGAATGATGAAAGATGATGCTATCAATAGACCAATTACAGTGGCAACTATTCATAAATGTTCTGACTTTCACGAATAATATTTTCATATCTGCCTACGAGTTTAATGACTGACATAAAATTTACTACAAATCTATTACTTATTAGAGTGCACTCATTTACACAGGAAGACTGACGGCTACCAAACAACACCAGATTTAGTAAACAGACCTGCAAAAGTGAAATTCTGAACATGTGACCCTTTGGAAAACTTTCTGACATTAAAATTGTGTACCCATAACTCACAAATGGTAAAGACTATGCAATGATTTCTCCAATTTCCAGCACTCCAATGTATGGACAAAAAACCCAAGTATGCATCGCGTGACGAAGGCACCTCGGTTCAAATTGATTCAGTCCAGCTTTGTGCTAACCTATTACACAGTTAAAATTCCAAGGAGCACATATGAAGTACTGCAAATTGCATACACTCGCATTGGGCATTAGTTGGCTAATAACGCCAGTAAGATTCAATTAAGAAATGCAATTAGAAAAACTGAAAACTTATTCAAACCTTGTTTCATGAAGACAATTCCAATGCTGAGGAATGCAAGAAAGCAGGCAACAATGGCCAGCACTATGGCCAGCACTGAGAAACATGAGCAGCAAGGCCGAGTTGCAGAGTCTGCTGACCTACCATCAACATGACTGATCGACTGATACAGCGGATTCTCTCTTTTTCTGTAAATTCAAAAACATACAGGCTTGATCTAATACAGGGGTGTCAAACATTTTTGTAATGGCAGACAGTAACAATATTTTCCAGCAACAAAAGAGCGGGTAAGATTGCCGAAGGTGCATGAGGGAAATGGGGTAGGGATCTCAGAGGGGGCCATACAAACAGTTTAATCAGGCTTTGAAAAAGTGATTCTGATATGTATTTTCAATTACAAACATCACAGAAAACTCATTAAGCCTCAAAAATTACAAATTAGACCTTTTATTCTCAATGGTGTTGTCTTTAGACAAGGCCCTACAGACCAGAAATATATCATCAGCGAGCCAGGAATGGCTGGTGGGCATGCTCTTTGACACCTCTGCTCTAAAAATTCAATGTGACAATTTGTCAAATGTGCAATTCATAACTTAATGTGTCATTGGTCACATCTCACGCCAGTTGCACGTTAGACATGCAATGTTTTGGCTGTATGCATCACTATCTGCAGCAGTTATCTAACAAAAACAAATCATAAGAGATGTCACAGAGTCCGTAGGCTCACCTGTACGTGTTCTGGTAGCAGTTGATCGACCCAGAAACGTGACGAACAACTGAATGAGGATTTGAAGCCCTTGCTGCCCCACACGATCCTGAAGAACTATCTTCACTGAGTGTGAGGGACTTGTGAGGTAACAGATGCTGCAGAGATTGAGATTCGTCAATTCTTGGGTATTCGTACGACTGTGACTCATATCTGAATAATTCCAAAGACACATCTTAACTTAAGAGTTCATATGCAATTATGCATTGCTATGCAGGAAGTCAGTGCAGGAAAACTATAAACCACAACTTTTAGAGACATGATGGATCATATGTGTGTCATTTACAAACACTGTACAGCTCATTTGACCATTTCTTGCTTGCGTGAGCCAAGACATCCTCTCACTGGCCCATTAGTTGTACCCTGGAAACTCTGGACAGCTCTTAGCAGTTTTAAAAAAAGCAGAATTTCAAAACAATACAACAGAGTACAACTATAATATCATAATGCTCTCATTACAATGCACATTGAAACTGGACAACCAATAAGAGCTACAGGTGGACTAGAAGAGGCAAGTTTTCAGTTTACAGCAAAAGACATTCTTGCTAAGAGGGTCGTGAACATGATGAGGTAGAGCATTTCAGATGAAGGAACTGGCAAACTGTGAAGCAACAATGGTCAAAGAGAAGAAGTGTACCAGGAACGACATACTACCAGCAGATGTTGATATAAGACAAGAGCAACCTTAAACACAGTTGCAAAATGTGACCATGGAAGATCAGTACAATGGCAGATGAATCTGCACATGCTCTGTGCATAAGATGTGCTGCTTGAAGTGGATACATGCACAGACAGGAAGCAAGTGCACAGAAATAACAGTAGGTGTGATATGGTCTAGGTCCTACTGCTCATACCACAGTCGCCACCTAGCGGATGGAAGGCTGAGTCAACATTCGGGGTACTCAGTATCAACCCTCATTAATGTTTCACACTTCATGCCAGAATGTTATCCTTAATCCATCACCATCAATTCAACCATTGACTGAGCATTGTGCACAATAATGACATTGCTATAGAATTCGTTGAATTTGAAATTTACTCACAAAGTAATAAAAGAAATAACTAAAACAAATTGTTGGGATTTAAGCTCAACTGAAATTTACTCACTGTGCTGATGGCAACTGTTCATAGAAATGACTTCGACGTATGGTGTCCATTGTCAATTTACAGCATCTATACTTTTCCCAAGTTTATTTAACCTAAAACCACCACATATGTGTTGTTTAAGGATCAAATTTACCAAGTAACAATGCTTCCCATGCAAAAGTAAACACAAATCAAAAGCTAGTAAGAGCCAACACCTTAATAAAAGTACTGCCTCAATTTGCAACAGACTGCGACCAGGACTTTCTTAAATAAGAGCAGCAAGTTTCATGCAAATCTGGCTTGAAAAATAAATTCCATGATATTGAGAACAGCTTAAGGGTGAATTTCATGTTTGAATTGAAACTGTAATACATTTTTCCATCCAGGGTACAACCATACGATTCCAATTTTAAATCATTGCACTCATATGCTCCAGAGCATTAATTTCACAGTTCCTTCAGTAACTTCTAACTCTCCACAATCCTTTACTCACTAATCTTCATAAAGAAAACACCACCCACCCACCACGCTGATCATCCTCAAGCCTCATTCTTACTCATTCCATAGTAACAACTCATCTGAAGTTCTCAACCAGTCCATATTCTGCACCTCACTGCACCTCTCTAATAATCACACTTCTAGATTCTGCAAGGTATTATCCATCACTTACTCCTTCTGTCTCTCATCCAGCATCAGTTGCCTCATCTCTATCTTTCCTCACACATTTCAAGACTAAAGCCCTGGTGCCTCAACAAATCTTACGTTGATCAATCTCAAACGTTTTCTTCCCATTTCTGCCAATCAAACACAAGCAACCACAACTGTTCCGACGTCTCCTTCCCTCGCAGACCAGTTTCCTAGCAATCAGATCTCATCCTGTATGTAATTTCTCTGAAAAACTGTCTTGATAATTATGTCCGTGTTGTCAATGAGCTAGCATTATGTATTTAACTTTTAATCAGCACTCGAGAAAGTTTCGGTGTTTTATGATAACAATTGCAAAATCAAATTACAGGTGGTACTTGTAAAGTCTCAAATAAGAAAACAAACTGTAGCAAAGTTACAAGCCGTGTACTTAAATTTAAACATGGTATATTTATTCAGGATATAGCACTTCTCTCAACAATTGTTTCAATGCAAGAAATACATCATGGTCACTAAACCTCATCCAACCTACTCTGACTACATGTTAAAAACCTTCAGAATTTCTGTCAGGCGCTATGTTCCGCTATAATCACAAGTTTGCTTACACCTCATTCCAGTTCGTGATTGTTGCGCTATTCATATATATATATATATATATATATATACTCTCGTGAGTATCCTGTTTGCATCCCGAAGCCAGCGTCTATTTATCTAATTACGTGAAACATTAATTTCTTTGGCGATACAATAAAAGTAACAATGATTATAACTCAGCACGTCTATTACATCGCAATATTACACAAAGTTAACCTTACGCGACCTTGACAAAAAACTTCTTCCCTCACTTCGCCATCATCAAGAACAACAATAACAAGCGATCAAATATAATCACAGCATTTCTGCTACATCGTGACCTCTTTCGAACGAATGGACGCCTCGGCCCTCGTGCAGCTGAACCTTACGCTGGTACCCACTGCCATGGATTTTGCGCTGGTGCCCTATAGAAAGTACAAGAACAAAATATTAAGTACAGACATTATTATGCAGAACTCGATATTTGTTAATAGGATATATCTATTAAATCATATTACTAATCGGATCGCAGTTTCGGCAACTAAGTTACGAATGCAGAAAACTGCAGGAATCGATTTTATAAATAGTGTATTTGATCCTCGGAGTGCGCTTTTGACTGAGATATAGTACTTGACTTTAAAACCCAGACCTGAACTGTTTAAAATTATGCTTAAATGTGACGTTATCTTCCAATGAATTTTGCACAAAGAAGTAAAATTCAAGTAGCAGTGGTGTCTGAATCATAATTATATTTCTCTGCCGAAGGCCCAAAGATAGCCTTGACGAAGTACGTCTGTTGATTGCCTGCCATTTTAAACACGGTATGCTTACTTACTTGCTTATCTACGTTAGCGGAGATTCATTGAACGCACCCGTTGTTACAGAAACGTTCGTAAACAACATGGCAGTACAGATGCTCTTATCGAAACAACAATGATGATTTTTATTGAACGTTAGATATTGTATACTTGTTACATGTAAGCAAAAACTGAATTTAAGTTCTTTGCTTGTGAACGGTGCTTGATTGAAAATTATATGTAAGTATATAGTGCCGATCCAAATCTTTACGAGAATTGTTCAGAAGGAGTCATTTAGATAGAGCCAAAATACTTTCTGAAGTTAGAATTGAGTTAGAAGGGGCGGACAGAGGTTTAAATAACGAGTTTCACAGAATTTCTTTTGAATTTTCAGTGTTACTGAAACAGTATGCATTGACCAAAAGCTAAGTCAATAGATAAATTCCAAGCTTACTTATAGTAGTCAGGACTCAAACTTACGCATGATCTTTTGGTCCGATGCCATTGGTGAGAACGAAATATATCCGGCGCGTGATTGACAAAAGGAGTAAGTGAAATGAATCTTCGTATATGTCTAAAACTACACTAACCCTAAACGACCCTCACTATGCTTACCCTGATCCTAAACGACCCTCACAATGCTTATGCTGACCCAGTGCTCGTGAATAAGCTGGTGCCCTGGTTTTATAGGTTTTACTGTGTGAGTGTTGTCATTATATTACAATTGCTTGCATTCTCATTATGATATGTAATCTGTGTCCGCATACAAGCCACGCCCAAAATATTATGCATAAGTTTGAGTCCTGACTACTATAAGTAAGCAAAATTCCATTATCAACGTCCATCGGTAGATATGATATCGAGCACAAACTAGTAGGGACGAAGAGTTGAGGATAGGGCAGAAGAATGAATGTGAACGAGTAAAGATAGAACCTGTTATGGTTTTATTGGGGTTGAGTCAGTGTCGGGCAATCTACAATGAAGAAATAGGGTTTTTAATTAATAATAAACTCTATTTGTCATTAAACAGCTTAGGATGTTTAGGTAAGTTTACATTTTCAGATTTATCACCCACCACCCTCTGCCTCTTTCTCTTAGTACACTGACCTCAATGTTACAACTGAAATTTGGTATCACCCTTCTTCCAAAACTATTTGCTCATATGTGCACACGCTTCGACGATGCATCTGCAGTTGTAATGCAGAGCAATTGTGCACGAAGGACTTGCTCAAGGTCCATACACAAAGACTCCTTAGACGATGGTCGAACCTGGACACTGAGCATTATGGGCCGACCGCTCTTACCAATCGGCCTCTGTGCCACACAATGTTGACCTGATTACAGCCTGAGTTTGGTGTGTCTTCAATTGGTGCCTTTTGCCTTGGACATTGGGTGCTTAATTAGCAACACATGTGTGAATTATTTAAGATGCCAAATGGAACATTATGGTAGAAATTCTTCAGTGCTGTAAATTCATGGAATGGTTTGTATGATAGTTCTATCTCAGTGGACACTCTCAAAGCTTTCTAGAGGAAGTTAAGAATATAGGGCTATTAATCATGTTCCAGGTCAGTCTGTAGTGTTGTTAATACAGACTTCTGAACCTCTTTAAACCCTTGTAATGTCATGTTATGCTATTTATATTAAAGACATGTATAGGTAAAAAAATGATTGACATTTCTTCATCAATTCTTCAATGTAGTACAGCACTAAGTTAAAAAATGCCTAAAAGATTTGATTTTTGCAAACACTCTGCAAAAGAAAACACATTAGGCAAGAAATGTATTTCCATCTGTTCTGTCTGTGTTTCTAGGAATTATGTGGCATGCAAGAGATTCAGATTTTCGTGATGAACGTCAGAGTCGGGTTTATCCTCGCTTGGCCGGTTGTGTTGATTTGGAAAATACAGGGAAAAGGGGAAAAGCAAAAGCTGATATGATCATTCCAGATCTTGCCCAACTCACAGATAAAGAGTTTGAGCAGCGACTTATCAACCTGCGAAATGAACATCACATGACTCTTGAACTCTGTGATAAACTTGGACTTCATGAGAAAGAGAAGACAAATGATTGGAAGAATTCACTTCCGATAGCTACGGTTGATGACGAATACACTCTTTCAACTGCTGCGTATGCAGACAGAAGTCCTGCTAGGAGTCCAGATTTTGTTCGTAAGAACTTCAAGGCTACCAAATCACCAGCATTTATACGGAGAGCAAAATCAGCCGATGTCTCAGTCCATAGACAGTTGCAAGAAGGCATAAAGAATATATGTCACGAAGCAGACGAAAAAAGTATATCAGAGTACAAATTGAAGAGGTACCTGGATGGCCTAGATTATGCGAGGGATGTTTACAGAAGAACTCTCACAGACAAGAACGGAGTGCCTCGGCATAGGTGCGATGACTTGATCGAGTCAATGATGGAAACTAATGGGAACATGTCACAAGTGAAGAAAAATGACTGGAAACATAGAGTCACCATTCCAAAGCCATTTCAGATGACGTTGCGGGAGACTCAAAAAGGGTCAAAGACAAAGGCACAGGTTTTTTGGGAAAGAGAAAATGAGAAGAAAGATCTGAAAGAGATGCAAGAATGCCAGAACAAGTTCAAGGCTGCTCCAGTTCCAGCTAATGTATACATTCCACTTTACGATGAGCTTCAGAAGAAGAAGGCTCGCCAGCGATCTGAAAATCACCTGATTAGAACGGAGTTTCTCCTCTCAGACCAGAATCCTTTCAGTTTCATTGACCGCGAGAAGCGGAAGAAGATGGGAAGATTGGAGAAGATGAAGATGCTTGAGGATGCGGACAGGAGGCGTCCGGATGCCAACTTCCAGGCGAAGCCTTTCCCAAAGGAGATCTTTGGCGATGCTGTCTACGCCAAGATGAAAGATGAGGAAGAGATGCGGATGCTGAGAATGGAGCTGAGAGCCGAAGAGATGCTCAGATCATCCACACTGCCAAGGAACATGACAAAGAAGAGAAAAAGTCACAAGTGTGATATGTCTGGAAAATGTGATCAGCACAGGAGAGCCAGTGATGGTGAACTGCAAGCCACGTCTGACAGTGATACAGATCAAGAAGACATATCAAACAGGCAGCAGCAGCAGGCTGAAAAGAAGTTTATTCAGCCCAGGTGGCCATCAACACACCTTGGTGCCAGTCCTTTGTCTCGTTCTTTGACAGGTTAGTCAATAGATTCAATGGTTCTCACCTCTCAAATAGCCTACATTCCCATAGCATCTTCACACCAATAGCACTTTGATGAGTAAATATTTGTTCTTTGATGAGTAAATCTTTGTTCTTTGATGATTAAATATTTCTTCTTTTATGAGTAAATATTTGTTCTTTGATGATTAAATATTTCTTCTTTTATGAGTAAATATTTCTTCTTTGTTGAGCAAATATTTCTTCTTTGATGAGTAAATGTTTCTTCTTTGATGAGTAAATATTTCTTCTTTGATGAGTAAATATTTCTTCTTTGGTGGGTAAATATTTCTACTTTATGAAGACTGGCTTATGTTAGACTCATGAAGTTCTTCAGACTAATGTCTCTGTAGAGAAAAGGTCTCATAGTTTAGCATAAGTCACAATTCAACAAAAATACATGTAATATGAAACTTTTCTCGTACTTATCATTGCATGAATTGTCATTTTATCATGCACATAAATGATCATCATTGCATTCTATTGTATTGTATCTATATATGTAGCACCTTTCATGGTGCACAACAGTCAAAGGTGATTGGCACTAAGAATAAAAAGTAAAAAGAAGAAGTTTTATCATTGGCTGTTGATTAGTCAATCCCTTTAAGGCTGAAGTTAGCCCTATTGTTTGGTAATAAATATGGTAAGTAAGTATGTTCCTAATTTCGACCAACTGCTTATGCTACATGCTAGTCTACATGATATCTAAATAGCATAAAGCATTCTTGTGTTATATGTAGCTTATTGTATTGTATTTGTCAGTTTATATATTGCTCATGAATGCTGAAGAATGAGCCTATATGATTTTTTACATGCAGCATATGGCATATCAATGCCATATGCCATCTCTCCAATAAATGTATACAGATGATGTATTCGTTCATTTTAAATATGCATTTTCAGGTCTGATATACATGCAGGTATTGTCCCAGCATCAATGCCGGTTATTAGTTAAGCCTTAATGTCTAACTGAAAGTTCATTATAGAAACTGCCTAACTACTACTCATTTGTTTTATCATAATAATATTCAGCTATGTTCAAAAGACTTGTGTAAGGGTAAAACATTGCTTACTTTCAGATTTGGTAGATTCTTCTATGCCAGCAACTGATTCAACTCATTGGAAGACAACTGGAAAGGGGTAACATCTAAATTAGTTCCTCCATAATCCGTATCCTTCATTATGTGGCTTCATGAGAGCAGTTGAATTCAATGACCTCTTACTCATTGACTCCATCGCTTCACTTTGAAATTGACTTCCTCTAACTCAGTAACTCTACCGTATTTCTCCCTAGCAAATAGACGTGCCGCCCTGAAATTGCTTCCGTGAGAGTATGGGCCTGACCTAGATTTTAACTAGTTTTTATGTCACCATATCAAAATTTAAAATGTCTAAGTTACAGTATCAGAATCTGAAGTAAACTGTGGGTTGATAATGGTTGTGTTGACCTATGAATTTGCATAAGAACATTTTTTAACATTTTTAAATTGCCAGAGCACAGCACTCACAATTTTTTCTTATGATGGACATAGGGATGGAGATAATCTTTAAGAATTCCTCTGGTGTAACACCAGTGTAATTTAATTTTGTAGATGCCAAAACATTCTTTTTGGTTTGTTATTTCTTACACTGTAGGAATATTCTTTTGTATTTCGTGCTACTTCGTGTTGAATAATAAAAACTATGTCAAATTATTGTGTTGTGCCTTTCATACTAAAAACATTATATTACAGCATGCTGGTTTGGGAGTTTGAATTTCCCTATATGCCCAACCTTGCAATTTTTGAAAATGTTATGAAAATTTTTAGTACATGACTATATGAGTCATAGCGAAAATGGACGGCAAAGTAAAATAAGGATGTGCTTATTGTTGTTGAAGTTCAGGACCACTGAGACTGAAAATGAGCAGTGCAAAAAATACCTCTGCATTGATTTCCTATATCGACAGAGTAATTTTTTGATGACAAGCTTCAGTAGATAGTTCTATGGAATTGCAGTAAGATGTTCTAGTTGCAAAGTTCTGACATAGTAACCTTATTATGAGAGGATAGAATAGGCAATTGATTGATTGATTTTTATTTTGATTGATTTTTATTTTTCTGCAACCAAAGCAAAACAAGAATCATTATCCGGATAAGAAAATAAAGTATACAAAATACATTGCAAAAAATTAATATAGCAATAGATAGGTTACAGATGGGCAAGCCCCAAGGGATTTTCTCCCGCTGACGGGGCTACCCCCAAGTCTATTCAATAGATTATTGGCCACAGTTTTGTTTATCAAAATTCTAAGCTATGGTAACTAACATCACATAACACATAAGTATTTTAAGAAGTATGCTAGATACTTAACCAACTTAGCTAGCCTTATCTAAGCTGCCATTCGTCCACTGCCGCAGCAGATCTGCCAAGGGTATCTTAATTTGCCCAGAATGCCCTAGTCCTTCTGGAGGAGGGGATCAAATATTAAATGGGCCATGAGTTTGTGCTTGAAGAGGTGTAGAGTAGATGCTAGTAAAATGTCAGTCGGGATTTCGTTCCATACTTTAGGTCCTGTACATCTAATAGCAAATTTGCGAGTATTGGTATGTGCATATGCAAGCTGGTACTTATTAGCACACCTGGTAGGATACAAGTGTACCATGTGTCCTTCTTTAAAGTAGTTTTCATGACCCCAGGGTAGCAGTCCATGTTTAGAGCGGAACACAATAACAGCAATTTGTAGAGTAGTTATCTGATGGACCGTCAATATTTAAAAATTTTTATATGCTCCAGTCGTAGATGCGGTTCCGGCGAAGCCAGCTACGAAGCGCACTGCTCGTTTTTGAAGTAGTACTAGCTTTTTAAGTTTCGAAGGATAGGTAGAAGCCCAGATGGCATTGCAGTATGAGAGATATGGATAGACCATTGAGTAATATAATTGGGTTCTTATGGTTGGTGGTAATAGATAAGAAGCTCTTTTTAGTGCCCCCACGTTCTTAGCGATTTTAGCCGCAATGCTTTTTATGTGGTCTTCCCAATTTAGGTGCTGGTCAACAACAATTCCTAAAAATTTCGTAGATGTGACCTGAGTAATGAGTTCATTGTTTATGAGTAGATAACAATTGGATGTAGTCGGGGGGGGATTTTCCTATGTGACCTGAAAAGGATAAAAGCGGTTTTATCTAGATTAAGCGATAGCTTGTTTGCTAAGAACCACTCTGCTATTAGGCTTAGCTGCGCATTAACTATCTGGAATAGAGTCTCATACGAGGAGTGTGAGAAGAATACATTGGTATCATCAGCAAATAATAGGAAGGACATAATTGGCGCTACATTGGGCAGGTCACTAATATATAGCAAAAAGAGGAGTGGACCCAAATTAGACCTCTGAGGAACGCCATGTTTAATCCTTCTAGGTCCAGACGAAGCGCCATTACAAGATACAATTTGAGTACGTTCGGCAAGCTTCCTGTTACAAGACAAAATCTCAATTCCTAATTCTATTTATTTGTCTAATTTATTTTGAATTTAACAGCGTGCTAAGGTAAATAAAATTTTGTAAGATGTAATGTAGTGTCCTGCTTTTCATTTCGTATTTTGTCTTGATAATTATGTTTGGTGACCAATAATCTTTGTTGTTGTTGCAGGGCTCAGAGGAGAAGCGATCAAAGGGCAAATGTTGTGTCATCTATGTCCCAGCAGGTGATTATATTTCTGCTAAACTATAGTAAAGTTACTGATGCACGAGATCTTTAAATTAAGCATTCCAGCTGGTGTATTCCAGCTGGTGCATTGCAACTGGTACATTCCAGCTGGTGCTGCTGGTGCATTCCAACTGGTGTATTCCAGCTGATGCATTGCAACTGGTGCATTGGTGTATTCCAGCTGGTGCTGGTATGAACTGTTCTCCGATGGAAGGTACACATGCTTTTATTTGGTCTTCATGGGTTCTTCTGGTCTGCCGATGTCAGGGTTCTGTGTTAATTGGGACCTACTCCCAAATGATAGGAATCATTATAACATGAATGGTCACTGCAGTGTAAGCTATCTGATTATTGACTTTTCGATTTGGTATTACAACATACAGATGTTATTGTAATGTAAATAATGTTTATTGCTTCAAATATGAGTGTTGATGTCATTCTAGCATTTCCTTACTTAGCAGAAACTGTTTCTCAGGTTACATATATATATATATATATATATATATATATATATATGGTATTTATTTTATTTGGCAGCTAGCTAGGTAGATAGGAAGGTAAGGAGACAGAAAGGAACTGAAAAATGGTTTTATTAGCAGCCAAAAATTGTTTTTGTTTCAGGATCCATACGGGTTTGATTTTGATGATCCAGCAATTCGTGATGAGGAATTCACAGGATACAGAGACATGAACACTGGATCAAGAAGATATTATGATCATGATCATCAGATGTACAGTGATCATTTTGATCGAAACTATCAACACAGGCCAGATTAGCCATATCAGAGGATGGCATGATTTTAGTAGGTCATGACTTTCTGACATTACAGGAAAACTGACTTCTTTAGTTGTTGTTATTTTTTTGCAAACGAAGATTTTTATGTGATCAGTCGGAATGTAAAGTTAGAACCCAGCAGTTACGTCGACCCAGACTGAAGACTTTGAAAAACTTAAATATAAATACCTGTTAGAGACTTCATATGATGCCTCTCAAAGGCACATAATAATTATGGCTATCTGGCAGATCTGGAAAGACACTGGCAGATCCAAGGACTGCCATTGTGTACTTCCCATCTGCCTTTACTAGAGTGGCATAGCGGAAGTGCATCTCTGGATACACTTGCCGTTTGTTGAAAGCACTGGCTTGCTAATCTCAGATGGTAACATATATCCAGTGTGATACCCTTGATCTGCCCTAGTTAAATTGTAGAACATCTGAAAGAGTTACATGAACCGTTTCTCATGGTGATACTCTGATATCTGCTATTTAGGTGTTAAACTTTGAAATAGTTATACTTGCAGAGTAAATGTCTTGAACAGGTGTTATGTAAATTTTATGTTACTCTTATGTAGAATATAATCCTTTTCTTAAAATTTATGGTGAACCCTTTTCTGATGACTTGCTGTATTATTATGCTTTGCCTTGTTTTTGTATGTGCAAATAAATTTTTTTAAGGTGTGTGCCATTGCTTAACTACTTAATAATTAATTACCACAAGGATTTGTATGTGAATACTGAATTTTTTTAATTAATTAATATCAAATAATAAAATTAATAAACTGATGATCATTATTGATGTTAAAACAATTTTATTGTTCATGGAGCTGAGTAAACTGGTAAATGTTGTCATAGCAACTACAAATAGCAGACAATTATTGTGCTTGTGAATTACAAACTGACTCGTATCTCTCATTTTCTGAATCAATGCCAAATTTATTTATACAATTGCTAGTTACTTTTGACTTGTGCATGATAGTAACAACAAATAAAAGTGTGCAGCTAAGATGACCTCGATCTTTTATTTACATTTTCGCATAGTTTTGTATCAATAATTATAAAGATATGAATTAAAAAAATTTATTATACATATTTTCTTGAATTTGTGAACTGATAATTTTTTTTAATTCTTTGCTGTCTGTAATGATGAATTTCTTTGAATCTGTGGACATTTCAACAACTTTCTTTTCCGAATTGATCTTGTAGTCAATAAAACTGTCATTTTAAGGTTCAGTTTACCAAAACAATACCAGAGTTAGGTTAAGCTTCTTGATTCTGAATGGCATTCGCCTGCCTTTCGGCTACAGCTGCTGATAATCCCTCTGATTTGATGCAACACTGGTGAGGAGTCTGGTTTTCTAAAGTTCTGAAGTTTCTAAGTTGTGCTTTTAAGTTTCGAGTTGATGATTATGATATAATTATAGAATAATAGGACTCAGTGGTGTATTGACCATTATACCATGGTGCATGGGTCCCTCTGGGTACGGGGCCTTCAAGGAAGCATGAATTACTTATACGTCAATGTAAGATTATTCTAAAAGTACAAACTGCCAAAGTGCGGGCGGGACCTGTAGCATAATTTAAATGGCATGGACTCCAAAATGATTCCGGTCTGACTCTGAATGTGACTTAAAATGCTCAACGTTGAGTGTGTTAGATACCATTTCAAAAGCCAATGATGCAACAGCAAAGGCTTCATATCTTACACTGATCTGCATGATAGTCATTAATTTTAGTTAGACGATCTGGGAGGGGAGAGGGTATAGTGGTTAGGGTATGTAAGCACCTTGTGGTGGTGACGACGACGACGATGATGAGTTCTCTCCCCGAAGGCAGGTCGTTTGGCTTTACGCCATCCGGTGATGCGATGAGTGAGATGGTTTCCCGTTGCCTTCCTCACAGACAATTCAGGGTAAGCAACTTGTCCAAGGTTGCTGCGCAGTGACTTAAGGTGGGTTCGATCCTGCGACCTTTCGGTTGCAAGGCACAGAACATACCGTAAGTACCTTGGACCCTATAAATAGGCTATAATGACTGCATGCACCGCTACATTGTTTACTCTAGGAGATTGAGCAATAAATGGGATAGTTTTATAAGTTCAATGGGCACTTGAAACGATTAGTTATTTTAAAGTGTCCAGGTAATTGGCGTAGCCTGCATAGGTGACAGACACCCTGCACGTAAGGGCCTACGACCCGCTATACGTGTTATTCAGATCAGTGGCGTCGCCAGAGCAGCGAGGTTGGGGACTTGGGGCTGAGCCAAGGTATGCGGAATATAAAAGAATTCCAGCTGAGTACAGTGAAGTGGCTTTGGAGGGGTCTGGGTGGACGTTTCCGGAACGTTTGTAGGCCTATGCTTGAGCAAATAAGAAAAAGGATTGTATTTGGGCGTTGCTTTTCTCACCTAGACGAAAACGCACTCGATCTGGTGACAAACAACTCGATCGTTAATTAATATTTCGTGCAAACGTTTTGTCAACGTTTTGAAAACTTTTTAACCTAACCGGTTACTTTTTATTACTAACATTTCTTCAACGCTAGGCTGCTGAGACGTTGATATTCTAATTTCTAGCGTTACGCGTTCTTTCTTCCAAGTTCCCAAGTATAGGCCTATAACAAAAGTTGACTAACGTTGGCGTGCTGTCCAGGAACCTTAGTTACCTACTCACCTTACCGAAATTTATTGCACGATAGTTATTCTTGCATTCTGCTTGTGTTTGTAGAACGAGAGTAGATCTATTATCCCTCTTCTATAGATTGGCCAACCTGTGTCTACCACGCAGGCTCTCTGTATAACCTAAGCTATAGGCTACTCTATCTGCTGTACAGTAATCTGGGATGACCTCTGTGTAATCTAAGTGAGCCACTTAATACTGCACCTATTTTCTCTTTAATAATGTCTACCTTGAGCCTGCAGCTGTCCGCTGCTTTGTCATCGTCACATCCCGTATAACATCAGCGAACGCTTCCACATCCATTTCTGAATCATCATAGTCGACCCTGGGAGACTGGGACTTGTCCTGTGATGTTAACGACGCTAGTGGAGCAGTGGATGGTTAAGCAATGACTCGTTATGAATGACCACGTCAACCTACCTGTTTTGTCTCAATTTTGCACAAGCTAGTAGGCTATGTAACATACAAGGCTGAATGGCTGATAGGCCTATTTGGGCTGAAGTTGTCGTAAGCGTCCACGTGATATCCTCTGGCAGACTTTCTTTCTCTCAATTGCTATCTACACACACTGACTTCTTACACTCATTGTGGGCTGTCGAATAATCTGTACTGGGTTCTTCGGTCCGCTTTGCCTCTATTTTCTTTACAACGATTCTCCCGTGGTTTCGTCACTTGTCCATCGTTGCATTAGAAGGCTTCAGCGACATTGGTCTGCACTGGCTGACCCCTTTTTCCAAAACATTCCTAGTGAGTGTGACTTTCTAGACTACTGGTACGACAACACTCCATTAAGACTATTAAGTTTGTCTCATAGGCGTTCGTAACAAGGGGGTCATTTTTATAAGAGCCTGGTGCTGCAGCCTACCTAGGCTACCTCCCAGGTGCACTAGCACGAGTCATTTTAGCCTTTAGGCTGATGACCTATAGTCAAGACATCCGTGAAACTTGTAGTCCGAGTCGCACTCCACGCTACTCGACTTTACGGTCGTAACTGCACCTGAAAATGTACCAAGAAAATGTCAAGCCACACCAAAGGTCCCTCTCCCACAAACCTAGCCCATTTGCACGAATCCTAGACCACAGGTCCACTGGGTTGGGGCAATTACTTCCCCCACAGCTGCCCCAACGCGGCGACACTGAAGATTCAGAATATAGCTCGTGCAGCTGTAACATGCATACATACATACGAACATAGGTACATACGTACATACATACAGACAGACAGACAGACAGACAGACAGACAGACAGACAGACAGACAGACAGACAGACAGACAGACAGACAGACAGACAGACAGACAGACAGACAGACAGACAGACAGACAGACAGACAGACAGACAGACAGACAGACAGACAGACAGACAGACAGACAGACAGACAGACAGACAGACAGACAGACAGACAGACAGACAGACAGACAGACAGACAGACAGACAGACAGACAGACAGACAGACAGACAGACAGACAGACAGACAGACAGACAGACAGACAGACAGACAGACAGACAGACAGACAGACAGACAGACAGACAGACAGACAGACAGACAGACAGACAGACAGACAGACAGACAGACAGACAGACAGACAGACAGACAGACAGACAGACAGACAGACAGACAGACAGACAGACAGACAGACAGACAGACAGACAGACAGACACTTAAACACACATACATAAACACATACATTTGCACACACGCGCACACACACACCACACAAGAACGAACATTCGTAGATCTTTATCGTTCGTGCGTCTATAGAGCTAAGGGTATTGGCATCGTGAATGGGTCTGCGATAGAAGCATCCTTCTACCTTCGTGTGCGATGGTCACATATTTCATGCGACCATCACTGACTTTTTTAAAGTCGCCATTCAACCATTAGCAACTGCATTTATTAAAGAGGCCACCCACGTTGCGGCCGAGATTTATGTAAGAGTGACTACATGCAACGTCAAGCCGTAGGGTCTCCTAACGCAGAAGGGGGTGACCAATCGTATTCAACCAACGAGGTGGAATGGTCAACATGCCATTCTTCGATTTAAATGAAAGAAACAGAGAGACAGACAGACAGACATAGGAAGACACAGACAAACACAGACAGTGAGTGGGCGGGATGAAGTGGTCATTCGGTTTGCATGGGAGGGGCATTTCATTTGATTGACCCCAGCAGCGGTGTCCGCGATGGTTGGGACTAAGACTGTATTATGGAAGACCAGAAAGAAGGAATAGCGGATGTCGGCATCAGCGGCGGTTATTCAAGTGGGCCTACTTAGCCGTCACGAGGAATGACCACTATAGTGATCGGCCCTCTCCCTTGCCATCTGGTACTCCCTCTGATCACCTGCTGATACCATTCACACCGTATGTCACGGTACTTTTATAGGACTACGCGTGTGGCCGCAAACTTGGATCACTTGATATTTGAAATAATTGTGAAATCAGTTGTAATGATGACAATATGATTATGCTTATTATTTTTATTCATCGTGGAACCATTAATTGCATGTACAATGACATCATAGTATAACAGAGGTTTCAAGTTGTTCAGAAGATAACGTCAATTGTAAATTGTACCAGAACAACAGCAAGTGAACCTCAATACCTAAAATAATACCTACAATTAATCAAGTTTTTTGTCAAATATGAAGCAGGAGGTCGGTTGATGATAATCTCCGGGAATCTGATGAATCTGACTGAAGCTTGGGGTCCAGCCCTCTGACCCCTCCCCGTTAAATCGGACACTGCAATTGATCTTCCTAGATAACCTCAATACAATATAGGACCCACATGCTCCTGCAATTGACTTTGGTCGGCCTCAACGTGCATTGCGTCGAGAGAACCAATTGCTCGGCAGTAAGACGAAGAGCAGCATTAGCCCCAGTCTCTGGCTCTCTACCACTGTCTGGAAACGCTTACAGAGCACTTCCGTCCTTTCGCACGGGCTCTGAAAGACGAGGACCAATGATAGAGCCCTCTAGAAAGTAACCCGACAACCCTGAAGTTTGACCGACTTATACAGCTTATTAGGAGAGGAGAGTTGCCGCTGTGAGCCTGGCGTCGCAACATCGACACAGCATTGGTTGAGTTCGCCATTTTAGCCTGCCTAATGGCCGAGTTCGTTATTAGGCCTATGTAGGCTATAGTAGGAAGAAGAGAGCTGGAAACGACTGTCAGTCTGTCTGTCAGCATATTTGCCTCTCTGTCTGTCTGTCTGTCTGTCTCTATTGGGCGTTATAGAAACCATGTAGGTCTAAATCAAGTTTACTTATTTATTACGGATGCTTATAATGTTCCACCCACCGAGCCAGGCTTGACCGTCGCGGACTTTGACCTGGCACCAGAAGCGGAATAGCGCGGCTGGTATCCTTGGCGTGACTTTTGTGGGATATATTCTCGAAAATTTACACGGCATTAGATTGTATTACACTTACAGGCAGGTGATAATTTATATATATGTTACACGCTGAAGAATAATAGATCGGTTATGTAGCGCCTTATCTATGTTGCTCTTCGGCGTGGCACAGTGGCCGATCGGTTAGAGCGGTCCGTATGTATGTATGGCCCGTAGCGTTCAGTGTGTGCTGAGCGCGCGGGTTCGACCCTCGTCCGAGGCGTCAGTCACTGTGTAGAGACCTTGAACAAGTCCTTTGCGCACCATTGCTCCGCAGTACAACTGCAATTGAGCCGTCGAGGCGTGTGCATGCACTTAAAACTTCTGAGCAAAAGATGTTGGAAGAAAGGCGGTATCAAATTTCGGAAATAAATAAATATATACGCGCTGTACTTGACTTCATTGTATCCATACATTCTTCGTCTTTAATGAAGACTTAGTCTGGTCTGCGGTTCACTATAGTACCGTATACTTATCTATAGAAGAGACCACTTCAATTATAATAATATTGGCGCTAGAGACTTGGTACATTCTGTACTCTGTAGTACTATCATAGGGTCAATATAACGCTACGTTATAGTTAGACAGACCACTCCAAGGAGGCATTGCTTAAAACTAGTTATGGGTCACTATAGGTGTTCATTGCTTGTGCACTAGGGATGATACTAGTTGGTCCGGCTTCAGAGGTCAGAACTAGTGGCTCGTTGGATACATTGTCTGTGGTGTTTTTAGATCTGGTTGGTCAGAACTGGGTGACCTGTCAGTCTGATTCACAGGCCAGGCTTGCTAGAGGAACAGTATTCTTGGATCAGGTCCCCCAGATTCGGCTGACCCCGATGCTCTGTCTGACCGCACTGCCGCACTGTCTGACTACGCGATCGGTATAAAATAACCGCGCACTCTAAACAAAGGGTCTGTCTGGCTGGAATCGCTCGTTGTTCGTGGGTTTGTTAAGGTATAGTTAAGTGGGTTGGGATCTTGGGAAGACTGCCGCTAGTGATGCATTGGTGAACTCCGCTATTGAACGTAGACGGTAACTGTATCATTATCTAGATAAAATTATTAATATATTTATTATTATTATTCTGAAATCTCAAACTGAGTAGTAATTGATTATCAACTTTATATATATGAACTCATTATCAGCGTGATCGTGTATAAGTGAAAGAACTCACAAAGCTCGTAGGCTAAGACGTCTAAACACGTTGTGCAGATTAAGTTTAATGTTCAATTCTAAAGTCTTTTGATTAATATTAGAGTTATCGTTTACGTGTTAATAAAACAATTTATTTCGTTATATTTTATACCTCTCGTGCGAGTTGCTAAATTCACCCATAATTTCCTGTAGGTAGATTCTTCGTCTGGCTGATATCGTGGCTTAGCTAATGGTCTGTAAGGTAATTCCTAATACATGTAGATTGGCTAGGCACTTAACTAAGTGACACACGATATATATATATATATATATATATCAAAAGCCGCGGCCGAGACGACAATACTAGTATCTTTAGAAAATAATAATTATGACCTGGAAGCATGGATCTCGTAAATAATAGAGCACACAGAACTTGTAGGCTACACTCCGCCATAAGGAGAAGGGGCAATGGATTTTACGCAGAATGGATTAGGTAGTCCTATTTCCGAACAAGACCATCGATGTTCTAGTTTTTACAACATAACTTTTGGGACCTATTAATTTTATGCCTTGAGGCACATATCACAAATGCTCGGAGATCACATATATGATTATTATGTAAGCACCATCACCCTTCCCCAAGCACAGCAGACTAGCAGTCACCAGCTGGGATCTTTTACAGCCGGCAACTAGGCACGTGGTCTCTCAAAAGTCTGAGCTAAATTTGGAAAATAAAAAAACTAGAAGCTAAAAGTAATATTTCCCATCCAATTTATGCCACCGTCCTCCACTACCGCACTCTATATATGCCTAATTGCTACGCCTCTGCTCCAAGGCCCGTATACGACGGACCGTTTATCGAACAATGGGGCCAATCAGCTTTGACTTTGAAGTTGGCTGTGCATGGATCGTTTTGTGAGTCGATCGGACTTGAATGAGGCGTTTGTGAAAATAAGACCGAAGCGGTTGTATATCAGGCGGCTGTAGAACAAACAACTGCTTAGCCTATAGTTGTGATACTACGTGGGCAACTAAGCACGAGTGGACCGAACACAAGCTCGTTGTAGTTCAAAGTTTTCCAATTAGATATCTGTGACTTAATTGACGCTGACGTCCAAAGTCTGAATCTCTTAGATAAGAAGACGAGACGAACCAATCCTCAAACATCGGCACAAACTCCTAAACCCATCCCAAGAGAGAAATGTGTAAAATATTCTGTTAGCATGTGCTACACAATCCATGTTATCGTCAGGGTGATGCAGGGCTATTAATTGGAATGTAATGATCATGTGGTTGTCTAAAAGATCAGTCGGTCGGTCGGTCGGTCGGTCGGTCGGTCGGTCGGTCGGTCGGTCGGTCGGTCGGTCGGTCGGTCGGTCGGTCGGTCGGTCGGTCGGTCGGTCGGTCGGTCGGTCGGTCGGTCGGTCGGTCGGTCGGTCGGTCGGTCGGTCGGTCGGTCGGTCGGTCGGTCGGTCGGTCGGTCGGTCGGTCGGTCGGTCGGTCGGTCGGTCGGTCGGTCGGTCGGTCGGTCGGTCGGTCGGTCGGTCGGTCGGTCGGTCGGTCGGTCGGTCGGTCGGTCGGTCGGTCGGTCGGTCAATCAATCAATCAATCAATCAACTCAATATAACGCGCTTTCAAGATATTACTATGGCTGAAAAGAATGAATTTCAAATAAGAGTAGACACATGCGAGGAGTTCCTGGTCAGAAGGCCAAGCTCATATAAGGCAGCCTGTTCCATATGATCGGACCCACCACTGAAAAAGCTCGGTATTGAGTCATGGAAATACATGCCAAAAGGTCAACCAGGTTCTTGAACAGCAGTGACCATGACGGGTCGTCACATCACATTGCGAAACAAGTGAAGCAGAGGTGTAACAAGCGGGGGGCAGCTGCCCACCCCCCTCCAGTTTCAAAACTGGGGAGCAATGCCTCCAAATTTTAGTGCTCAGTGCCCCCCATGTGCCCCCAAAATCGGTTCTTTTTTATGTTTCTGCAATGGCTTTTTAAGATTACTTTTGTTAAAATAATTTATTCCCTCCCCCCCCTCATTTTTCAAAATCTTGTTACACCTCTGAAGTGAAGAGACCATAAACTCAATGCTTTGGGGGAGGTAGCCAATGCAGGACGTCACGCATAAATTATACTGTAAGCAAATACGTGGCCATCTTTGGGATACCCCAACAAACGTTCAGATGAGCGCAGAACTCGTTTCAGTTTCCTAATCGGACTCCAGCATTAATAGAGGTGCAGTAGTCTAGGCGTTTAGTAACGGATGAGGCGTGAATTAAACGGATTGCAGGATTGGGGTGACAGCGGGAGTTCACTCGCAATTGACGCAGCGGGTAGGAGCGGCTATACGGAAGACAGCATGATAGCTTGTTGAGTGAAGGTGAGCTCTTGGTCAACAGTGACCCTCGAGATCTCGGTCAGAGGTAAATATAGCGAAGAGGGGATATCGAATTAAGAGGTCACCCAAGTCAATTTTTTTTCAATTATTGCTGTCTAGGCCTAGTATAGGCCTACCAAGCCTTAGGTCCTATAATATTCCGGTTTTAAAGCATTTAATCGCAGTCTGTTACTGTTAGAGGACATCCAAAGTTCGTGGAGAGTCGACCAATATTCATCTACATCGACTGAACAACAGAAGCCGCATCTGAGACCCGGCAGTGGACATAGGCCTGGCTATAGACCCTATATTATCAGCGTAAATTCTATTAAAAACTCCACAAGAAGAACATGTAGGAACATTCCGATTTCTGAAGTATAAAGTTGCTTTGTGGTATGTGGTGCTTAATAACGTACATTGAGTGATTGATTTTGCTGTAATTAGGACAACCCTTTTATGAGAACCCACAGGCCTACGTTTCTTTGGGTTTGCCTGTCGACGCCGTAACATGTGGCCATCAAAATTGTGTGCATATGCTATGCAAGTGGCGCTTTAGAAGTTTGGAGATTACGATATGCAGGCCTATATACACAGTGGTCAATATAGTATGTACTGATTTGAGTCAAGTTGAGTGACAAGTAGTTCATTACTGTATACTGACATCACAGTGACGTGCGAAAATACTCTGCGTAGCCCATCATATATCTCCGCCATTCACTGCACAGTAAACAGATAAAAGTTGCAATGTCTAATCTTGGGAATGGGCTAAATCGAGGACCCCGGCATATACAGAGTCGCACGGTTAAATACTTAAGATGAAAGCAAAGCCTACAACGTATTATAAGAGAAAAAACTTAGATCTCATACACATTTTCCTCATTCAGCCGTTACTCTCTTATATAAATGCTCGGTTACATTACATTGAAATGTTTGCTTTATGATACACTCACACACGCACAAACGCTCAAGCAGTATCGTAGTCTCAACATTTCTACAGCGCTCACAAAAGCGTAGTCACGGGAACCAGGTTATTCACAGGCAGTAAATTGCATTAAAAACGGGCGTTTCACGTCGCATGAATACAATAATACAGTACTGGATTGTTTATGTTTCCTCTGTGAATGGCCTGCGGTTGGCCCACTGTTTGGAAAGCTGGTGGTTGAATTGAAGCTCTTCTTATAGGTGAAAATGAGGCTTCAGTAGCAGTCTGCTTGAAGACTTGACAAAATGCCAGAGTAGAATTTCTCCAACTGTGAAGAACATCAACAGCGATCGGATATCTCTACCGCTAGACCACCCCCGCCATCTCCCTTCTGTATCAACCTGCCTCGGATTCATCTTCTCCTCTCGCGTGATCATCCTCCTTCTCTTCTGCCTGTTATTCTTTCTCCTCCTTCTCCTCTTCCTCCTCCACTTCCTCTTCTTAGTCCACCTCCTCCTCTTCTTCCGCCTCCTACTCTGCATGCCATATCCTCCTTTATTCTTCCTCCTCCTCTACTTTTTTCTCCTCTTCTTCCTCCTCCTCCTCCTCCTCCTCTTCTTCTTCTTCCTCTTCCTCCTCCTTCTCTTCCAACTGTTTCCTCTTCCTTCTCCTCTTCCTGCTTCTCCTCCCCCTCCGTCAGATCGTCTGCTCTGCATCCATCGCCGTTGTACTTCGTCTTCTGTAGATCTGGTGTTGTCCAGCGATGGCAATTGCTCTCCTCCAGCCTCCGTTGTCGTCATCCA
>OY365816.1:7899800-7904800 GCA_959347315.1 Bimastos eiseni | reverse complement strand
AGGTAGGAAGCGCAGGAAGAAAAAGGGAAAGAGCTAGGACGTTATAGTCTTATAGACGAGGATGAGGATGAAGAGAAGAAGGAGGAGGAGGAGAAGGAGGAGGAGGAGAAGGAGGAGGAGAAGAAGGAGGAGGATGGAGATGAAGAAGCAGAATGGGAGTAACGACGATGATGATGTGGATAATATATATCGTAGTTGCAGGAAACTAAAGATATACGTTTTCACGACAACAGTTTCCTCACGAGCGATAATCGATGTAATGTTGTGTGCATTATAATAGTGGCGCTAGAAAAGTCAGTAGATTTAGTCAGATCCTTTTAGATTCAATTTTATTTAATTTAGAGAAAGTTATGTCAATTTAAATTTAATTATATTTTTATGAATTATGTCTGTCAAGATAAGATGAGCTCAGTTCATTTTAGATAACGCAATGCACATGTATATGTGAATTACTCATTTCTTCGGTTGTCTCTCGGTCGCAACTTATGTGATAGACCAACGACCTCATATATATATATACACACACAAACCGTTGCGTGAAGCCAACCTATAATATACGAGGTTATCAAACACAAATACTTCATCAATATGTGAGCATCGCACTTCGGACAAACACCAACAGAATATGCAGCACACGACAACAGTGTGCCTTGATGTGTTGTCGCATGTTGCCTGCTTGCTGTATGAGTTTAACACGAATTTATATGCGTATGTGCATCGTACATTCGTTCACTGCCTGTCTATCACGTTATATATATATATAATATATATATTTATATATATATATTATATATATATTATATATATATTTGTGTTTGATAACCTGGTATATTATAGATTGGCTTCACGCAACGGTTTTGTGACGTACTAAAAAGGCGCTATACTAAGTGTTTCGACGCGTGCACACATGCATACAAACATATATACATAGTTTTACATACATGTACAATAGTACATGTAGCCTAATAGTCATGTGGCACACGTATTAAACTCGTGTGACAAACGTTCATTCAGACGTGTCGTTGTTACGCTTGACGTACGTGTGGTCGTTTTCGAGTTCACCAGCTGCAACCCACACGTCTCTGTGATGCGTGAGTTCAATTGCGAGGTCACAGACCTTGGAAAGGTCAGGTCAATTCCTTGTCCAGACGGTGAAATGCTATTACAGCGTGGAATGTGTTTACGGTGGAATGAGGTGTTGGCAGAATCTCGGCTCACGACGGTAAAGGTGGATCATGGTCGTGTATGATCCTAGCTATGACTGCAATTTAGTGTGAGCCCTGTATACATGCGTCGTCTGTTTTATATACACTCAATGGCTGGAAAACGAACGAGTGTCAAAGAGACAAATTAAAGTTCGAATGGAAACATGTATGGACAACGTTCTATGACCAAGCTTTGAATTCTCAGAAGCCGATGAGCATAGGTGGAGACTTTGTCCTGGGATTGGGGGAGGGACAGGTCGACAAAATAAGGGTTTGGGAGGACTTGTCGGAAAAATTTAAGTTCCCAAACATTTTTTTACAGCGAAAAAGTACGACCGACGGGTAGCACTGTAGAAATTTACAATAAGTATGAAATATAGAGAGAAATGAGCAGTTCCATCCCCTCCACCTTAAATTGCGAACGGCACTGTTCCCTTTGGTCCCCTATAAGTTTCCGCTCCTTCCGACGAAGCAGAGGAGTATACATACACGCACGAGTACTCATCCGCAGACACGAAAAACACGGTAAGGCATATACACTTACACACGAGCATACAAGCGCTCAGGCATCGGAAGACACACACACATACAGACACAAACATTTAGAAACAGCAGACATGCGTACATTCTAACAGAGCTGGACGATGATATATGGCGTCTGATGATGAGGCTTTCAATCCGGTTTTACGTCCTATTTTCGTTAATATTACATTGATGGGCTTATTCTTAAGCAACAATACGTCGACTGATCAGATGGTCGACAACAATACGATTTATATAGCGCCGTAGTAGGCCGAGATCGAAGAAAAGAGCGCTCCACGCCAGGTCAAATATGTCAATGAGGATCGTCGGATTGTTTTAAAGAGAGTCGTGAGCTGTAGTTTGAATGTCTTCAAGCATAAAAACGACAGAGAGCGGTTTTAGAGAATAATTATCTATAAAAATAAAATTGATCAATAATTTTCAGAACCAAAACTTATCACGATTTGGAGCGTTGACTTTGAGCATAATAATCTGTGGGCTCTAGCCTCTTACCTCTGCGGGGAATCTAAGCCTGTTCAATATTCGTATGGGAATAGATTTAACTATTAATGATATGATCTACAGTTGACACGATAGCGTATGAATACCAGCTAACCGTTAACCTGAAGGGCTTGTTTGCTGATGTTTTGAGAATAAAATAAACCCAAAATTTCATTCAGATTTATTGCATTGAGGTGTCAAAAACATAGACACACAAACCGAATTGATGCCTTCAGATTTACATTTTGGGGTGACCTTGCGAGCGTTACACATTTAATTAACTAATTAATTAATTAATTGATTAATTATGTTTAAAGCGACGCTGCGTCTGTAGTCTGTACAGAGCTGACTAGCGTCGCCTTCCTCTTTTCTCGAGACTTGCGACTGACGCTACCAGAGCAAAGATGGCGGCGGCGGGGAGCAGTTACTGTGAGGTATGCAGTAGAACCTATCGCCTGTGAGAGCTGTTCACTGAATCGTGATGCCTCGTTTGCCATCTCCCAAAGACCCGGATTTAGTTCCAATGGCTGTCGTTGGAGGCGTCGGTGTCACGCTGTGATAAACGACGGTCATCAATTCACTTTAGCAGGATCAAGTGTCGACCGCTCATAGGCCTATATATACTCCAGCTGCGCATGCTCAACAGTTACTACGTGACGGAGACGCTCATAGCAAACTCACTGTTTTATCTTATCTACCGTTGTCAGGGAAAGGAGCACTGAGCAAAAGCAGTAGCAGTTATATAGTAGGCTTAATGGGGTAATGTTGGTCTGATAGTATTAGTAGTCATGCAGTAGTGGAGGCAAGGAGCTGTTCGACAACACTTTTCATCACAATAAAAATTACTAAATAATACACACAAATAAATTTTATATTAGTCGCCCTTCTCCTTTCTTCAGGCGCGCAACCGACACATAATGGCATTTATAATGGTGAGCAGGCCCTTTTAGAGGTTCGAGGAGGTCTGGGTCATTCACAAAATTTAGGTCCCTCAGTATCCTAACTCTTCGTCATATTGAAATTGCAAATGGTAGGGCCTATCTATCTATCTATCTATCTATCTATCTATCCATCCATCCATCCATCCATCCATCCATCAATCCATCCATCCATCCATCCATCCATCCATCCATCAATCCATCCATCCATCCATCCATCCATCCATCCATCCATCCATCCATCCATCCATCCATCCATCCATCCATCCATCCATCCATCCATCCATCCATCCATCCATCCATCCATCCATCCATCCATCCATCCATCCATCCATCCATCCATCCATCCATCCATCCATCCATCCATCCATCCATCCATCCATCCATCCATCCATCCATCCATCCATCCATCCATCCATCCATCCATCCATCCATCCATCCATCCATCCATCCATCCATCCATCCATCCATCCATCCATCCATCCATCCATCCATCCATCCATCCATCCATCCATCCATCCATCCATCCATCCATCCATCCATCCATCCATCCATCCATCCATCCATCCATCCATCCATCCATCCATCCATCCATCCATCCATCCATCCATCCATCCATCCATCCATCCATCCATCCATCCATCCATCCATCCATCCATCCATCCATCCATCCATCCATCCATCCATCCATCCATCCATCCATCCATCCATCCATCCATCCATCCATCCATCCATCCATCCATCCATCCATCCATCCATCCATCCATCCATCCATCCATCCATCCATCCATCCATCCATCCATCCATCCATCCATCCATCCATCCATCCATCCATCCATCCATCCATCCATCCATCCATCCATCCATCCATCCATCCATCCATCCATCCATCCATCCATCCATCCATCCATCCATCCATCCATCCATCCATCCATCCATCCATCCATCCATCCATCCATCCATCCATCCATCCATCCATCCATCCATCCATCCATCCATCTATCCTCACCCCTTCTCTTCCTCCCAGCTTCTCTTCTCAAATCCACCTTTCATCCCACCGTCTGAGCGCATCCGAGAAGAGACCTGTAGAGACGCTAAATAAATTTCGACGTATTTGATGGATTGGCCCTCTCTCGTTCCACCTTTCAATCGTTGCTCATATAAATCCGACGCCGTCTATTACTTAGTCACTCTAAGTTTTATGTCTGCTTATCTTGTCCTCTGGTGATAGATATCTCTATGTGGATGTGTATATGTCTGTTTAAGTATGTTTGTGTGTGTCTGTAGGGTGAGTCAGTACGGTGGTCGATGTGATTGGTTGAAGAACGACCAATTCCTCAGAGATCTGGAAGGCGACAGCGTCGACGCAGAAATCCTCGACGAGGAACTACGTCTCCTCCAGGAACAGCAACCAAAGACGTACGAATCATTCAACCACGATTTATACACACTCAAATAACACACTCAAAATACACACTAAATACACACACAAAATAAACACAAGAGGCAAAAAACACACAAGTAAAATACACACACAGTACATACGAGATGCACTCAGAAAATGTAGAAACAAATTGTGATCGTTACCTTAAAATGTCACCTGCATGCGCTCGGCATTTACGAGCGCTTTGACGTATGAGTGGGCCCAGTGTGGGGCTATCCACCAGAGATCGATGTCCTGTGTATGTCCGAGGAACGTTGCCATAGAAACCAAAGAGAGGAAGAGGAACCGCTGCTAAGGCGGATGTCCTTGTGGACAGGAAAGCTTGGGAGGCGGAAGCTCTGATGGATTAGGAAAAGAATTCTTATAGGTCAGACATAGGATGAAATGGAA
>OY365816.1:7644800-7894800 GCA_959347315.1 Bimastos eiseni | reverse complement strand
GCTGTCTCGCCTCGGATGATCTCGCAGTCATCCGCTGTATACATACGCTTAGCCAATCACTGTGGGACACGGAATGGAGACAAGTTCTTGACGTAGCATACAATTATTACAACGTTGCACAGATGCAAAAACCTTGCCACTGAAGCCATTGATAAATAGGCGAGTAGATGAAATATATTGAACTGAAACAATCAGTTTAACCAGCACTAATCCAGGCCTGCAGTTTCGACATGCGCAGCAGAAGTTGAACAAGTTAAAGTAAAAACATGGATTTTTCGGCACCCTCTTTTATCTGGTAGATGGCGCAATTGATCCATTTCCTTAAGAGATTTTTGATTACATGTCATTGATGATGTAAACTTGCCGGAGTGGAGCTCGTCAAGAAGAACTCGTTCGAGCGGTTAAACGATATTTAATTTTTAGCATTATGGTAAGTTTTTTCTCAATTTTTGAGTCAGGTTCGAAAACATTTGGTACTTTCCATTGCCATGCAAGCTTGAAATTTGTGCAAAATTTCAGCTCTGTAGGTTGACGGGAACATACCGAAAAAAAGTTGAAAGAACTCCGACGAACAGACCAACCGAAGAACAGACAGTCCGGTCCGTCCACGACAAACTTTACGCATGCCAAGTTAAAGAAAAGAGGGTAACAAGTGAAAGTAAAAACATGGGTTTTTCGGGACCCTCTTTTATTGACCTTTGGAAATTTGGTAGATGGCGCAATCGATCCATTTCCTTAAGAGATCATTTATGATGCAAACTTGCCGGAATGGAGCTCGTCAAGGAGCCGTCATTCGAGTGGGTAAAAGATATTTAATTAACAACGGGCGTGTAATAAGCTTAAGATGTTTTGGAAAACCTATTACCTCAGGGTAAGCAATAAGAGAGATTCATGCTTCGTGTATACCTCGGAACTAGCTTGGATCCTTGATTCACTGGGTGTCTAATCCCACCAATACGCCGATGCCTCAGACACGCAGGCTCTCTTGTGTTAGCCACTGCTTGTGGTTGAGCGTATCCCAGAGGCTTCAGCTGTTCTTGAACGATGGCCATCCTCGAATCGTCCTCGTCAAACCAAGACAAGACCCAGTGCATCTGACTCATCAAAGGTACTCAGCTTTCCGGGTTTGATGCTGACTCCCATAGACTTAGATTTCACAATATGCACTTCTCCTCTGTCCGTGACCTTGGATTTAGTTTCGATCCTGTCCTCGCTCTATCGGATCACATCAACAGTGTCTCTCACTCATGTTTCTAATATTCACACCAACTTCGTCTCACCCAATTGCCCCTCTCTGCCGCTTCCGTTACGCCACTATCGACTATAAATACGTCGTAAGCTTTGCTGGCATGTCCTGTGTCTCTTGGTAGATTTCACAATCATGTTGTGACTGATTTAATCGATAAGAATCTTATTCGAACCGATCTAAAATAAACAGTTTCGCTCGGGCTTCCTTAGATAATGGGTTGTCATGACAATTGTGACGTCGCTGATCATTTAAACATGAAATGGCGAAAACTTGAAGGCATCGCCCATCGTAGCTGATGATAGCAAAATGTTAAAAAATATCTGTCCTGAATCCTGGGCAATTCGGCTTCGGCGTATAAAGTTTTCGAAATAACAAGGTGTTGACTTAGTAGTCCTAATAAACGTGGAAACTCAACTCTGACGGCGACATAAACTGGAGAGTTTATATAATCAATCAATAAGTCAATTAGTGTCATAACAAATACAGCAAATAATGTGCCTGCTATCAAAGATTACTGAAAATAAGTAGGCCTAATAGTAGGACTTATATAAGAGGACACAATATTAATTCAGGAAGAAATCGAACGCTTAACAAATAATGAAGTTCCCATTGCACAGAATCCATAGATGAGTACGTCAGATGAAGCACAGTTTCCATATGATTATCTAAAATATTATATTGTAACGGTATGCCTAATAGTGGACGTTTTTATAATGAACGCATGGCTCTTTTTAAACGTGTGTTAGCCACCATGTTCAGCAATTCGGACGGAACAGTCTGCTCAATAACAACACATTTCGGATGCCAGTATTTCTTTCGTCGCCAATATCATCCGATTGTCTCGTCAATGCAGAGCAATTCTCAATAGGCAATGTTACAAGCATTCATTGCGATCACTTTACGTTGTAGCCCATCCATGATTCAGTTACATCAAACCTCCAATAGTCTATATATTTACACAGACAATAATAAGAGGAGCGGGATATCTTGGCAAAAGACAAATCGGGGCAGGATATTTCAGTGCAGGACAGTTTGCTGCAGAAAGCATAGTAATTTCGCTGTGCTGTATACATATAAATTATCTACTGTTGTGCTAATTGCAATCATTGAGCCATTTTGACCAGATCGCGACTTGGTCCTGTGGCGCCATCGAACGGTGCTTTGTGCAGCATTGGACATTAGATAGAAATTACAAATTACATACTACGTTCCAACAAGTGTGATTTTTATAATATTACAGACTAGTGAGTGTTCATTCATGTAGGCTTAATTGTCGTTGCCTATGAACTTAGAACGGAAGTTATATAAATGAACCGCCAGAACATTCGCTCGAAGTGTCAAGAAATCAAGTTCATAATCGACCATTCTAATCGTAATTGTAATCCCAGCTTTTCTAGAACAAAGGAAAAAGAACAGGAGACAAACGGAGCACCTGAGTAATAAATAAATGTACGAAAATACAATAAGATATAAGAAACAACTAGAATCAGTTTAAATCCACGACAAAAATGTTCGATAGTCACAGTAGGAATTTGTAAAAAAAATGTAATGGTCGAAAATCAAGGAAAATTTACGGCATGAATTCACGATTTAATTTAATACAATCCGATCAAACAATAATGAAAAACAGAGAAGCGACGCAGAACGCTCTATTTCACGCAAAACTCTTAGTGTGAACGTCGTGCATCAAATGATTCAAATCAGATCTACTAAAATAAATCTAAAAAAACGTCATAAAGTTTATTAAGCTGACCTCGTCTTAAGTTTTTTTTAGCTTCTTTCGAAATGTATGGGCCTAAGTTCCGAACGTGTTGCATAAATTTTCGCCAAATTTTATCAAGATCTCTGCACCTCACGGCATTTGGAGGAAATTCACCGATTCATGGTACATGCCGAAAATCACAGAATTCACGTGAATTTCTATCGACCGTAGGAGTTACAACCGATCCTGCATTGGTTATTCTTAACGCTTTTGTGCAGGCAGTTCTTTCTCAGAGTGACGCAATTAGGCGTGACGTTGGGCATCAACGCTAGACCCCTTCTCCTACTGATGATAGTATTTTGAACAACGACAGTAGCACTCTACTTCGAAATTCATTCGCAGGATATCCATTTTTCCGACATGATGGTGAGTCGCTACGGTTTACAGCCGGCCTTCTTCGTTCATCTGAATTTCTTATAAAGTTGCCGAGTTTGGTTTTGCTGATGAATGCATGGTTACAATATTACATTCACATGAACTCTGCACGATTCATGGGTCTCATGGTGGTAACATTATTCCACGTGTTCACACGCTTCTGCAGGGCAGTTCGGAATACACCTATGAAGCATTTCTGACGGAATGCTGTGCGAATTAAAATAGCAATTGCATTTAGGATTAGTGATCACTGATTATATAGTAACATCGACTGTTTTATGCCTCTGTAACGCGATTCGAATCACGAATTATTCGTGATTGTCATGCAATTTCATTCTGGGTAATGCTTCTTGCGCGAATAGCACGATTATCAATACATTCGTTGACATAATTATAGCGTTCTGGATGTCGCAACTCATGTTTTAGCGAATGTCCAACAAAGGAGATAAAATGAAAGCCTACGAAGAACATGTAAAGTTGGATTACCTTCTGAGGAGAGACCCTCGCCTATACATAATACATTGAAGCGACTTTCATTGTGGATAAACGTCGAAAACGGCGACAGAGAGCATATTTTCATTTCAATGTAAAACCTTGGATTGTCATTCTTCATCGCAAACGACGCCCATCTTTTACATTACGTACAGCGTTTACGGGAAGAAACAGCCTACTTACGGAGTGGCGCGCTCTGTTCAAAATCTCTCAATTCATTCGCAAACAAGTCATAGTCTATAGTTGCAGGTCCGTGACGGAACAATAGGGCCTACATCTGAATGATCTGATAACTCATGATCTGGGAAAGTCCTCGCCGTTGAAATATCTCCAATAGAAGGAATAAAAATCTCCTCCTTTATCTGCTTACGCGACTAAACATTCTCCCCAGTTTCGTGTATATCCTGTTCGTCCGGTTTGTTAACTCCTGCGTTCGTTATAGCTTCGCTTCTCCAACAGTCATTGGCCTTGTCGAGTTTCGTTGCCAAATGTCAACCGCAGCGTTCTTCCCTTCATTTCACTTTTATTACGGATTGAAGTCGGTGGTCGACATCTAATTCGACCGATTTCACTTTGAGAACAATCGCATGAGGTTCTAAATCACGAGGCGCATGTATCTTGAGTGCATAATGTGGTCTAATGTACAAAGATGCAGAATGACAACGGCGGCAGAACGACCTTGTCCCGGCAGCAGACGACACCTAAACAAACAAACGTGTGTGGAACGTAGGCCCTGATTCGAAGCACAGAGTCATGGCGATTGGATGTAATGGGATGTAAACCAATATCAGTGTGTATCGTAGAGTCGAAGATTAGTTCACCGAGTTGTCGGCTGTGAGTCTGAAATGAGGATAGAGGAACAGTCTTCGTTGGTTGGTTGGTGTGTAGGCGAGACACGGTACCAACGAAGGAGATGATGATGACGATGAAGATGAATAAGAGAACGAAGAAGAAGAGGAGTAGGAAGAAGAAGAATTATAATTTAAAAAATTAGAAGAAGCAGAAGGAGAAGAGGAGGCGAAGGAAGAATAAGAACACGAAGTGTTATAGAGAAGTAGAAGTAGAAGAAACAGAAGAAGAAGAGGAGGAGGAGAAAGAAGAAAAACTAGGCGGGGAAGAGGAAGAGCAAGAAGAAGAGAACGAAGAGGAGGAAGAAAAAGAAAATAGGACGAAAAAGAAGAGGTTTAATAATCAGAAAAAGAAAACGAAAAGGAAGAACAAGAAGAAAAAGAAGAGGAAGAGGAAGGAAAAGAAGAGTCTAGCTTGCAGTGGCGGAACTAGGCTTTTTCTTTAGGGGGAGATATCATGAAGTAACTACAATGATCTATTAGTTGTTCCCCCTACAAAGATTTTCTGCGAGCTCGCATGAGCGATTTAGTGATTATTAAAACCCAAGATAATTTGCAGCAATTTTATATCCGGATTTTTTGGCAACTAAAATCAGCTGTAAAAGTAAATGTGCTTAATGCATAATCAAGTATCAGGTATAATCTATCAAGTATGATGGATTGGTTCGACTAATGTTCAAAAAATTTAACTGCGATTTCGCACTAGCCATCAAATCTACAATTGTTTCCAAGATCAAAGCAATTGAAATTAAAATGACTTTTTAAAGTAATAGTTATAATCTGACCATCACTAGCTCTGTTTTATGCATGTGGGCTATACATTCAGTGTGCTGGTATGCAATACTCGTGAGTATCTGTGACTTTTAGTTACACGAGAGAGTCAACGATGGATTGGCCGCCACTGTTGAACTCTTCGTTCGCTGTATTCATTTTAAAAGTGTACATGATGTGGCTTCTCTGTAGCAAGAAAGCGTTTTTCAATAATCAATAGCGCAATGGAATACTGCTGCTGCAAAGGGGAAGATGGGAAGTATAGGACAGAGGATGCAGTTGAACCGGTAGCCACGGCGCTTTGACTGATCTTTCGCTGGGTTGCTGTAAAATGTCAAAGGGTCAGCTGTTAGTCCTGCTAAATAACAGAACATTTAAAAATTGAACGACTTGCGAAGTCCATATATATATATATATATATATATATATATATATATATATATATATATATATATATATATATATGGATGTCGCGTCTGCCGCGTTTCCATGGTCTGCTCATCGTCGGTTTATGCGCCTATCTGAGTCGAAAGAGAAGAACGACATAGAGACCTGGAAGAAAGGTGGAGAAGAAAAGGGAGGGAAAGATATGTACGCCGAACTAGACGGAGTAAAAGACAAACAGACGGAGATACAACACTGAGAGAGATACAGAGAGAGAGAAAAAGAGAGAGGCAAACAGAAACAGAGACAGCGACAGAGAGAGAGAGAGAGAGAGTAAGAGAGAGACACACACACAGAGACAGAGAGACAAAGACAGCGGGACAGAGAGAGAGTGGCAGAGAGACAGCAGAACACAGACGGAATCATAGACTCCCGCTTCAACGCCACTCCATGCATTTGGTCAGCTGAGCGATCGTTTATTCCACTGTCATAGTTTTCCATTTCAGCAACGTGACCTTAGACTCCTGCAGCGGTTGTTCATAACAGTTCTCAGACATTGTCACGCAAATGCCACAGGACACAGCGATAAAGATGAATTTATTGTGCACATATAACCACAAGCGATGATACGCGATTCAAACATCGCCCGATCTCTGACATCTTCATTCATTCGCATGCAATCAGGAGCCTGTGCTGAATAATGCATCCACGACCTGAACATTCGCTCTTCGGATTCATTGGCCACGTGTCTACCACGTGAGGCTAAGGTTTAATCCAATCTAATCTTGTCTTGTCTTATCGTAATGCAAAGCGAATGTCGCATTTAAGCAAACCAGAATTATTCTGAATAGGCAATCCTCTGGGAATCCGCACCGTCAGATATCGAAACGTAACGACGACTTAGAAAAGCTGTACGATCGATTGCCTCTGTCACGAGTCCGTATAATTTGCTACATATATATCATATGGCAAATGGTAGACTGGCTGAGCCTTTACAATACGCTGGTCTATGTCCAGATACTATACGGTTTGTACATTATTCATACATTGCCATCTAAACGACAGCGCTCCATAAACGGAGAGTGTACGGCTGAACATACAGCTAGACATTCGTGACGTCATATCCGACAATTTGCTGATGATCTTATTCGTAATCTTCAAACGTCAAAGTTTCAAACTTCTAAACCGCCACTCAAAACTCAAAAGCCAAGCCTATTCACGAGCGCTGCGTCAAATCAAATGGGTTTTCAAAAGTGTTGTCTAAGGAAGGTCGGAGTTCGGTTTCAAGAGGGTCAGAAGGCAGAGCAGCTTTTGGGCTTAATTAGTCCTTCTCTCAGTCAAAATGTTTGAAGGCAGTCAAGACTGACAGCAACAAAAACTATTATTATTATTATTATTATTATTATTATTAATTTTTATTAATTGCGATAAAAGTGAAGCAATCACATCAACTCTAGTGGAATAACTCTCATGCAATGAAATCTTCTACAGACGCGTAAAATTTTCATCCGCACACTAGAAATTCAAAGCACACAACTTGGCAATTTTTCCACCGTTGAGATCGCTTTGGCCACAGGAAATGCATCGTGATCTACGGGTCTAGAACGACCGTTGTTTCTGCTCGTGTGACTGCTCTCCAAATGTCCGCCTATCGGAGCCCACCATGTATTTCTATGAGTATAAATAACAGACCGAAATGCTGATCCTATAAAACGTGTTCTGTTGTTGATCGGAGCTCCAGCCATTCCATTGGTCAGCCTCGTTTTTCTCTCCCTATTCGCTCTCTAAGGCATCGTTAGGGTTCCAGACGCTCTATCTGATCTTAACGTTCCGTCGGTAATCGCGTAGCAGGGAACCACGGTTAAAGTTGTTGTCGCTCTGTCCTCATTATCTTCGTCGTCGTCGTCGTCATCGTCCTCTTCATCATTGTCGTAATTGTAAACGTCGCCATCAACCTAAGACTATAAATATAATCAAGCATTTATATAGCGTTCCTTAAGGATATCGACTCAGAGGCGCTCTATCGCTGGTCTACAGTATAATATAGTTATAGGTTGATGACATGTTTATATAGGGCCTATATATATGTATAATATTGTATATATTATGTTCAATGAAAATATTATTATACACATACTACGCGATGTTCTGTCGCGTTTGTGACCGTTTTCAGCAACGCCGCTGTTTGCTGACACGCCAGGATCAATTTATTCTCTCTTAGAGATTAATCATCTACATAACAATGTAGCTTTTGTTCTGCCTCCTCTTGTCCATCCTCTGCCATTGTCTTTGGGGGATTCTTATACGATCCGGAGAGAACAACATCTGCAGTTTAACCTCTGTCGCTTATAGTCAAACGTTTTTCGCGGGATGAATCAATACGAATCCTATAACCTCCAAGTAACTGAGGAACATAGCAGTGTGTTTTAGTCTAAACGTGGGCCTAGCTATACGGTCACGACAAGAATAGTAACGAACACTCGTCAGACTTTAAATAGGTGCCATATGAATGCTTTGAGAGCCCATTGATATAATTATCATGGATACATGCCTTCTTCTGCATCTTTTCGGTGATTAGTTTTAATAATAGTTTGTCTAAATGCAGCATGTCAACTTGGTCACGCTATATTATTGGCAACTCCGTCCGTCAGTTGCCTTCATGCGGTTACTCGCCCTTGACGCTGCTTTGGTAGTATGCATACGCGCATAAAGGCATACATACATGTATACTATACATACACGGGTGCATGTACGCCTGTGCACACACGCATATATATAATACATATATATATGCATATTATTTATAAGGCTGTGCGATAAATATCCTGATCGACTTTACACTTTTTCGTCTTCTCGCTGACAAAGTGCAGAGTCTGCGGTTACGAATACATATTTATACACATAGGCCTATATATGTATATATGTAACACTTATGTGTGTGTATTTGTGCATATATAGTATATATGCAGAAGCTACGTATTATACGAGGAGCGCAGACTTCGTAGACAGTGGGGAGTCAAAGAAGGCGACGTCGTTTGGCTGAAATGATGCTGGATCTGCTGAGGTTGCAGTCATTTATCGATGGTACACTCGGCGGAGGCGGCGCCTGGTCCTGTCTTGCTTGTTCTGCTCGTCTTGCTTGTCCTGATAGTCCTGCTTGTCCTGCTCGTCTTGTCTTGCTGCTGCCGCTGCTGCTGGTGCTGCTGTTAGTCGACCAGTCGATCAACTCGCCAATGACTTCGATAGGATTACATCAAACAAGCAACTAACGGCACCAGAGAACAAATAATTTCGCAGCCAAAAGCTACAGATTTATATCCTCGACGCTTCTGGAGTTGGCCATGTGGCCTCTGGATGGCATGCACTGCCTCTCACGTATATTGGCGTGTCAAAATCTGCGGCTGTCTTTCGCCCGTGTGCGTTGTACGCCTGCTTTATAGAGTAACTAGATGACGAACACAATGTAAAGAACCCTGTGATATCTCAAGTGAATTGGCTCAGAGGGTTGGAATTTTCAGACGGTTAAGGACATTTAGTAAGGGCTTCATTCAGCATACACATATTTGACATATCCTGTGATATTTATAAGACTGCAAAATGCATTGTATAGTCTGGGATATCTGGATAATCACTTAATTTCATCCTCTTTAAAGTTTAACTTCTCCTCCATTTCCATTCGCGCGCTCACCTGCCACTTTTCATTTACAACTGAAAACCGAGCTCTTCAAGGTGTTCTATCCAGATTCACCTACTGCGCCACCAAACGACATCCATCATTACCGACTGCCACCGTTGCACCATTCTGTTTCCTAGGTTTGACCTCCCGGATCTTCACTTGGCACCGGAACGAAACGAGAAGCTTAGCTATAATTGTGGACTCGAATTGGTATAGCGCCGGTGAATAAACTGGTCTCCCTCTCAGGTGGCTTTAATAGGCGATGAGAAGTCTTCACCGAATTACATTACATTACAGCGCAATATATAGTGCCTCTCAAGCTCTCACGAATAGATCTGCTGTAATCAGCGTAGGCTTTTATTTATTACGTTGTTTATCATCCGTCCTTGTTTCGAAAATCTAATTATCTGTATATCAGTGCAGAGAGATTTATTCCACTGATCTATTTCTAACTAATAAAAGACTCTCATCGCACTTTTCATAGATTGACTATCATAAGAACTTATACGCAGTTAAATCAGGGTCTGTCTCTGTCTGTCTGTCTCTCTGTCTGTCTCTCTCTCTCAGCTGTTAAATGTCCTAATTAAACTTTGCATGTGATTGCATTGATGTATAGGCCTATTTTTAAAATACAAAATAGCAAGAACCCTGGTAGTTTCGTATCACAATTATTCACATGGAAATAATGCTTAGGCCGCGGCAGTCAACGCTAGTCTGCCCAATATGTCAAATCGTTACTCAGGAAATTCCGGAATAAGAAAGGGGCGTGGCATATAATCCACCTTCAGCTGCAGTATTCAACATTGCATTTGCAAACACAGATGTCGTAGGCCTACTTTTAGAGAGAAACAAAGAGACGAAATAGGAGTTGGGAGAGGCAGAGACAGAGAGAAACAGAACAGACATACCCACAGAGACATAATACTGACTGATACAGATAGACAGAGACAGAGCGAACCAATGCAATATAAGTATCTACTGTTGCAATTTTCAATACTTCACCGACATTAATCTGCCAACGATAGGATATTGGCTTACCTCAGAACCCTACATCTGCTCAGTCCGTTCATATCGACCGTATGGCACTGCAGCAAAGACCAGGGTAATTTCTGTCAAACTAGCACGCATGGCAATTAGCACGTGCTATGTATCTGCTTTATCGCTCGATATATTCGAATCTGTCCGTAAACGGTGTCGTTTACACAGGAAGGGCTTTCGACTTGGCAGAAGTGCACGGCTCGTGACGCGAAAACTCTCGGAACAGCTGTGCATCCAATCCTCACAGTGCATCCTATCCAATGGTTTAATGTATTGTAAAACACTCGGCAGAGGCAGCGAATGTCCAGAATGCTTAGAGGCATAAAAACATTTGAGGAATTGCCATAGCAACAAAGCACAGGCATCCACTGCGCACGTCACAGGCAACGTCCGTCGTTAATCGACTTCCTCTTTTTCTAGATGCAGAATTTGCTTAGTAGCATGTTAGAGTTTTTGGTGTTGCTAAGCCTTGGAACCGGAGGTTGGGGTATGGACGAAAGAGGGGGGACTGCGATTCATACTCTGGAATTGCACATAATAATATTAATATTGTTAAAACGCTAGACGTTCTAATTGTCTATTTGATATTGGAAGTGGAGGAGAGTATAAGGGAACTAAATTTTACCATCCTAGCAAGGCAAATATCTTGTATATAAATATTATGTCATGTCATATCGTTCATCGTCGCTTCGCGACGGTTGGCCACATAAATAGCATAATGCTGTCCAACGCATAATATAACATAACGTAACATAATATAACATAACATAACGTAACATGGTATAGCATAACGTAACATGCTATAATACGTATATTATTTCTAAGAGGGTTGTGTGTTGACGTGCGTATATTATGCGCCCTGTGTCGTCATCATCGTCGTGTGGTTGTAGATGCCGCGGTAAGACCGCGAGGATCCTTGAGACGAGTCCTCTCCAGATAGCCATGTGTGTCCTCGTTCTCATTGATACAGGAGTCGTCATCGCAGAAATCCTTCTCGATCTGCACGCTATGAGAAGTCAGTTCTAAATCATCTCATCATCAAATCTAATCTCAATCAAACCTCATCTAGACCTCTTATTACATGCCTACACGTGTTCATAATTCTAATCTAAACTAAATTTATCTCCTCTGATTTCGTACGACTTAGACCGGTCTCACATAATACTACTTCAGCCACATTTACTGCTAATCTATGTATCTTGTCTATAGTCAGTGGTGGCTCTACAGGGGGCCAGAAGGGGCCAGAAATGGCCAGGAGGGACCAGGAGGAGCCAGAAGGGGCCGGGGGTCGGCGCCCCACCAACTGTGTTTGTGGCCCGCGGTTGTCCCTCAAAATTGTAGTCCATATTCAGTTTTGACGAAACCAGACATTCAACTGGCCCCTCCATAGAGACCTCAGCCATTCCGTGGCCCCCTGCTGGAGAAGTCCAGAGCCACGACTGTCGATACTCTATTGTATAGTCGTGTTCGGTGACTTCCAGTCATTTTGTTGTTATGGAATCTCATGACGAGTACGTAAACCTATTAAACCATGCCTACAGATTTCTCACTGCGCCCAACACGTCTGACCCGACCAATATTTCGAGAAACATTAGTAATTGTGGATATAGAATAGAGTAACCATATACAAAACGCAGCATGTAGTAGGACATTTCCCGTGATAATGTCCGCATTTTCAACGTTGCCTCTGTCGCTAACTTATAACCAGAAGTAGATATCTTTAAGGAGCGGTATATCAAGTCTTTTTGACTGAATGGTTGATCGATTGATTGACTGACTGAGTGACTGATTGAACGACTGACTGATTGACTGATTGAACGACTGATCAATTGATTGATTGATTGGTTGATTGATTGATCCAACACGTCGGGTAATTGTAAAGCCCGTGATTTCAGAATAGTCATGCAGCGACACTGCAGTGTAGCCTATGCCTGTATAACACGAATGTCCGTCTCCCTGTGGACAGGTCAGCAGCGGGCAGCCACCTCGGACCTCTTCCAGGCGATGGTCTTCCTCAAAGATCAGTATGCGGCTGACCTTGGTGACTACAACGGCGGCGAAGGCATCGGACACATTCTCGACAAGATCCGACTGAAGCAGAGTCACCCAGCCAATCACACGGAGGAGGTCACGTGGAATAAACATCAACCAGCCAATCACAACTCTTCCAAGGAGGTCACGCGGACTAAGCGTCACCAGACTTTTCCACAGTCTGTCTGGACACCCACTCGTTTCGAAGAGGGGCTCGGAGACCCCAGTGACCGTGAACCACTACAGAGGTTTGAAGGTTCCTCTAAGACTCACCAGGGACCTAGTAAATCTTCTAAAGACGTGGTAGTCCCGTCCTTCATGCCTGGACACCATCATGCTGTCGTCGATCCGTTGAACGTCGGTCTGGCTGCGGTTGGTCGTCGAGCCTTGAATGGATTCTTTGGTCCGCTTGAGTCGAGACGGAGGAGGTACATTGGACAGACACATCATCAGAACGATAGGAGCAAAGACTATACCGTTGCAAGAGTCTCCAGAACGCCAATTGCCGGGTCTCTGAAGGGCTTTGTCTACGCTGAGCCAGATGCTTCTGCTGCTGCTGATGATGATGACGAAGATCCTGATTCCAAACGGTCTGATCTGGCTTCAGAATCGATTATCGTCGGTACTCATGACGACGAAGATGACGATAACAAAGATAAACTGGACGGTGATGACCACCAGACGATGGACGAGCCCTTCACCATAAAGAACCCGTATGCAGATAAATTGCTGAAGATTGCTCACATCCTTCACTACGGAAGCATCGCCATTCTGGGAATATTCGTCATTCAGGTAACTTACTGAGATCACTTGCTGTACGTAAATCCTCTCCAATAACAGACAATTGATAATCCTAGAATGGCAAAATTTAGTCCCCTTATACCCTCCACTCTCTTCCACTTCCTCTACGTCTCCCTTTTGCCACGTCTTTCCCTTTCTTCTCGTCTTTCTTTCTCCTTCCTTTCCTGCTACCCCATCTCTAATTGCCCTCATACTTTCATTTCCTCTCATCCCTCAAATCATAGATGGCTTGGTCGAGGCGACTGGTGGCATAAGCTCGGAGGTAATGCCTTCAGCTCCCAGATGCTGAACGCTCTATGCATAGACTCAATTCTTGGTTTTATTAGTGGTCACAAAAAGATCTGCCAGTAAGTATCGATTATACGTCTTCATTATAATGCATTGACAGCAATTGAAGAAGACCTATGCATCTCCATACAGATGGCAGGTTTATATTTCTAGACTATTGCATCTTCGTCTGACTACAGTGTCTTAGAGCGACTGTGCCTTAAGCAGATTGTTGCTAGACTTAAACTCAATAAATCCGACTCGATCTAACACGCAGCTAATCCAAAACTCAACAACTCTAACACGCTAGTCAGCCTACAATGCGATCAAACGAAAAAAGCAATCTCAAACACAACCAATCTAAAAATATAGTCAACCTAAAATGCAACCAAATCAAGAAGTTATCTTAACGCATCCAGTCTAAAGCACAGCCGTGGCCTGAAACTTTGTCAGTCTAAAACGCAGTAGTCTTATAACGTTCAAATTGGAATCTTTGCTGTTGTTTGGTTCCTCCATTTCCAATCGATGTTTTTGTCTTGTCAAAGTTGACGTATTTTTCCAAACAGAGAGAAGGCAATCAATGCAGCAGCTATCGGTGACATCTCTGATAAAATCAGTAATAAACAGAGGGAACAAGGAATAGGCGAAAGGCACTTTCAATTCTCTGCATAGTCTATTGTAAGTAACGTGAAAAGAAAATCATGTTCTTGGCAAAATAGGTTTCATGAGTTTAAACCGCATCATATTGAAATGAATGCATTTATTCCTCATGCAAATTAGGTAGACGGCTATGATCAGACTTATGATCAGGTCTATTGTTGAAGAATTTCTACTAGTTTTCAAATTTTATAGGCGTAATTAGATTCACAAATCACGTAGGCCTATTATTGTCATTACATACAGCATGGATCTATCTAAATTTAGCGAAGGCTCAGATTTCATATATTTTCCCCCTACAAAACAAAGGTTCATCAGAGAGTTCATTAAGCCTACATTAACTGTTGCTTACTTTAAGCAAGTCAGACAATGACCTTGGTCACCATACAGAAGAAAAGATCATTCATAAATGGTCGAGTATTTCTACTTACTTACTATCTTACTTACTTACTTGCTTACTTACTTACTTATTTACTCACTTGATGTCCATAGAGAAGCGCTAAGCGACTTTCTGAAAGCATCGAAACCGAACGCAATCATAAAGATTCGTCGATACATTGCATTGCAGCGATCGAGTCAACATTAAAGAGAATATCATGCAAGCCATAATCAAGCAAAAATTAGGACTAATTGGACACATTTGTAGAATGGATAATGAGAGAAAACTTAAGAGCGTATGACGGACCACCCCCGGGGGGGGCTAATCCTCTATTCTGTGGTGTATCCGCACAGAGCCAGGTGTCGCTCTAACGACGACCAGGAAGCCGATGATACCCAGCTTTGTCGACGGGATACGGCTACCGGAGTATGACAGTAGTCTTTCGTCGTTTCAACAACCCTTTATTCCGAACAGAAACCCTGACTATCCGTCAGTAATTAATTGCAGTTTGCAGTCGTAGTTCACTTCCAGATCAGCCACTTCACCAACCGTCCAATTCAGCAGGCTGTCCCTGGATCACTCGAAGTCGATGACTGTACTCGACGACAGAGTCCGTAAAACTCATAACAGGCGCCAGCGACAGACAGCTCCCTGACGACGACGACGACGACGACGACGACGACGACCGACACGTGACGACGGTGTCCGTGCTGCTTCGCTCTTCTGCTCCAAAAACTGCTTCTTTGCTCCGACGACTGCCTCTCGGTTGACTGCTCTCGAACTGTAGAACTGCTCGTAAACTCTGGTCTGTAGAACTCTGAAAACTGGTCCGTGCTTGTTGCGCTTCCTTTTTTACTCTCCGACGCTGGTCTAGCCAATTTTTGACTGGCCGGTCCAGCCGGACCGCTAATAGTTCCAGACCGCTAGTGGTCCAAGACCGCTAGTGGTCCTAGATCGCCCGTGGTTCCAGACCGCCTATGGTCCCAGACTGTCGTGGTCCCAGACTGTCGTGGTCCCAGACCGCTGTGGTCCAATTCAGACCGTTGTGGTCCCAGACCGCTGTGGTCCTATTCAGAGCGCTTGTGTGGTCCCAGACCGCTGTGTGTGGTCCCAGCACGCCTGTGGTCCCGTTCAGACCACGTGACCAGCTATCGGCTGCATATGAGTTGATACTCTCCCTGGTCCGCTACAAGTGTAATGACAGGAATTATGGAGGGAACGGTAAGAAGAGGAAGACCTTGCAGAGAATGGCTAGATGACATTGAAGACTGGTGTGAAACCGTTATACATAACTTATCACAGCTAACCCAAGACAGAGGAGCATGGAGAACAATGGTCAAAAGTTCACTGGACACCTACGGACTTTCAGCCCATGGATTCTGATAATGATGTTGATGATGACGACGACGACGACGACGATGATGATGATGATGATGATCGAATCAACCACGTGATTAGGTCCATGTTCGTGCATTCATTATTGATCACATGGGACACAGCGTTCCATCCTGAACCTCATGTTTACTCCAGGTACCCAGGCCCATCTTATCCAGTAGGCACAGTAGGCACAGTGCCTACGGCCTACGAAGTTATCATTAAACTGTAACGAAGAAGAAATTGCAAACTTATTAAATTCAAAGTTTAAAGTGAATAACATTTGAAACAGTTTGAGTTGTTAACTGAAAAGTTAGGATGTGCTACTTGCCACTTGGCCGATATGTCTACATCATAAATGTTAACTTTGCGGCTGAGGTATATATATATAAAAGAGTGCCTAGAGCCTACGACGACCTTAAAACGGCCCTGCAGTTACCTCAAAACTTTGTAGAAAAATGGTCCTGCAGGACAATTATTCTAGTAATAGAATCTTTCACTTCAATCCGATTTCAACTCGAACATTATTCAAGATGTCTGATGGAAAGCGCGCCTTCAGGCCCTTCATGTCACGAAACTGGTGCGGTTAAAAAATGCATTGAATCAAATAAAACCAACAGAGGCTCATGAACTATGTGAAGAAATATTTATATATGTATGTACGTATGTATGTGTATGTGTATGCATGCATGTATGTATGTATGTTTGTATGTATGTGCGTGAGTATGCATGCATACTCACTTAGTTTACATACATACATGCATGCATGCATCAATACGTACGTACGTACATACATATAGAGGTATATACATACATACATACATACATACATACATACATACATACATACATACATACATACATACGTACGTACGTACATACATACATACATACATACATACACACATACGTACGTACGTACGTACGTACATAAACTCGTACAAACATACGTGTATGTAGACCAAGTGAGTGCTGTGAAATATTAGCCAATACGGTAAGAAGTCCTAAAGCAGGACGTAGTCTTCTGGCACAAAATAAACACTGGGATATCGGATAACAGATGCTCGGCCGCCGCTGCTGCTGTAGGTGGCCGCGAGTGGAGCGGAGGCGGTGGGGGTCCCTGTCGAGACCAAAGGGAAGAGCCTGATTGAAGGGCCATTTCGTAATTGCTCTAAGCGTCTGTCGACGCGTAAACGCATTTGCGTGACACGAATTCACTTCTTTCCAATTCATGTCCAGAGGATTTCTTGGTCACGACGATCGACAAAGAGCCGCAGACGCAGAGGCGTCGGTGGTCGACGTCGTGCTTCGTTCCTCCAGCCGGGATTTGCAGCGTCGACACCAGGCGGCCATCGACGTGCTAAGCACGTAGACGCGTCCGCAGGACACCTATTCCGGTTGGAGGAGCGTTGCATCCCACCGGCCTTAATTGGCGACCGAATAAATCAAACAGTTTAACACCTGCCGCCGACGCTGGTCCTGTCACGCTATAAAATGCCCGACTGGGCGTAGCCACACGGCAGGAGAGAGGTTTGACCCTTAAACGGCCGAGACTGCTTCACGCCGTTGAGAGCGTATAACGGGATAAGCCTACCACGTTCGTAATTGCAATTAGATTCATGACTTAATACGTCGAGTGCCGTACGCTTCAATCAGTCACGTCAAGGTCAAGGCTGGGCGCTTGATTTTTTGGACGATAGAAAAAAGGGTTTCAAGAGTGTCTGAAGCTAAAAGCCTCACAAATAAGGAATAATAACCAGCGTTTGGCATTTGGAGTTCCTATAAATTGCTTCATTAAGAACTGACGCTAACCTACAAAGCAGATATTGGCTGTGGGTAGTGTTGTTTTCGTTAACTAAAACGAAAACGAAAATGTCAATTAACGAAATTGTAACGTTTTAGTTAACGAAAACTGAAACTAAAACTAAATTGGGGGCGCCAACGAAAACTAAAAATAAAACGACATTTGTGGCAACTAAAATTAAAACGAAAATAGATGCAACGAAAACTAAAACGATACTTAGCCAGAATAAAACAAATATTTTTGCTTGAAACTGTTCCTAACTTAGGAGCCTATTCGTTGCTTGCATGATTTGTACATAATTCTGCAAATGATGCGACGTTATACCATACAGTACCTCTTCTCCAACACACAAGGAGAATGAGATGTGTCTACTTCCGGTTACCGTTTACCGCAAATTCTAAAAACAATCGTAACTAAAACTAAAACTAAAATTAAGCCTAACAATCATAACTAAAACTAAAACATTATTAAAACAACACTACATGGCACGCATAGCCCGGTAGAAGGAATCCCAATCGGATTGGACAGTTGCATACGATGGAATCAGGTAGGGTTCTTATGAGGCAGGGATGGTTATGGGGCAAGTTTTTTTAATAAAGCAGGGTTTCCGATGATATTCGGATTGGGTTTCTTATGAGGCGGGTTTTCCTATGGTATTCAGGCATGGTTTTCAATGGTAATCGGGTAGGGTATCCATTGGAGAACTGCATCGCCTGTGCTATTGATTGCATAATCGCTTGGTTTAGCGAACTTACGATCTAAGTATCAGAGAGCTACATGTAGCTGTCAGTGGGTATAGGGCCTACATGTCACTGTGGTGAAAATAGCACGTTGCATTGTGTTTTCATTCGCATAACATGGCATTAGTAAGATATCTTTTTAACTGTTTAATATTCCTGATTTATTTTAGGTTTTTCTGAAGATAGTTGGAATGGGTCCAGAGTTTTTCAAGAACAAGTTAGAGGTAATACGATATTGATTTCTTTTATTGGAGTTTCCTGTGTCGGCGTGTGCAGCATTGTCATAAATAATCTCTTAGCCATTCTTTTCGGTGGCAGCCTTGAAGAACTGTTTTTCATTTTGACATCGTGGGTATAAAATTCGTGAGAATGCCTCATGCAGCATTGCAGCTTTTCTCCTCGGCTGATAGCAGATAAAATAACTATACAGAATTGAATCAAAATATAAAAAGCATATCGATACCATTTAAAATGAACTCTATAACATAAGTCGAGGCGTAGTCAATACAGAGAAGCTGACTGGATGATAGTTGACGTATGTATGTAGTCCAAGTGAAGGTGTGTGCGTGTAGTTGTTGGTAGGTTGGTATGTAGGTGTGTGTAGGTCTGTGTAAGTGTGTGTTTGTGTGCATATATTAATAACATCGTAGATAACAACATGTGTATACATTGCAACAACCAGAGCATTACTGTACAGTGCACTACGCTCTTCCATGCGGCCAAGAAATGCGTTCTTTCTCGATGACCTCTTTATGAATCAACGAGCAATATAATATGCATTTTCCCCCTAGTTTTATGAGACACACAGTAGACGATATTTGATGATGATGATCCAAAGACACTCTGACGTCATTGATCTAAGACGACGGTTCTTCATTCGCCGTATTGACGTCTTGTCGGCAAGATCATCAACCAAGTTTATACACAGATACATTTATATGTATGAATATACATAGACTTATATGCCTGTATTTACACATATAATTTGTGCTTTTGCACGCACACAATTTATGTATGTAATAATAAAAAATATGGAATTGCACCACGTAACTCGCACATTAACATAGGTTGTTGTAAAATGCATGCAATACAGGCAAAGAGATCAGATACAAGAAGTTTTTTTAACAGTCTATCTGTGCGGCTGCCTATTCTATTCCATTTGTCTGCCTGCCTATCTGCCTATCTGCCTATCTGCCTGTCGACTGTATGCCGTTCTTTCTGTTCTATATTTCTGCTCATCTGTCTGTCTGTCTGCTTCTTTGTCTTTCTATCTGTCTGCTTGTTCTTCCAATCCCATATCTCTACCTATGTTCATGCGTGTGGCTCGTCAATAAGCCAATGTGGGCCCCTATTGTGCAATATGTATTCTAAGCAATCGTATGCCTATACATACATGCATGCAAACGGCGTTCTATCTTCTCTTCCACATTTACTTCAATCATTCCTGCCTTTATTTGCTCCCGAATGGACTACTGTAATTCCCTGTTGATCGGTCTCCCTTGTGTCCGTCTTTCTCCTCGTCATTCTGTGATGAATGTTTCCTCGCATTGTCTTTTTATTTCTTTGATAACTTGCATTGGATCTCCTCTGGACTCATTTTCAGCTTAAAGTCCTTATACTCGTCTACCAATCTATCCATCATGTTCGTTTGCTTACCCTCTAGATGCGTGTGTAATCTCACCCGCCTGCCAACTCCAACCACTTCACTTCGACCCGCTTGAACGATTTGAACTCTGCCTCTTGAGCAAACTTCATGCTATTGCTGTTATTGGTCCAGTCTATGGAACCAACTTCGTCCCGTGTGAGGCTCCTCGCTTATTGCTCAAGCATTGGGGCTTCCCTGCAATGCTTGCATCCTTTCGCTGCCAAAATAAAGAGAGTTTGACCTTCTCTGGGTCACTCGCACTGGGAGCGTCTCTGCTTGGTGTGTGAAAGATGATGTGAGGGGCCCTACATAAATTTGCAGATACAAACAATACAATGCACAGGCTACATTATACAGTGGTTAGACTCAGCCGCATTGAGATCCGGAACCTTGGAGTTGGGACCCACCACCTCAACCACGAAATCCACCACCTAAATACATTTTATTTTCCAAATATAATCAACCATAGGCACCTTTCACACATGCTATGCTTATTCGAATAACAAACAGCGAATGCAGCGGTTATGTCCGCTGTTGATTTTGCTGTTGTCGCTATTGCTGTTGTCGCTGTTGCTGTTGTCGCTGCTGATGTTGTTGCTGTTGTCGCTGTTGTCATTGATGTTATCATTGTTGCTATTTTCGCTGTTGTCATTGATGTTATCATTGTTGCTGTTGTCGCTGTTGTCATTGGTGTTATCATTGTTGCTGTTGTCGCTGTTGTCATTGATGCTAGCATTGTTGCTGTTGTTGAAGGTGTTCGACGGCGTTGTCGTCATGGCATCGTTCACGATTGACCTGATCTTCGTCGAAGGAATAACTGGAACTGAAGGAGAAGAAGCGATCGCTCTGATCATCATCTTCCTCCTCTGGAGAATCCTACGCGTCATCAACGGCAAGTCTACGGCATCACCATGGTTACGTGTATATTAAGTATACACACTCAGATGCACGCTTATGTACATACATTAAAATATAAAATATACATGAATACACGAATAACCACACATACGCATGCAAACTGTATTAGACCGGTAAATATATGTAACTTATACATATGTATGCGTAAGAACTAGCAGGTACATTCGTAAATGTCATAGACTATAATATGTTTGTAGAGCTATTTTTATGCGTGTGTAGGCTATCTGGGCCTACTGTACGGACACTTGATTTAAATTGTATTCAATCGAAATTTGTGACACATGGAAGATCGTTAAAGAAACTATATTTCATTAGAATAAGCCAATACTTGTCCAACGCGTTCTGTCCATCCATTGGTCCTTCCGTCCATCGTTCCGTCCATCCGTCTATCAGTCCATCTGTCTGTCCGTTCGTCCATTGGTCCGTCTGTCCGTCCGTCCATCCGTTTGGCTTCCAAAGTAATTCGTTAGGCAATGCTTATCGCCTTTAGCTGTCGCAATTCACTCTATGTCCAGCGACGCATTCCTAATTCATGATAATCAGAATGGAAGAAATGACCAAATGGAGATAAAGCGGAGGCTCAGCGAGCGGTGTCCCCTCTAACAAGGCAATCTGTTTGTGGGCAATTAGGCCTGATTAGTTTTAAGCAGTGATGTACAGCGGCTGACCTCTACAGTAGTGGACAGCTGTTAGTTAAACAACATTTTATATAGTTAAAGGTTGTTAACTACCGTTATCAAAGTAGTTGTAACTAGTTGTTAGTTAGCCCCACCCACAAGGTGTACCTCTTGCCGAAGCTCTTAGACTCCGCCAACAGAGGGTTAGGAATACCTGCCATTGATGATTGAACGTTGTACACACCATGGAGCAGCAGCCACAGTCCTTAGACCCCACCTACGATGTAGTTTGATACATATGTCCATGCGCCGGTCCTCTATTCGCCACTCCTATGGATGCTTAAACTCAGAAACATGTTTCAATATTTAATTGGTTTAAGGCGATAAAATGCCCTGAAAGATATCTGAGTATATATAGGCCTCTTAAGTCGTATTTGTGTAGTGTTCCCTCTAAATCTAAATTTCCTACGTTGTCCTCTGTATTGACAAATTTTGGTGAAACATGCTTATCTGGTGCGCATATGTTTGCCTTTGACGTCGTTCTCATTAGACCGATTACACTAAAATGGTCTGCGGTCGACACAGACCGCAGCCGTAACGAAATATTCGTCCGATCAATTTGTTGAAGCATAACAGTAAACAGCGTTTAATTCTAACGTCCGCTTCTGACGGCGCCGATGTCTTTCCCCAGAGGTTGATTCCTTCTGCGCATGGCTAGGCAGGCGCCTGCTATCTGCAATGATAATGGCCGGGTAATGGAAGCTCCTTCTTTACAGTTCTACTACGCACTGGCTTTCAGGACTAGCGGGCGCTTAAGTTTACGGACGCTTTTACTTCAACGCTTTAGTAACGGAAGCCCACTGCCACATCTAGTCAGTCAATTGTCAGTGGTAGGTGGAAAACTGTTCTTTATTATCCAATACCAGAGGCGAAACAGGCGTCAAGAACGCATCATACTGACCGGTGGTTTTGCTGAAATAGCCTACACGAGCAACTGACACTTATGCCTAGTAGTTTGCTACCAGTGGCGTCGCTAGGATTAGAGGCCAGGTAGGCAGATTGGATATGATGGGAGGGAATAGAAGATGGGCTACTGCATCGCCTCACTCACCTCGAAATTCTTTGGTAAATAGTAATGTAACGATAATCATTTGTTTGCAACGATGCTGTCATAGGTGGTTCTATTAAAAGCGAGAAGTTACTGACTAGATCATGCATGCAGTAGGCCAACGCAAGTTTATACAATGAATATCATGCGGAATTCCTGCCACCGCGGAATAATTACAGCAAGCTGTCAGCAGTCTCAGCGGTAACGCTGTCAACGCCGGGCGGCTCATAATATTTTTCAATATAAAAAATATTTCAATAAAAATATTAATAATAATGCAACCCAAGGGAGGCACGCGCCTCTACGCCTCAATGTTAGCTACCACAGCTTCTTTCTTTACAGAGTACAACATTTTAGTCGTTTAATGTCGGAGTTAAAGGTATTTTCGCCAGGAGAGAAATATTATTGTTTTCTAGGCTTCATTCTTCAGCTTCACACAACCCTCGGTTCCAACAAACTCTACTATAAGCAATAGGTCTACAATCGCTACATTTTATGCCAGTGAAGTTGAGAGATCGGATGACGAGAGTGAGGACTGACCAGACGCCATGCAACTGAATTCAGATGTGTCCGTATGCAGAAACTCAGAAACGAGAAGATCATTTCATATTTTCACTGTAATACTTTTTATTCTGCCACAGCCCTTAGACCCGGCTTACAATATACTTGACCAAGATGTCTCAGATCGGGTACCTTATTAACTACTTGCTAACCTATGGTTTGTAGTTTTATTTAGTAACACAGCGAGTTTTATTTAGTTATAAAGCAAGCTACAATTGACACCAAATTGTGAAGTTCTTTTATGCAGCCTGTGAAGTGGGCGTAAATGTTGAAAAATCAAATTGAGTCAAACAAAAAATGTTGGGTCTAGCAAAAGCATTGTAGGCCTAATCGTGCGGATATTTGGTGAATTTATTGCCTGTTTAAACCATATACTCTAGGAATTATGGTAACAGCAAAGAAACGTCAGGAATTCCGAATTAAGCTTCAGAAAAGAGCTTGCAGGCGAGCCGAAAGGAAACTCGAATGCTTAGATGATGATCTGTCCTGGAAAGAGGCAAGTTCACCATTTCTATCTGGGCTTAATTGCATTCTACAGCTCACCTGTATGAATGTTCTCAAAGTCAGCATTGACCAGACTTGGCCTTAGTTGCAGTTGTAATTAAACTGTCCATGTTGTATACTATGGTAATAATAATAATAATAATAATAATAATAATAATAATAATAATATGTTACTCTTAAGTAATATTCTAGTTCGTGATGGATCCTAACCTCGGGGCAAAAATAGAAATAAAATAATAATAATTATAATATTTGGCTAGAAGATAATAATAATAATAATAATAATAATAATAATAATAATAATAATAATAATAATAATACTGCAGTGATAGTAGTGTTAGATATTACGAGGCCTGACCATCCGGACAACGGTTTTAACATAATAATAGTAATCTCTAAGTCCTTGGGAATGAAGTACCTCAGGGCAAAAAAATAATAATAATAATTTCCGTTTATTTTCAAACGAACATGATTAAAGACACAGTATATGCAGATCATGTCGGCAGCCGTACAAGGCGTCCATTACGTCATAAGTCTAATTTAATTAAATGAAGACCACCGGTACGGGTATCAAACTTGGTTCCTCAGCGTTGCGTCCCAGTGCGTTATTCATTACCTGACGAATTGATTGTAATTAGCCTGCACATGTGACTAGGCAATTATAGATCAGATAATTTGAGGTTGCTGAATATAGTGGTGTTCACGGTGCATCGCTATGATGCTAATAGTAATAGTCCTGCATACTAATGTACATGCACATGCAATACAAACGCGTATATCTTTGACCTTATGATCGAGCTGGACTAAAAACCGAACTTGGTTGGCCCCATTATATCTCTTTGGCTCACACGCATTCTTAGCGCTTGGGAAATGCAGCTTTAGCAAGCATTTGGGCCTACACAAAGGAACATAGACTGATTAAGCTTCTTTCAAAAGTCGGTAAAACTCGTTTTCACGTACATAGGTTGGGTCAAGATAAACAATTAGACTAATAGCATTGCTACACTTACAAGTAAATGCCTCAATAGTAGCCAAGTAGCATAGAAATGGTGTCTGGTACCATCGTCCTTTCTGAAGTGACTTCCTTCTCAATGACGTTAATGCGAAGTGTTTATCTCATCGAGCTCCTCCGCGATTCTTAGCCTGTTAGATAGATGTCTTACCTTGAATGCTCACTGATCGACCATATTATTATATTCACTGATGAACCGAGTTTAAAGTTGACCAATACTCGCTCCACTATTAAGCCGCTGATGCTGTCAAGGGCAAATTCCTTTTTTTGCAGTATTGCATGTGTAAAGCGCCCTTGTAGCGGCATGGCTGCGTTACGGCGCACTAGAAATCGTCCGTTTAATAATTGTATTATGTAACTGCAAGCCTACCACTAGCAGGGCTTATGCGTCAGATTTCCAAACCCTTTTACTTTTTTCCTCTCTCATTGAAATGAAATTCGTTGCTACAAATATTGAACTCGTTCCTCTTTTCTGACATGTCTTAAACAATTTCGCCATCTTGTAGACCTTAAAAGCTGCACCCCATGCAGTTCTAAATTTGACTCGGTATACGGAAATAAGATAGCAAGCTTAAATTAGGCCTGCAAATGCTTAGGAATTAATCTGATATTGTTATTTTATAATTTTGTATATGGTTGAACGTTCTAACTTCTAAGGATCACGTTATTCTCGCTTCTCTGGCGTATAGGGTCCACATGAACACAACTAAACTAAGAGAAGGTTTATTTTTGTATTTCGTAGAAAGAGATTCAGAATCTGAAGAACCTTTGTTTGAGAAAGGGTGCCTCGGATGAAGATGTCGTTAGGTGTCGACCAAAGCGTAGTCGTAAGTATCACGATCTATCCGCCTTAGCTAGGCCTACTATAAGAGCGAAAGTAGTCCTGAACATCTTCGTTTAAAGAGGTTTCTTGTAACATTACCCCTAGAAGGTTGTCTAGTAAGTTCCTTCATCAGAGAATCATTCGTCATCTTTAGGATATATAGTGGACATAATTGCTTCTTATATAATAGAATCAAGAGTCCCAGTTGTATTCACACGCTCGTCCCAATGAATCTGAAGCACCCCTCAGCACCCCCACCCTAGTTGCACCACTACTTGCCGTTACTCTTGGTTTTAATAAATGAATTAAATCTGCTTGATGTGTCCAATCCATGTGGCTGCCTATGAATGTCTAGTTTTTTACACATTATATATATATATGATTATTATATATCGACCAATACATATGCATGTATTGCTTTATATATTCTATTTTATTTTCACGAACTTTATATGACTTTTTTTATGCTGTTGATGTTGAAAATGGAGGCATAATATATAAAATATACCTTTTGTCACTTTGTGAGCCGTTGTGCTTTTGCTGGTAGTCTTTGAAAGAATATTCTTACTTACATTTACTTTACTGCGCACGTACGCATGCACTTGCAATGAAGATCACAAAGCTACGTGCAAGTCTTAATAATTGCTTTGCATTAAATAAGCCATTATGGTTGCATAATTATTTTCGATCTTAGAAGTGTGCTGTTTTATAGGGCAATAAGTGCAATAAATAGGACCAACCATTAACCTGGGTGTCTGGCCTGGTCTGGTTTGGTGCGTTCAGGTCTGCATGGTTTGGTCCGATTCGACCTGGGCTGATCTGGTCATTTGTAGGCAAGGCGGGCAACTGCCCAAGAGTTGCGTCAAATAGTAATGAGTGGAGGAGTCAAGTGCAGATGTAAACTGCATTTCATAAGAATCGTTGTGCGTAAGTTTGATATGGGGTTGGGTAGCATAATTGCTCTGGTGCCCGGGGCGTCGCCCGAGCGTTGTTACTGGCGGTGGTCGGGGCGATAGTGAACCTGGATCTCATTTAAGCAGGGCGCTCTAATAAAGCTCTCTTCCATGTTTGTCCATTTCGCAATAATGTTCTCTGTTAAAGAGAGCCACACATAAGACGGCGTACATTAAGATTGTCAACAGCTCCAATTGTCGCAGAGGTTAAAGAACCTCTGCAGAGCTTAATTACTTTCAAGATAGGTATTGCGCTAACGTTGGGACATGCAAATTCTGATCAAAACAACTGCTACCAGCAGTAAACTTTATGTCTGCATCATATCTTGGGCAATTGTGATGCACTCTTTCTCTATCCAAAGGATTGCTGGATTTTGCTTACTCGCAGCGAAGTCTGTCTACTGTCCTCAACAAAACCAATTTCTGTTAACAATCATCCCAATTAAAATCATCCTTGTTGTGTTTATATAGTTACCCGACGAAACCCGTACATTATCGAAACAAACCACTACCGTTAGCCTTTTTACCGTAACATAATTGTTCTAATTGAGGAATTTGATCTGGTTGTTTGTCTGTCTGTCTCTCTGTTTGTATCTCTGTCTATCTGTCTGTCTGTCTGTCTATCTGTCTGTCTGTCTGTCTGTCTCTCTGTCTATCTGACTACATGTGTCTGAATGTGCGTATTTGCTTTTGCTTTATTATTTACTGACTAAAGTTCTCTTACATTCATTTTTTTGGATTTCGTGACGACGTGGATGTGATGGTGAACCACCTGTAGACCGTCTTTAGATCGGTTTTTGTGTACTTCGTTTGCAGCATTCTTTGCCAAAATGGATACCTCTGCCGGTTTGTCTTCCATCGCCTCCTTATCGCTTGGTTTTACCATGTCGATGCGATCAAGCGACTCTCGCATGAGGCTTCCGATCGCTCACTCCCTGGTCTCGCTGTCTGGTCATCGCCAGACCATCCACGACGTCCACTCTTCCTCCCTCGGCAATCCCTCGACGTCCCTGACTCGCAGTGGCCAGTGGCCTCGCTCTCGGAAGCCCTCGACGTCGACGGTTCGGTCCTCGACCACATCCGACAACCGATCCCCGATCTCAATGCGTCTGACGGAGTCAAGGTCAATGGAAAAGATCGCAGAGGAGAGGCCCAGGCATCAGCTCGACCTCTCCATGATGTCCTCCTCTACCTCGATGCAGAGTATAGCTGTTGGCAGCGGCACCAACTGCTGTCCTCTGCCCGCCGGACTCGGACTCTTGCCCACCCGTGGCATCACCAAAGATCAGGCCGTTGGAACCCGCTTAACCGCCTGCAACGGTTCTCGCCCGCAGCCAACCGAGTCCGGCGGCGGCGGCATCTCAGACATATGCATCGTTATCTCTGACGCCAACGGCGGTTCCACGCCTCCGACGAACTCTCCAGAGAGAGACACCTCCGACCAAGCGAGTCCTTCTTCCGGTGATGAGGGGAGGCCGAGGAGCCCCGCCGACAGCGTCCCGTCCAACCCAGACCAGGGCAGTCGCTCGGTCCAGTTCTATGTTGAGACCCCGATGAACATGTCCGTCGAGAACATACCTTCCACCGCCTCAGCTGCAGCAGCATCCAACGGAGGAGACGGATGCTGCGCCAACGACGTCTCCTCTCCATCAACCAGCAGCGGAGGTCAGACAGTCAACGGTCCAGCACACCGTCTTCCATCGGATCCACCCGCAGAAACAGATCACCACCAGCAGCAGTTGCAGCAGCGGGGATCCAGCGGTAGTTTGGCTTCCAGGTGGTTGTCCAAGTTAAGGAAGTCGACCAAGACCAGATCTCATCACGAAAACCAGGTGGCGTCCAGTTCAGACGGAGTTCGAAGGAAGCCAGTCTGGGTATCGCCTTTCGCTCAAACTAAGGAAAAGGTGAGGGCGAGTTACAATTAAACAAGCGTACCGATCAGTTAGCTTTAGGCGCCAAACCAACCCATTCAGTGGAGCAAAAGATGAAAATCTGGGAATCATGTGTAACTTTACGTTTGACTAGGGACGCGTAGATGTTCCAACCAGTGCATGCTTGGACGACATAACTGCCAGATCTGTTTACCTTGCTTCACTTGTGATAGGAACAAACATATCGCTTCCGCCTACAGGCGAGAATCGCGTACTAACAGCCTGCGTGGTAAACTGGTTAAAGCCATCAAAGTCGTAGCTAAATGAAGTGGAAGTGTACAACATGCACCATTGATGGGTCCCTGAAAGACGCTGTACATTCCAGCTCCATACATAACTCTCTCTCTATGAGATGCCGCTGAGATGTAAAACAACGAAACGTTGGGCAGAAGATGAGGCAGAGTGAATTGGTATTTTTGTCTCAAGGATCTGCAAACCCATGAGGACCCGGGAGTCCTTGTGTAGTTACACATAGATTCTGGCTCACACAGGTTTTGGCGCTTTGACGTCTAAGCAGGAGCATACTAACACAACCGTTGAAGAAACTAGGAAATATAATGCAGCGAAATAGTATTTAAGAACTCTCTATGTTTCTGATCTCGTAATCATAACTGTCAACTACGACTTGACCTCCATTCTCATGTGAGACACTGATTCTATGGTAGACGATATCCCTGACCACATGGAGCCCATATATGACTTGTATGGGACCCGTATAGAGCCAATATTGGTCCTTCCTGATACCAATAGAGACGCTGGACAGTGCAACTTAAACTTGGCTCACGAATTGTTTCTGTTGTTTTAGAAGACGAAAGAAACGTTCTTATGAAGCCATCACTCGACTTCAAAGTGTTCAAGTGGCCAGATGGAAACCGAAGGATCTCAATGGTTCCCGGGATTCTGGTTTCCAGGACTCTAAATTCCTGGAATCCTTGTTCCTTGGAATACATGGTTCCAGGAATTCTTATCTAGCGTCTTCCACAGTCTACTGATTCAATCGAAGTTCTGCACGTGTATTAACCGGACGCAGAGCTCTGCTAAGTATGTATCCTATACAGTGTCGACTGACCTCAAGTCTACCTGAGCACTAGGCCTACTAAGACTTTCTGGTGAGAGTCTTTGAGAAGCTTTGTCTCCGTAGACAATTAATAAAGGCTTTGAGAGCCACGGATGCGATTAAACAAAATGTTCGCAGAATCCCATTATGACCTGATACAGATACAGATACCTGATACTTTCCATTATGAAAACGGGCGGTTTGTTGCAGTCGCTGCATCAGCCGATTCATGCACACTTGGTCACTTCTGTGGATTAATGATATTTTAAGTCTTTGTTTGGACATGGAGAATCTTGCCAGATATCAAGGTGACAGTAAATTCTTGTCAGATACGTTTCCCGGTCAACCATAGTATATAACATGGACTGCAGTCATTCTAATTACAAGTAGCACGCGTTGCTGGCAGCACGGTAGCCGAATGGTTAGAACGATCGCCTTGTAACGCGGAGAGCATAGGTTCGAACCTCCTTTTAGACGGTTACTGTGTAGGGTACCTTGAGTAAGTCCTTCACGCACGATTAGGTCTACTAAGCGTGGTCAATTGATGGTTCTTGGCCACTAAGTAGTGGCGCCTAATGAATGCGTCGTAATAACAACAATAATAATAGGTGCAACGTTGACAGTCAAGACAAACCGTTTAAAAAGACGGGGCTTCTCTAACTACATTCAGGAACCTTCATTCTGTGAATCAAGGTAACTACAGGCTATAAGGCTGAACCGTCCAATAATCAACGTTCTGCAATAAAAGAATGAGACTGATTTTCAAACATCATGATCGGGATGCAGTAGTTTCAGTTTAACGACGCTGTGATACAACGATCCTTGACGTCGCTCTACTTTTTCCAGGCTTGGGACTGGCACTGGCGGAATGTATGCAGTGGCGGACTGACAGGCCTGGCATTTATGGGAAACTCAGTAATGTGTCGGACAGCGAACACTCGAAGACTTGCTTAGTGCGTTCTCTTTCCGCTTCATATGTTGTAAGTAAATATACCTACCCAAAGTCAGAGCAAAAAGACTGACGTCAGTTCCACAATTGACGTCGCGAAGTCGTGTAAATTATGAGCATGCATCTTTAGTTCAAACCGGTGTTTTATTACTTTATTGAACTGGTGGGAGAAGAATGGTTGGGTAAATGGAGTATGTGCGTGCGCGTGAGTTGAGTGCATTTCTTAGAAGATGGCAGGTCCAGAGAACGAAGCTTATGACAAAGGCTGTAATAGTTCAATTAAACGTCTGAATGTTTTTTCTTGTTATTTATCTTTGATGATATTAGCTTTAAAGCGTCAGGGCTATTGTTAGAGTCAAAGGTATAATTAGAAGACGCCAGAGAACAATTTCAGGAGATCAGACTCTGGGAGAATTGGAACCTAATATATCGTATTCTTATTTCAGCCCATAATAAATTAGAATCTCAAAACTGTTCTCTCACTTCATCTTTCATCTCTCACTTCATCTCTCGATCATCTCTGCTTACACATGACTATGTAGCGCCAGTGTAGCAGTGCACGCTCGTAGTGCCATGCAGTGGATGCATGGTCGATCGCGAACCTATACAACTCTCTACAACTCCGTTCCCAGTCCCCAGCCACATTGCCATCAACAACTCTCTTCACCGGCCATAAAATCTACCCAATCCTTCTACCGGGTCGCGGACAAAACACCCCCGGACAAACCGCCCCCAAAGTAGGACAAACCCCCCTAAGAATTAATATTTTTAACGTTGTTACCTTTATTACTTAGAAAAGTGTATAAAATGCCTCTGTAACATACATGTAGCTTCACTCTTCCCTTGGCTGTTTCAGTGAATTCCCTTCTAAGAAGCTATCTCTGTAACGCCATCTGGACGGTACATTCCGTTTATAGGCGATCACTCGTGTATCGTCGTCCAATAGTTAAATAGCAATAACTAATTATAAAGTTCCTTGGTCTTTTTGATGTTAGTGTATGTTCGCTGAATGCATCTGTGACCAGTGGCGGCGGCTCTAGGTTTTTCCATCATAGGGGCCAAGAGGGGGCCTCGGTCTCGGGAGGAGTGGCCAACTAGATACCCGAATTTGTCGAAACTGAGAGTGCTAAGTATAGCTCCACACTGAATGACATCGACTAGATACATGTATATGCATTATAGAGCAGCATGAATTTTTCATATCAACGACCTCTAGATTTTTGAAAATAGAATGACTTCATTTAAAAGTAAAGCACTAACTATGCACGATACAAACACTTAATGAAAAGCAAGTTTACGATTGTCAAGAGTCAAACTGATCGACAAGGGATCCAATTGTAATGGACTCTGCACGAACAGACTTAATTGACAAGATTGTCAGACTACTTGGACTAATATCAGACACAGTGCTTCGTAGATAATGTCTTAATTAATTTCAGAGCAGAAAACATTTCTGACAGGATGTTGATGTTACTGGTAAAACAATGGCTGTGTTCGACAGCCTGTAGCCTACATTTCATGAAAAGAAAGTTTGCATGGTTCCAGAAAAGGAGCCAGAAATATCATTGTGATCCTATTGCATGGTTGCACATAAACATGAATGCCTTAACAGGCGCCCAACTTGGAGAATTTCACCGTTGAGGTCTTCAAATTACTGTCATACAAAGTGCAACAGACACAATGCTATCATAATTAATTCAAGAAAGACTTATGTTTTGGCATAAATGCCTGTCATAGCAGTAAGTGAATGGCCAGAGAATCGTCTATCTATAGTTTAGAAATGTTCTGCCTAAATGTGGCTTATGTGTTAGTTGAGTTTCATCAACTTCCGAGCTGGAAAAACGGATGGGCATTAAACGAACAGCCGGACATGTCGTTTAGTTAATACTGGGTCAATTTAACAATTCTTATTTTCCTCTTCTGCCTTTGCAAAGACCCCTGTTTCATCTCTATTTGCTTTGAAAGAGGCAGTTTTATGTCTGACATAGATGCATTAACTGAAATTACATTCAACTGCCTACCAACTGCTGGACACTCATATTAACATTGCTCATTACACTAGCACCATCATAACCTTGACCAACTAAACCTGAACCTATGTCTGTCCCAAATGACTTAAGAGTATCTAAAATAAGCCACGACAATGATGTTGCATCTAATCCGATTGGAGATTCAAAATCTATAAAATATTCACATTCTTGTTGGCAAAATTGTATTACAAAGAATAGCTGTTTCTGCGACTAATATCTGTTGTTCTATCAACAGGGATTGAAAACTATATTGATTTCTTGACCTATTCTATTAACTGATCCCTGATGATATATACCAATAAAAATTCTAAGTAAGTAAGTAAGTAATCCTGTGAGATTGTTCAGAAAAATTTCAGATTTTATTATGCAAGAAAGTACTTTGTGCCTTTGAGAATGCCCTGGAAAAAATAATTCTGAATGTCATCATACATCATACCTGAGAAAGTAAATATACAATCTAAATGGCACCATATTTCACAGCACATCGGCCAAAAATCTTGGAGGCCAGTGGGGGGCAGAGGTTCAGTTGGGGGGCAGAGGTTCAGTTGGGGGGGGGCATGGTCCCTCTGGCCCCCTGTGGAGCCACCACTGTCTGTGACACGCGCTTCTTCAGACGCCTCAGGCAAGCGAGGGTATGCAGAGCGTAGCCTATGTGTGTTACATGTGACACGACTTTTCATACAAGTTAGACTATAATAAGAGTCCATGTTCCTTTCAGCCACTGATTTCTATAGCGCCCATTCAAACTGGAGTGTCACTTGCAATGTTGTGCAGACTTTGTTAGTAGTGTAAGTTATTGTGGTAGGGCGTCTAATTAAGTATACAGAGTTCGTTTAAGAAATATAGGCCTATGTGACAGATGCTGGTTAGGGCAAGAGGGGTGTTTGTCCAAGGAGGTTAACGTCCTGCCTAAAACTGGGTGGTTTTGTCCGAGGGGTTTTTTGTCCGTGTCATTTTGTCCGGGGTGGTTTTTGTCCTACGCCCCCTTCTACCCCATTCACTCCCATCCCCCAGCCAAATTGAGTCAACACGTTTAAAGGCTAAACATTCTCGGTTTTGAATAACAGCTGCGTGCCATAACCCTGCTGTGAATTTTTGGGATAGTTCAGAAACATATCCCTTGTGATGTATATCTATGTAAATCTCTCCAATCGATCCACGTCTCTCCGTGACTTTGGAACGAACCTCCCTCTGAATTCCGCAGATCCTCCCATCCTCGACCAATAACACCACTGACCTCCAGCATCTGTCGACGCAGGCTCATTAACTTACCATTCTTATAATAGGGTTTCCATTCCAAACGGAATTGTCACCTCGTCGAGAATGATCAATTCCTACGCTATAATCCATTTCATCTTACGTTCTCCAATTAAGCTACTCGTCTTCAACGAAATCTTCCTTGGCAGTTGTCCTTTTCCTCACTCCGACCTTTCCGACGGACGATCTCGAATCTCCACCAGACACATCGATCCAGTGGAGGACAACGTTACAACCCTTCAGATACGACACAGTACTCGTGAATAAGCTGGTGCCCTTCGCTTAGTAGGATCTAAACGTAGAGTAGCCAGCGCTATAGAAATTAGGAGTTTATGATTATGATTAGCAAAAATCCAAATCAAGCGACCTTGACGTACATGCAATCAGACTGAAGCTTTAGGCAAATCTGTTGGACAATAGGCCTACAATGGATGAGCCAGTTACAAAGTCAGAGACTAGGCCCTACAACAATTAACAGGCCTAATGATGCAGGCAGCGGTAATAATTAAGTCGGAAGAGCCGATATACAATTATGCAGATGCTGGTTTAGAGGAGGTAGGCCTAAAAATTTCAGCCCGTAGGCCTACCAATTTTGTCCAGCTGTTGAAAGAGCTTGGCAGCGTAGCCTATAGCTTACTTCGTATAATGTAGATCGGTGCAAAAGTCTGACACGGCCTACTTTTAAATATGTTTTCCATGATTGGTGTGACTATAGGCCTATCGGCGCGTAACTAGAATGTTGATCATTTTATCGTCAAATAAGTTCCTCTAGTTTCGATCCCCTAGTCGACATTTTGGCAAGTATTTACAATACAATACAACTAGGCATTTCTAAAGCGCTTTGACAAGACAAGCCTTGTACAAAAGCGCTGTGCTGCATTCTTAGTCATAGATCAGGGAGAATAAGTAGGTCTTCAGTTTTGTCTTGAAAAGAGCAACGGTTGTGGCTTGACGAACTGAAATTGGGAGACTATTCCATTCTGTAGGTCCTGCGACTGAGAATGCACGGTTCCCAAATTTCTTGTTACTCAGGTAACTATCGAGGATTAGTGCTAGAAGAAAGTAACGTTTAGCGTGGAATTGTGATATGTTAGGTCGAATATTCAGTGGTCAATTTCAGCCGGAACGAACCGGAACGCAGTTCCGGCACCTCCTGGAATGCCCGGAACGTCGTTCTGACACCTCAGTCAGTAAACTAAGCGGAACGCCGTTCCGGGCAGCTCCATCACGTCTTTACTTTTGACAGCTATAGTATTTGCACATACGTGTTCTGTAAATGGGATGAGGGGGCGGGCACCCGGAAACAGAAGAGGGTAAAAAAATTCAGCGCTTCGCGCGCATTTTCACGGTTTTCACTACCTTCTAAAACGCAGCCAGCGCCACATGATGTATTGAACTACGATTGTAACCGTTGATCAAGGTTTATCTAGTCTACTGTATGACTGTGAACTAACATTGTTGTGGATTATGTGCAATTTTTATCTTAAGTTTGAATTCGACATACATGTGAAATACGACTGTTACGTTTTTTGTGTAGTTGCAACCAAGTTCAATATGGGCCTACCTAACAGTTTTTCGTGCAGTTTTATCCACGTTTATATATTGTAGTATAGGCCTACAAATATTAGCCCAAATAAGACGTCAAGCATAACGTTTTTTCTAATTCAGTTCGATAGGCCACATGTGTTAAATGAGGCTGTTTGTGGTTCTGTGCAATTTATTGGTAAATTAGTGTTATATAGTGTCGTTCAGCTATAAATTACGTTTAATATCATCAAACATTTTTTTTATCAGCATATGACCATGAGGCTGAAAACTGTAATGCTGACAAGGGGGAAGAGGCCGTCAAAATTTTTATCGGGTAGGCCGCAAAAAAATGGACGCGGGGCAGGAGAAATGCCCGTCCTACAGTTCCACCACTCCACAGTTGCAAATTGACCACTGCGAATATCCCATGCAGGTATAACTAATCATTTCGGTCGAAAATTGGAATGTGGATGATCATGTGAAATGGGATAAGGGTTCTTGAAAAGATGAGTGAGACTTGAGTTTCGAGTGGAAAACGAGGGGCATAGCTGCGTGGAGACTCAATTTGGATGGATAGACAGATAAAAATGGGATTTGAGGGACAAGTCGGACAGGATTCAGTTACAAAGCATGAATGCAGCAAAAAGGATGAATAGTGGAAATACTGTACAAATTTAGAATATTTCTGAAATATTCATGAAATGTGGGGGTAACAGTCTCCTTCTGACCCCCTAAGTATCCTCCACTGCTGGTGGGTGATGGCGGGTGATTGGTACTGATGGTGGAGGAACCAAAAAAGCGACTTGGTGCAGTGTTGGATAGCTTGATCTAAACTTGTAGTGACAGAGGATCGAACAAGACTGAGATAGGAGCAGGATCGGTTTAGGCGGGTTGGCTGGATAGTGAAGAGTTCGTGAAGCTATTTAATGGGCTTGGAGTCTTATAAGGAGTTTTAGGTAAGCGATAGGACTTTGAAATGGATGCGCTCTGAGGATAGGAGTGATGTGATGATGCTATGGCATTCTAGGACCAGCTCTTCTTAGTGAGTTTTTGGATAAGTTTCATACCGTATAGCAGGGGTGGGCAACCTTTTTTGGGCAGGGGGCCGTATGAAAATTGAAATTGTTTGAAGGGCCGCACGTTATTTTGTTTTAATAATCTAGAATTTTAAGCCGGATCAGACAATAAAATCAACACATTTTGAGCAAATTAAAAAACTATAATGATATATTGACCACAGTAAATAGTCATAATAACATACTGAATAACTAGTTACTAGTAACTAGTAGCTAAGTATAGCACTATCAGGACTATCTGATAATAATGTTATTGATAGTGACCGTCACTATCAGTTCTTGCTAGTACAGTTAGTTTGTAAGTTAGTTTCTTCATTGTTAGTTACCTAGTGACTTACTTTTAAAAATATTTAATGGGATTTTTGCAACTGCAAGCATTTCTTAACAAGTTTTCCATAATCCGGAGTTAAAGTACTGGTTGAAATCCGTAGTACAGAATCCAAATTTGTATCAGTGAGCTGAGACCTATACTTCTTTTTATTGATGTTCATGCAGGAAAAAGTCTGTTCACAAATGTAAGCTGATGCAAATAAAACTAACATTTTCATTGCAAACTGTTGTATATTTGGAAACTTACCATTTTTTAGTGAAGCATAAAAGTTTGTTAATTCCATTTCTTTGAAATTCTCTTTGAGAATGTTGTCATTCTGCAAGTCTATTAATTTCAGCTGCAGTTCGGTAGAAGTTTTGTTAATATCATATGAAAATGGCGTCGTGAGAAGAACAAACTGGTCATCAAGAGCTTGAAAATCGCAAAATCGCCTTGAAAATTCTTCTCTCAGAGATGAAATCTGATGGCTGTATTTTTCTGCACATTCACGAGAAACAGTCTGTGTCTTCAGTGTTTGAAAATGAGAAAAATTTTACTCTTTCAAATGTCTGGAAAACAACTGAAGCTTCACTTGAAAGGACTTGACCTCTGCAAACAGCTCATGTGCAAACACACCTTTACCTTGTAACTTAACATTCAGTTCATTAAGTCTCTCAAGAATATCAACTGCAAATGCAAAATCTGACAGCCATTCTGACGTTTTCATCTGAGTACACTCGTCTTCAATTTTTCTCTCCTTCAATGTTAGCGCACTCATTTCTCGTTTCAAAATAGATTTTTTTAAATTTTAAAATTATTTTCTAAATATTAATTAATTAATGAAAAGTTTGAAATTTTAAACAACAAACCATCCAAACTGTAAAGTTTTAGCAGACACGTTACATTTGCCAACAACGAAAACAGTAAAAGATACTAACAAGTGTTACTTAAACATTATTTTAAAAACCGTTATAACGATTGCGGCGATATCGAAAATAAACGTTTGCCGTGATGATCACAACTAGTACAAGAAGACATCCAACAAGAACAAAAACACTGAGGAAAGGTTATTTGTGAATGAAATGTAGGAAAAGAATATTTCTTTTAATTTTTTTTATTTTTTACGCAGTTTAAAAAAAATATGTGAAAAGTCTAAAGGGCCGCATAAAACGTCGCCGCGGGCCGCAGGTTGCCCACCCCTGCCGTATAGTGTGGATTAGTGTAGCTTATTGTGTGGATTAAAGGTTGAGAAAAAGGAATTGCAGCCTGCTCTAATCGAGCTTTGCGTGAACAATGGAGCTAGCAATGGTAGAAGAATTCTTTCAGCTAACTCAGATAGAAAGGAGTGATTGGAGATGAGGCTAGATTTTAGCTAGATTTTCCTTGTCAAGATTTGCTTGTTTTGAGAAAAACAGACGAGAGAGTGTTTAAAGACGATAGAGACGTTTCCGGCAAAAAGAAACAGACAGACCTATAGATAGACAGATTGAGAAAGTAAGATTGAGAATCAGTTTATTACAAGAACGAAGATAGAAGCAGTCTTTTCATGAAGCACTGGTTGTCTGCTGTAAGAGTCAAGGTGGCCTTTGAGGCAAAGACCGTATTTCAGATGTTGAAAGCCCTCCCGTTGCCCTTATTTGGGTGGCCCCTCCCTCCCCTCTTGATGATGTCCTTATCCCAAGGACAAAATGCACCTTCAGTGTTTAAACACTGGCAATCCACCTAATCCAATGATGTCCTGCTATAACTGCGTTACCACAACGCACACGAGATCAATCGTTGTTCACCTGAAACCGGGTCAGACGACGATGATTCTGGCAGTCAAGCCATGGTAGCTAAGCTGACTGAAAACATCAATCAAGATACCGTATAACTGGGGCCAGCAAGCACACTCTTGCAGAAGCCTATAATGATGAGTGCAACTGTGGTTATGTGTTTGTTATCTGCCTCAATTTATTGTTTTCTGTACAAAAGTTTCAATCTGCAAAATAATTTTATTATGTTAGGAGAAAAGTATAGGAAATGGTCCGTCATCTTCCAAATCACCTTTCAAGACTCAGTTTCTTAGTAAATAACAACAATCAAGTTTAAATAACTTGTTGAAATACTGTTTCATGTGTGAAAAACTGAACTTAGCATGTAGCTATACATGCAGCTTGAGCAAATCAACTATGTGCTGTTTTAATTCCTAGAGGAAAGTTTTTTTATTGAAACAATCTCTGATTCAGACACACATTGAGCATGTAAAACAGAACAATCGACATGTTATTATGTCAAGCATACAATTTCTCTCCAAGAACACGATATCACAACACGATCTAGTTTTTACAGTGTGTTGCACTAATGCGTACAGCATCAGACATTGGTGTGTCAATGCTTCTCTTCAAAAAGCGTCAATACCAGGTCATGTAAACGAACATGTGTAGCAGCTAATGATGATTTACTGGCAAGCACAACGCTCACCATTACAAATTACATGCAAATACAAATTACTCTACAATTCTGTGATCATTAAATTCAACTCTGCCTTAGATAAAATACGACTAACAGATCTAAAAATATCTAACTGATTACTCATATTTAACTTTTTGAATGATTTTACCGTTTACCAAAAACTAAACTACTAAAAAACCCTAAGTATTTTAGTCACTATTCTTAATTGAACCATTTCTTTCTTATTGGTTTATACATCATCATTAGTTATATATTCTGCACAACATCTTTGGAATATATTTAACAGTTAAGCATAAAAGGTAAGTAAGTACACTAAAACCTGATGCTTGAGACAAGGGACAAGAACAACTTTGACTAGAGTTGTTATGAGAAAACCACTCAGAAAACTCCAACACAGTCACTGTATTACTAGTCCATCAAGTCACCAACAGACCAACCAGTATCCAACCCTAAAATGACATATGTAGCCTCACAGACCGAAATCAGTATCGGTCGCATGTCGCAATATGAGTAATTGAATAAAATATCAAAATACCATTCAAGCCAATATGTGATTATCACACAAAGCAGTTAGAAAATACCTTTAGAATATTTTGTAACTGGTGGATTTTCAAACATTTGTACTACTTAATATGACTTCTGTAATTTCTATAAAAGTATTGCTTTGGTTTTGGATGATTTAATGGTTCTAAACAGTACTCAAAGGTACTAATCAGAAAGTACTTTTTATACATTAAACTAGGAACATGCTAAAGCAATATTTCTGGTGTCATTTTGAAGCTGAAAGTATCCTCTTTCCAATAAAACCTAGATATGAAATTTTTGACGGTCTGTGGTGCCACATATGATTAGAAATTCATCAACACTTAATGGTGAGAGTGTACTAAAAGCGACTGGAAAACTGGATCGTCGTTAAAAGTGTCAAAGGCCTTCAAGGCTTGAAAAATGTACTTTCAAGTTCTATCTTATGTGTCACAATGAATTCATTGTCTCTTCTCTTCTCAGATTAAATTTCTCATAGAACATTTTAAAAGTCAACTACAGTGGTCACAGGTTGCTATAGACACACGGGAAATCTCAGGTAACTGGGCGCTCATACATTATACGCTGCCTTTTCCTACCTACAAAACTCAAGTTATGTTAACATACACCACAATTTTTTTATTTCTTAATTTGTAGCAATAACAATATTTATTCTACTGTGCAAACACCAGCCAATTTTTTATTGGCCCAGTGCAAATATGTTGATACTTCAAGCAAAAAAGAAAGTGGGAACACAATTTGACAAATGTACTGTATCACAGTAACAGCAAATCTATCGAGTTTTAAGACATTTATGTACCGGTAGGTAATATATCATGCATATGTATGAGCATCCAAATGGACCTGAAAAATTAATGTTTAATTTTATGTTTTTCATCGTTTTTGCCAATCAGCAAAACGTGCAAAACAATAGAACGAAAAAGTTTGAAATTGTTGTACCGTAGCTTGCTGTAGTACAACGATTTGAAGTTATATTGAGCAGAATGAAGTATGACCAAGCATCTTATTACTCAAGTTGAAAAAGCAGATGGGCACTCCACCCAGGCCCTCTACCCCAATCTGACTAGTCAGATTAAATTATTTATACGACATTTATTTTTTATCTCTCTACATGGCTGTGTGTCAGCAAGAGTTCAATAAACGAATATCTATATATAAAGTTGGATAACTCTTCATACACACTTGAATAACTAACCTAATCTACTGATTAACACATCTTCTTTATTGCTATTTGTCAGACCAAACTAAATCCAGTCATTTAAACACCAGAATTTAAAAACTGCATTTGACACAGTAACGTATCTCATTATTTACACTAAACCAAGAAAGACATGAAAGTACACAGAGCCAATGACCTGGAATAAACTCTGCCGCTTGTCAATGAACAGTACAACATTTTTAGAATTAATCCCAGATTACTATGGAAATGCTGACAGAGTGTAGCCAAAACGAAACAAAGACCTAATCAACTTAACTCTGGAAGATATTACAGAACCACGGCAGAGACACTAAACAGAACATTATCACAGCTGCTGAATGCCAGACACATCGGACTTCTCAATGAACAGATACATACGACACAATCAACAGACTTGCGAAAAAGGACTAGAACACATTCCTATGCTACCTCAGTATTCCAGACTTTAGGTTCAGGTCACTCAACTCTGACTTTGGATCTGGGAACTTTGTGCTCCATTTAGTTGCCTTACACACCGCAACTGGAAGACAAGAGGATGAAGGGAATATCGGAGCATATTTCCTTACGCTGCAAGTGTCTTCTATGTGCCAGACTTGTTGCACGAGTTCGTCGACCCACGCCAGCAGCGCAGGACCGTGTTTCCTTGCATTATCGATCGCTTTAATTTTCAATGCATTGGATTTCCCCAGTTGGAGGAAGTTCTGCAGGTCATCGAAATTCTGCTTGACATAAGACCCTTCCGGTCCTGAGTGCAGTGATTGGGCAGAAGGGGCATCGATCAGCACTGTCTGCATGTGAGAATATGGCAAAACCAGAAACTTGAGCTCTACCACAATGCGCCACGCATGCAAGACTTTCAACGTCCATATTCCCGGACGCAACGGTTTATTTAGTTCGGGACGATGAGTGTGTACTAGACTTCCGAGAGTGATGGACACATCGTAGGAGACGGCCAAGATTCCCGAAGGATCAATGAATACGGCCGTCACGCCGAGTGCCTTTCCAGGGCCCCAGCGAAACTCGATGACGAGGTCTGACTGGGGCCCAAACATGTTTCCATAGTTACGGAAAATTTCTTCTTTTGGGTCATAGTTTGTTCCGACCTGTGTAAAGAACATACATTGTCAATCAGTATAATAATTTACACATGAATACGCCTTACACAAACTTGTTTCAAGCAAGGTACAGACAGTGACTCACAATTTAGTTGGAAGGCTTACACTACTATAGATACCCGAGATTCAAATGGTCAATTGTCAGCATTTTCCTATGTAGGAATTTGACTAATTTTTCAGAAATCTTTTAAATCATATTGTATTGAATTGAAACATTGATACAGCGCCTCTAGAAAGGTGAACCGTTCAGCTGCGCTCCCAGTGTGCAAGGCCATGAGAGAAAAAATAGGTCCTGAGCAAATAATCAAAGGAGGAATTTCCAGAAAGAGTTTGACAGCAAGTAGATGAATCAAGAATAAAGATAACAAAACAAGGTAGCATTGGTCTTAGCACACACAACATTGCTTACACTTATTGTCACAGGTGTCAGTCATGTGTCATTGTCACATGAGTTGGTCACAATAATGAGGACATGGAATTTATGTATAGTTATCAACTTTGTTGATGAGTTCCTAACAGAGCACTTTCCATATAATCAACGTTTTCCAACCTACTAATGTCTTTCTCTACTAATCAGAGTTCTGGGCAAACATTAGCAGAAACCAGGGCCGCACCGAGGGGGGCCAGCGGGTCCGTGGCCCAGGGTGCAAATATGGAAAGGGCACAAATTTTAGGATGGAATAACTTATTATTCTATAAAATGCACTATTTACAAAATATGAGGGTGCCAGATTGATGCTAGGCACAGGGCGCAAATATTATTTTCAAAATGTTTGGGCGCCAGATTGATACTAGGATCAAGGTGCAATTATAGCTCGGTACGGCTCTGGCAGAAACTAAAGCTCTAAAAAAAGTCATGTCTATGAAACAGTAATACTTTGACCAATATGCACTGTTGCAAGATGTTTAGAAGGGCCTCTATTCGATGATGATTATCTAAACCTAGTGAGTAATCTATCTCGGTCCTTGTGTCTGGAAATGATGACACGTTGTCAAACCTACTCTGAATTACCTCCCTTTACCTGGGCCAATCTCTTTCTCCCATGTGAAGAGAAAGCGATGTATGGCTAATTAGTAATTGGCAAGTAGCAAGTTTCATGTAATTGCTGATTAGCACATTGTCCAATTAAATCAGATGGGAGTAAGTTTTTGATGACCAACTAACCTTAACAGACTGTAGTCTTGATACCGGATCAGCACGCATGAAGGACTGATATGACTCAATTGGTTCTAGCAATGCTTCAACAGTCCAAGTTATATCACTTTGTCGACCCACAATTTCAAATGTCAGTATCTGACCCTTGATCCTGTCGTCGTATTTATACACTGTACTCTCGAGTACTCGACCGAGTGTGAAGTCGCATGAATTGCTACTGTACTGCAGCTTAGCAAGAGTTAATCGTGCAAAAGACTGGTAGAATGAGTACGCAACATCATCGACTGGAGTATTGTCCAAGTGATGATATTCATTCAGCCAAAAGGAATTTGATGATGGTGTTCCTAAAGAAAAACAAATCAATCAATAAATGATGAACATAACATTTAAAAACTCCCTATCAGATTCAAAATTAAAAAGCCTGCTCAAAATGTGCACGAAAATAATATAAATTTTCATAGATGATGATCGATAGACTAAGTTAATATATTCTGTAGACAATTAAAGACAAGCATCGAATACAAATAATCTCAAGTGGTTAGAGATAGATTTTTTTAGTTTAGATCAAAACATTGATAAGAAAAGGTATCATCTTCACACTACAAAAGGTTTTGCACTGGAAGAATATTTTAGTTTAAGAAATATCATCTCACTTTAAGAGTTGAACAGAATAATCTTCTACCTGGGAAATATTCTGTCTCTCTTAGGACATCAACATCATTAATTAGATCAGATCATTAATAAAGTAACTATATTCTCTCTCTCTCTCCCTGTCTCTCTCTCTCTATCTCCCTCACTCCCTCCCTCTGTCTCCTTCTCTAACTCTCTCATTCTGCTTTCCTCTTCTATGATCCTTCCATAAAGATATTGCATATTTGTTGATTAAATAGATCTATATGACATCATCAAAAGATGACGAAAGCTTGTTTACCTGAAGCATAATCTCTTTCAATCAGATTATCAATTTCATTGATTATTCTTTGGTTGATGATTGCCTCAAACTTCCTTGCAAAATAGACCGGCTTACCAGCAAGAGACTAAAGAGCATCGAACAAAATACAAATAGAGACAACAACAGATGGTGTATGTCGAACAAATAGAAAAACAGAACATTAATCTTTCTTCAGTGTAAACAACTACATATGCATCAACCGTCACACAAGAAAAATCATCTAATTGACAGACTTATTGCAACCAAACCAATTTTAAAGCACAGATAAATTCTATCAATCAAATACTCTGCATGTTTGTATGAGAGGACTTAATAATAATAATAATAATGTCAACTTATATGGCGCTGTAAACATGGCCGTACCACTGCAAGGGCGCCTTACAAAACTACAGAAAAGTCAGCAGACAGAATATGCCTTAGTGAATAAGTAAGATTTCAACTTGGTTTTGAAGGAGTCTACTGAGTCAGTCAGTGCAATAGAAGGCGAAAAACTGTTCCCGCACCGCAGACCAGCGGCCGAGAAAGCACGATCTCCAGACCGTGTCCTCATCTTCCGTACGTAGCGGTCAGGGCTTGTCACATCTATCATTGCCATGTCTTAGTTTCAGCACAAAATGAACAGTCAGCACAAGTTCTGTCTTTTACTACTTTGTAAAGATCACTATATCTTGTGAGAGAGTCTTATACTTTATGTTTCTCTGCTTTGCCCAACACATGAAATTGTAATATTGTAATTGAACATTTATATAGCAAGACTGTTCCTCTATTCCGCACCGGTTTCCCTTCAGTCCTCTGCCGTGAACATCTGGTGGTTACCCGCATGCACTTTACCATGGCCCAATCCGGGAGCTTCACCTACATGGATCCCACCAGCTGGAACAGCCTCCCCCTTTCTCTTTGGAAGGAGCTGCTCTCTCTCTCCCCTGCTGCCTTCTGGAAGCACTTGAAGACTTTCCTTTTTTCTGTTTAGCTTTGTGTTGAGTCGTGAGCACCTCTGATTTGAGTGGTGCTATATAAGCGCTCCATTACATTACTCAGAGATACAGAGGTGATGCTGGTCAAAGACAGTGTTGTCTCTAATAAATAAGACAGTCTTCATGCATTTCCAAAACAGAGGAAGAGGAAGAAGACTGAGGAGCTCTAGATACAGACAAGGCTTCTCGATTGAGAAGTAGCACTGTCACTAACCTGAATTTTGTTAAGATCATCTCCCAGGAAGTCATTTGGCGAACATCCGCACCAATCAACTATGTGCTTGTACTGACATTTGCAGCCTTGCTTACGATGCCAGTTAGTCAGGTGAAGGTTGTTGTTAATGACCGTTGTACAGTACATACTGTTTTGAATGACAGTATGAAAGAAAGACTGAAATGTAAAATTGAAGGTTATAGTTGCCAATAGAAGAGCATTTAATTCAGTAATGCAGCTGGTATACAGAAAAGTTGAATCAAAAAAGCCAAATAAATGTGGAAAAAATTGCACAAATTTACTGTAATTGCAGATTCTTAAGATAAATATGGCTAGTGCAAATAAAATTCAATTGTGGAACATGTCACAAGAGACAACTGACAATTCTTCTGGCAAAACGGGCAAATAAAAAAGGGGTAAATAAATTACGTGCCTAGGCTGACAGAATAAGACACCAAATAGCTTAAATTAAATTACATTACCAGAGATAACCTTACACCTGATGATATCTTACATCATTCCATCATTCTGGAATGCTCTTCCTTTACAACTTTGCAACATTGCACTGCTTGCAGTCAACTTTTCTAAATTACTGAAATCGCATTTGTTTAGATCTGTTGGGTAGCTACGTTTAGCGCCTTCAAGAGGTTCTTATAAGGCACTATATAAATAGCCTAATACATACATACATACATACATTCTAATCAAGAACAAATAACATAATACAGCCAGTGACAGTAATCCAACGCCATAATGTTTTGCATACTTCTCCAGGAAGAAGAGAATATTTCCAGAAGGCCTTCAGTCCGGTCAATAGCTCATCTTTGCTGTGGGTAATGTAGTGCACATAGTCCCTGTGCAAGCAGATCCAGTCACTTCCGCCATCTATTCGTATTCCATTCTGCATGTCACGTGTTCCAAGTCGCCACATATGATTGTCACATTCATAGAACAACATGTTAAGACCCTGTTTGCGTATAAACCTGAAACCCAACACATATGTTACTATTAACGATATTAGATGCTCACAACTGCAGAAACACTTTTGCTCAGGATTTCTCTCACTCCCTAAGGTATGGAAGGTTGTGAAGATTTAGGATTCATATTCAACATGCGAGGAAAAGAAAGTAACCAAATACAAGAACAGTTATAAAGAAACACGATTGACCTAAATAATGTAATAACTTTCATTTAAAATGAATATACAGTTAAAGATTTTTACCTTGGAGTGTCCTTTCCATGTGACTTCACAAAATTTTTCCCCGAGTATTTGGTAAGGAAGGCTTCCAACTCTTCTACTGTTCTACAAAATGGTTAAGCAAAACAGAACTTGTAATAAATTTAATGACATATCTCCCAATGATCAATGCATGTCGAGATGCAACATACAATGTTATATACGTATATATAAACTTACATTATTACATAAATGAGTACATATGACATGGTGGCTGATCGATTAGAGCAGTGGCTGATCGGTTAGAGCAGTGGCTGATCGATTAGAGCAGTGGCTGATCAGCTAGAGCAGTGGCTGATCGGTTAGGGCAGTCGGCCTGTAACATTCAGTGTGCACTGAGTGAGCGAGTTCGACCCTCGTCCAAGGCATCACTGTGTAGGGACCTTGAGCAAGTCCTTTGAGCACAATTGCTCAGAAGTACAACTGCAATTGTGCTGTCGAGGCGTGTGCACTTCTGAGCAAAAGCTGTTGGAAGGAAGGGTGATATAAAATTTCAAGAATTTCAATACATACAGACACACTGTATCATTATAAAAGAATCAATGAAAATATCTTTAAAGCAGAATGAAACTCACATCTTTCTCTCCCAGTCTCAATGCTTTCGCGAACTCAAGTGCTTCACAGATGACTGAAGTGATTAATATGACTCCGAAGAAATGCAACAGATGTGCCATAAATCTTACACATTGCAATGCATCACTTTATTACTTTATTGCGAATGAACGCGTATTATGTCTTTTATCCATTGAACTTCAGATGTAGACCTAGTCCTCAATAATACAGAGAACTCTAGTGTTTTGTACTGAATTTAAGGATTTCGAAAGCGCCTCTCACAGTATAACAGAATCAGAGGAGTTCCTAGTGCAAAAAACCCATGTGAAAAAAAAAGACTTGAAAGTACGAGCATGGAGCTATGTGTATTTGTGCTTGGTGACCAACTGAACTGTATACTGACGAACATTTGTCCAGAGCAGACCTAATGGTTCAACAAATATTCCGATGAGGTGTACTCTACCATGGGCCCATAATTCAAGAAATTATGTAGCACAACTACTGCTCAAGGCAACAGTCAGTGATCACCGCTAAGGCAATCAATCAATCAACCAATCAGATTTTATATAGAGCCTTCCACGACTTCCACTCAGCAGCGCTCCTGACCCAGGCCAAGCGGAAGAAGTTAGTCGTAAGCAACAGGTGGAACCGAAAGCAGACAGAGTTATGGAGTTGGCATACTGCCAGAGGAGTTCATTCCGTGTAGCATAGTCAGACCAGCTACTAAAAGCTGTCAGTAAGCATGCCAAAAGCAAGGGTAGGTCTGATCTGAGGCCAAACATTCATCCAAGACAATATAGAAATGACCAACACACAAAAGGAGTTGAGATAATGTAAGGTTTAAAATGCATAGGTATCGCATAGGCTATGCATTGTAAACCCCATTCATCCCCTCAATTCCCTTCGTGTGTTGGTCAATTCTATGTCTCAGATCAGACCTACCTGTGCTTTTGGCATGCAACTGGCAGCTTTTAGTAGCTGGTCTGACTATGCTACACAGAATGAACAGACTCTGCACACTCTAACAAATATTTGTTGGAAGAGAGTTTGTGGCAAGCAATGGAGAAGATACATCCACCCACCCTACTCACCAACCCACCCACCCACTCACTAACTCACTCACTAACTCACTCACCAACCCACACACTCACCAACCCACCCACCCACCAACTCACTCACAAACCCACCAAGAGCTGCCCTTGTCTTTAGTAAAGACAGATTAAGACAGTCAGAGGACCAGGACAAGTAGCAAAAGTCTTGGGAGTCAGTAAAGGAGAAAGAGAGTGAGGTTGTAAGAGTATGTAGAATCATACAGACAATTACCAGTCTTGAAAATGATGTTCTGTTCCATGTAGGGGTGGGGTCTACAGTCAATGTAACAAGTTTAAGTAAGAGCCGTGATCCAGGTTCAAGCTTTTCATCAAAAAGACTGAACAAGCCGTCAAACCGAGGCAAGACTTAATTGGTTGGGTTCTGAGTGTGTGTTCCATGAGCTGTCAGTGCATCCTTATCTAGCTGTTAAAGCATCGTTTGTCTACAAATAAACTGGTCAGTTTCATCAACTCCAGCATCACTCAGGTGCCTCTGATTTGTTTCTCCTAAGTTGCCCCATATGAAAAAAATGCTCATTGAATCTGCAACTACAATTAGCTAGCTGTAAACAGGGGCAGCAATCCTAGGAGGGTCGAAGGGGGGGAAGTCCCCCACCTTTTACAGAGAGGGGGACAAGTTATACGTGTGTCCCCCACATTTCCTACCCCTCTCATTGGGTGTCAAACGAGATTGCAGCCTCTGGCTGTAAGCTTTGAAGTTCTTGTATTACATTACCCAGTATCGATAGCTCTATTGGCCCAATTTGCAAGCATGCGGTCGATATTACTTACTTGACTGGGTAGTCAGACTCGCTTAGGTTGAGAAAGTAATCCCACTGCCAGTCGTTGATCGCAAGAAGATCCTTCATGCAACTGAGAAGCATCGACAGAAGGCTTGCCCCTCCCCAGATCGATGCAAACCGGATCGTCGCCACCCGAACATTTGATAACCCACCTGCGATTTTGGACAGCTCACGATGGAGGTAGTCTTGTCGCTACAACAAACCAATTCAGACACTGAAACTTACCCAAATCAAAGAAGAATGACAATAACAAAGAAATTGAATTTAATAAATAGCCTAAGTAAACAGCTTTGAACACACATAGCCATGACCATAATCAACCATTTTATTGATTAACTACAAGCCAATATAACATATAAGCAAATAGATTACAATGTGGTGGGGATTACAATGAAAATATCAGCAGAAGATCAAAGGGAGAAGAGAAAGAAGCTCCTTAGGGACATTTATATGCCCCGCTAGCAGGGCCACCCTTACTCATTTAGTAACCCAGCAGCAGTTGGGTGGAATTGGAAGTGGAAAATTTTTAACTAGTTGACTGTACTCCGACGATAAACAAATAATTGTAAAACCAGAGATTATCCGTAACAATGCATGAATGAACACATCAGAATATGAATCACTCACACTGTACAATGTGAATTAATAATAATTAAAAAACAAATCTATTTAGGAAATGCACCAACATACCACAGTTCATTTATTACTCTACAGCCGACAGACGAAGAGCAATTCAATGGAATTCATTCACAAATCCAAGACAAATAATTATAATAACAAGAGTCATAAGTCAATCAAATTACTAATGCAATCAACAAAGCAAAAACATTTGACCACACCATATAATAATTTTATAAGAGTATGATGTAGTGTACTTGAATCATTCTTATACGCAAAGTATCTTACGGCATCAACATGAAAGTAATAGTAGTGTTGTGGGCGATATAATGCTTTGAACAATCGGTGAACTTGTCTCAGGGCTCGTCCATTGACTGTCAGCACAAAGACGATTCGCATCTTCATCTTGTTCTTCAATTCAGAGTCCTCTGTAGTCAGGTCGACAAATGATGCCACCTCTGATGCCTTGTCTAGACAAACACATATAAATCAGTCTGCTCAGACATTGCATAGATGTTGAAAGACAAACTAATTATTATCATTGGTTAAAAAGGAGCTCAGTCTGCTAAAGCTTTTCAAAACCAACTAACCACTTCGTTTCACTGGGCATCTATGTCTGCTTTTGGTTTACTATGGGGTTTGTCTATATCATCAAGTAATCGTTGGTTTAAATATAGGGCTCAGTTTTTGGTCGAATTGTTATCATTGGTTTAAATATGGGGCTCAGCTTTTGGTCTAATTGTTATCATTGGTTTAAATATGGGGCTCAGCTTTTGGTCTAATTGTTATCATTGGTTTAAATATGGGGCTCAGCTTTTGGTCTAATTGTTATCATTGGTTTAAATATGGGGCTCAGTTTTTGGTGTAATTGTTATCATTGGTTTAAATATGGGGCTCAGTTTTTGGTGTAATTGTTATCATTGGTTTAAATATGGGGCTCAGTTTTTGGTCTAATTGTTATCATTGGTTTAAATATGGGGGCTCAGTTTTTGGTCTAATAGTTATCATTGGTTTAAATATGGGGCTCAGTTTTTTGTGTCATAATTATAATTGACTTAAATATTGGGTTCTCAGTTTTTGATCTAATTGCTATGCAAAATAAGTATTGCTCATAGCATAAAATAAAACTGCTAACACTCATTCAAAAGAAAAAAGAAAAATTGCATACTATAGAGTGGGGTTCTTTAACTTGTCACTGTGAAATTACTTACGAAATGCTAAAAAATTTAATTCAAGTGGAAATTTTAGTCAAGTAAATCTAATTCCCTATGCTGACAGGAATTGGAAATCCATTGATCCGTGAACATAATATTTTATGTCTTCTAAATTGAACAGACATGATTAATTGACATATATCCCTTCAGTAGTCTGCCTTCTTATCTGAGGACTCAGCCTTGTCCGAAAAAACAGGTGAGATTCTACTCAAGGAAACAACTGCTGTGCACATAATTCGTGCATAAAAGCCATTTGCTAGCACCCACACACCTGAACTCATCTCGTCCATCCTCTGTCCGGATGCATGTCTGTATGTCTGTATGTATGTATGTATGTGTGTCTGTCTGTCTGTCTGTCTCTCTCTCTCTCTCTCCCTGTTTCCATCATCATAATCATCATTATGAAACATGTACTGGGGCTGCAGCATTTAAGAGAAGGTCAGGTAGTGCAGCAATGTCGTCATTCGTCAGTGTACTTAAAGAAACAACTAAGAGCGTATCGGATTCGCAGTGCATAGGTCAGCATGAGTACATTGTATAACAGAGGCAAATAACATTAAAGAGAACTCATCCATCCATTGGTTATGAAAGAACTGATGAAGAAATAGTTTAACCATCTGCTTTGAATCTATGGATGAAAAGATATAGCTGAGGATTCTTGGCAACAAATCAGACGAAGAGCAATTCAATGGAATGAAGGATTCTTGGCAACGCATTCGTTTTGAAGATAGCTTTCCACCATAGTTTGTAACCGGTAGGGCATAACCAGAAGGGCATAACCAGAAATTATCTTGGACATTCGCCTCGGCCGAATATCCAGTTTTTCGGGACTATTCGGAAGTATTCGCCTTGGCAAATATTACACACACAAATAGTTAAAAATAATTCTTTTTTAATTAAATAATTTTTTTATAAACATTTAACAATCTAAAAGCGAAAATTAAAAATGTAAAGCTGCATTAGTAGTTATTACAGGCACAAACATTAATTTTTATAATTTTTCATTACACAAAATGGCGAAAGTCGAAAATTTTAAGCTTTGTCTGTGGATGGTACTCGACGGGCGAGAGTTGAGAGATTAGGTTCATACCCGGATCCGGCAAATAGTGCATCCAAATACTCGGATTCGGTACTCGGTGGAAATTGTCTACTCGGTTATGCCCTAGTAAAAGGATACTACAGCCTTTGGTTGGCCAGTATATGTAACACACTGATCAAATGTGTATGATAGTTCAAATCAACCTCAAAAGTACAAAGCATCCTAGAAAGTTAACTTTAAACCACATGAATGCTAAAATGACTTTGCAGATGGATCAATAGCACACCACACAACTGATTAAATGATCATAGCTATGGCTTCATTTGAAATTGAAATTCTTGAAATTTGATATCGCCTTTCTTTAAACATCTTTTGCTCAGAAGTGCACATGCCTCGACGGCACAATTGTGCACGAAGGACTTGCTCAAGGTCCCTACACAGTGACTGATGCCTCAGACGAAGGTCGAACCCGCTCATTTAGCGCACACTGAGCATTACGGGCTGACTGCTCTAACCGATCAGCCACCATGCCGCAGATGTCCATCACCCTATCACAAAGTCCCATAATTATTGGTTCAAGTTGTCATGGATAATAAATATGCTGCCTCCAATTAAACCATTGCATCCACAGGAAACATTGGCTGTTCAATTGTAACACGCGTTTCAGATAATTTACACTTAATCAAAGGTTTTGCATCGCAGGAAATCCACCCAGCTTTTTTTGATAAGATTCTTTCTCTCCAAACCGATAAAGCAATATTTACAGGGAGTCATTTATTTAAAAGTACTCCATCAGCATGCATTAACGTTACGTTTCACAGGGTCTCAATTGGGAAAGGTAATTCACAATAACTTACAGGACAAAAACAATTTTTAGTTGGGCAACAGCTCTAAAATGTCCTGCTGCTAGACATGTATCTCATATGGATCCAATCATGGGAGGCATGTAATGAAGTCCAATGCTTTACAAGTCTCAGTTCATTAAGCTTATTGCTGGCTGGTGACAATATAACCCAGAAGACCAAGGGAAATATCACAGATACTGGCAGAAATCAGGATATTGTGGCCACTTCAGGCTCCCACTCTCCTAGTAATGCATGGCTGATGTAGCTTTTCCTCTTCCAAACAGGAATCTGTAAGACGTAATGAGGCAGGAGGATTAGAACATGACTGAGCACATAAGCCTCAAGGCTTATATATATATATATATAGACATGTATATATATATATATATATATATATATATATATATATACACACACACACGTGTGTTTCTATTGGTTAGCAGTTGCAATCACAGCCGAGGGTGGAATTCCGAGGGTGGAATTCCGTCTCATAATACAATGAATGGTCTGGAAAAGTGGCTGGTGAAATCATATTCTATAGAGGTGGAGTATCAAAGACCACAACTGGGCAGTAACATATCATTTATTAAGGAACCATTCATGATACTAGTTCCTTAATTAACTCAGGTCCATCCTCCTCAGGTGCATGATGGAGACTGCAATATTTCAAAAATTGTCAAATCTGCTGGTGAGGCACGATGTAAAGAAGCGCATCACCATAGAATCGTTTTCAATAAAATAATAAAAGGCAACAAGAAATCTGTGAGAACTGCCTTAAGGGCTTTGGTTGAGTAACATTTTGATTAGGTTACACTTAAAGGAGGATTAACAGCATAGAGGAATTAAATAAAGAGGTATTAGAAAAAGAAGAATTAATTTTGAAGGAATGAAATATAGTGGAATAAAATATAAAGGAATTAAAAATAGAGGAATTAGATAATGAAGAATTAAAAACAGAAGAATTAATTTTAAAGGAATTAAATATAGAGGAATTAAACATAGAGGAATTTAAATATAAAGGAATAAAATATAAAGGAATACAAAATATAGTGGAAATAAATATAAAGGAATTAGATAAAGATGAATTTTAAAAAAATTGATTATAAAGGAATTAAATATACAGGAATTAAACATAGAGGAATTAAATATAAAGGAATAAAATAAAGAGGAATAAAATATGGAGGAATAAGATACAGAGGAATTAAAAATAGAAGAATTAATTATAAAGGAATCAAATATAGAGGATTCAGATTTTGAGTTCATCTGTTCCAACCACAGCCATTGATTTGCCTGATGGGGAGGAACGGAGGGAGGGTTGGGCGTGGTGTTTTCTTCAGTTGAGTTGGCCATTGATCCACGGAATGGATAATTCCGTGGAAGCTAAGTGCTGCTGGTGTTAATACCTTAGGCTAAGCTGATTCACGTTACATGAGAAGGAGGAAGTCCGGCGTCCATAGAAGAATGATTGATAGATGCGTTGACTGAAAAACGCTTTTCAGAATATGCTAAACCAGGAAAACAGACTCCTCTCGGCTAAATAATAATTTTATATATTCATTCATCTTCTATTCATTGAACCCAATACTCACATAATGACAACAATAAACAAAATATCCCTGCCCAGTGTAGCTGTAGGTGGGTCCAGAAAGAACAAAAGTCTCACTTAATGGATCTGTCCCCAACATGATACAAAGGTAAATTAATAACTTCTGCTGGTAATGGAGTGTAATGTTGAAAATGCTTTAAATAGAGCCAGCAGAAAGTATAACGTGAAATTTACTAAAATAGGAAAAACAAACTTAATTAATAGATACTGTATCAAACAGGTATGCATGTTGTTTCAACAGACAGTTCTTGCGTAGAAAATGCAAAAACAAATACCACAAAGATGTTTGTTACATAAGAAAATGTAAACAGACAGTTCAGAAAATATTTGCAACTTAGTAATCAATGCATGTGCAAGAACTGCCACGGTAATTATTTAATGACCTAGCGAAATTACTTCTGAATTCAGAAAATTAACTTTGGAAATGGTTGTTGAAAGAAAGAGAAGTTGATAATGGTCATAAGAATTTATACTTCCACAAATCTGTAACTCATCAAACTAATAAATTTTATGCATTGTTAGATCAATATAATGTTGATCGAGCTAGAATAGGGTGGTAACACTGCAAAGATGTCGACTGGACAGCATTAGACCTCTTCAGCCAGGAAAATAATTTGATGCCAACGCAATATTATAAATATAACATATAGGATAATTTGGCAAAAATATACATTAAGGCATTCTTGGCGACATGAAACTTGACTGACGGGTGTCAATAGTCCAAAATGATTTGCAAATTTAGTAGATCTATGTTTTATCGAGGTTCTCTTCTTAAAAGTGAAGTCTTCATAGACATACACACATACAGACATGCATACGCTACAACATTTAATGGTTTCAATTTGTTGTCAATGCAAACATTTAAATTCTGCCGTGGATAAAATCAAAATGTAATTGGTCTAACAAAAATTAAACGAGAAGAAGAAGTTCACCTTAAATGAATCAGCCATTTGCATTTGTTAAGACTTAACCAACTCTAATAATTATGTCAGAGGATTCATGGCATATGAAAACGTTAGCTAGCATCATCAGCAGACGAGAATGGCACAAAGTCACCCAGATGAGTTTGAAAGATCATTCACACAAAGAAGGAATAAGAGCAAATCCAGGTAGACCCCTGTGCAACTACATAATAATTGAGTTTTAAGTGGGATAACAAAATGCCAGATTTAATTAAATGCCTCAATTTATTAAAAAAATATGCAACACATTGAGCTGTATACACATCAAAGCGGTCTTTGGCTTATTTAAATACGTGTACCATTTAGTTCTTTACATAACTTCAATAACGCTGATGTCACCAGTGGTATATCACACCCTCTGTTATTATGCAGTTGATCAGTTGGAATGTAGTGTCAGTCCTAAGGCTGCTAATGTGTTCCATGGAAGGCAAATACACAAGTGATGGATCACTATTTGTGCATGCCAAAGATACCAAAGCCTAATGCATTTAGAAAAACAAATTTAGCAAAGCAGTAGACTGGCTCAGGCAGACTTGCATTAAAGTGTCCAAATGTTTGGGTAATTCGCTCAATCTTGTCACTTAACACTTTTATTACGAGCTGCATTGGCTGAGTGTAGGACATTGGTTTAAGTTGTAGCAAAAATCATTTATAATACCCTTGTAAGTTAATTACCGGTCCTAGTTCATACAAATCACCCGACCCCATGACATTTACCAACCTGCTCCCCCCTCTTGGCAAGTCAGTCATTGCAAATTGAGCAAATTCACAGAACACCATATTCAATGTCTACAGCAGGCAGATTTAACCATTTCAATGTTTATTCATAAGTTTCACCCTGCTCAGGCCTTTGAATTCATCACTTTCGTTAATAAAGTAAATTTTGGTTTATGGTCTAATGTTTGAGAAAGTTGTGGCTACAAATTGATCCAATACAGTATTTGTTGAAACATGAACGTCAGCTACAGCCATGTGTAAATACAGCCGTAAGATATAACACCTGAAACATTGAGGATAATGAAATATCATGCTACAACTTTGAGCCAGTCTCAAACGGATACACCGCCTCATCATCACAGGCAGAAACGTCGAAGAATGAAACTGACACTACAACACCGTGTGAACATTTTCTCAATAACACCGTGTGAACATTTTCTCTGGTTGGCCAGTTAACGAACACACACAAGTCAGAAAACCCTAACTGAATTTCTTTAAACTATACAGCTGACTTCAAAACGCAAACACATAGAACTATCAAGAACTCTAACAATTCGATACTACAATTGATATGATAGTACTCATCCCATTTACACATGTCCGTCTCCAACCCCACCTCATCCCTTCAGCTCTGTCCCTATCCCCAAACAACCCAATTAGGTCTGTCCCCACCCAGTATGTCCCTGTCCTCATTAGGTATCTTCTCATTCCCATAGGGTCAGGGTTAGTTTCAGTGTAGGGTTAGTGCAAGGTTAGTATTAGAATAGGATTAGTGTTTTACAAATTGCCCAGGCATTTTACACAATCCCTGGTTTTACATATTGCCTGTAACATATACATGCTAAACCATTCTGTTTACATCTTAATTTTTTATATTCAGAATCTTCAACTGAAGTTGAAAGATGCAGGATATTCAAGGATATCAATTATATAGCACGATGACTTAACATTGTGGGCAGACCTAGTTTAAATTTAACAGTGGACAAAAGTTAAAACTAGGGCATAGCCGAGTAGATAATTTCCACCGAGTACCGAATCCGAGTATTTGAATGAACTATTTGCCAGATCCGGGTACAAACCGAATAGTAGTGGCAAATCTGGCCAAGGACTGCCAGCGAGTACCATCGGCAGGCAAAGCGTAGTTAACCTGCCACATGCACAGCTAAGGAGAACTATCTATAGTCAACGCAGAGTCTATAGCAATATCCTTCATATAGCGTATCGTCACACTCTAGGCTATAACAATATATTTATTGTTTAATAACTTTATTTGTGAAAAAAAATGTAAAACCTCGTTATAAAATTTGAAATATGAAGCTATCATCGAAGGGACGTCTTTACTCTCTAATGTTTACCAGAAAGTTGGTGGAGCCAATTCAAGCGGGAAAATTAAGTTTAGGTCTGTGGAATGCAATCAAAAGAAATTAAAATATATAAATTAACATAATTATTTAAAAGAAACTTCAATGGAATGTTAAGCTCTTGTTTAATTAATCAATCACTTATAAGTAGTTAGTTCTAAATTTATTTGATGAAAACATATTATTTCATAAAAAAATTATTTTATAAAAAAGTTATTTTCAGCTATTTGCGGGTGTAATATTTGCCGAGGCAAATACTTCCAAATAGTCCAATATTCGGCCGAGGCAAATGTCCGAGGCGATTTCCAGTTATGCCCTAGGTAAAACCGTTACCACGGTGATAATTGACATCTGAATTCCATCTCTGCCGTAATACCACAGTCTTTGCTACCATCCAACGGTATTACCACCTTTTCTGCACCATTACTGCAGATTTTACCATAATAACTGCTGTATTACCGATTCCCCATTACCGCGTGGTACAAAAGATACCTGATAGGTTACCACTCTCTAATACCTGATGACATGAAAACTATTAAATGGATGCCAGCATATGTCAGAGAGTACATGTGAGGCAAGGCTTCTACACGTCCAAGCCTAAGTGATGACAACAATAAGAATGTTGCTGAAAGGAAATATATTTCACATACAGAAGCCCTTAGCATATCAGAAATTCCAAACAGTAAGGTGCAAAAATATCGAAATAATTCACTTTCGTGAATGTCGGATTTCATAAGAAGAGAACCGATGGGAGTGAGAAACAGCAGAATAAAATAAAAATGTATGTGTTATATGGGCATATTTAGACTAGGAATGATGATGATTGTGATGATGATGAGTTCTCTGCCCAAAGGCAGGTCCATTGGCTTTCATCCCACCACAGATGAGATGAGTTAGGTGGTTTTCCCCTACATCCACACAGGTACAACAGAACTTCCTTTCAAGCACAATTACATGCTGTTGGCAACAGCCCCTGGGACAGACTAAAAACAATCTGTGCAAGTAAACACTGAGCCTATGTTAACAGCTCCTCTCTAATAAACGCTGGGTCTCATTCAGATGCTGGCATGGTAATGATATTGAGTACCAGCGCATGTGCTACGATGACGTCACACAAACATGGCAGACGAAACTAGAAAGATGTGGAGCCGTGTTTTGGTGGGACCCTGCGACTAAACAACAGTCTCTGGGCCCATCTTGAAATAAGCAAATCATCTTCATGTCAGGCATGAATGCTCGCTAAATAAACATTACATTGAAATAATTAGACATGTAGGTGTCCCGACCAAACTTGGGACCATACTACCAGTGATTACCATACATTATATATAAGTTATATTGCTGGTCATATACACAGATAATGTATATAAGCTGTGTACCAGAATCAGTGGTAGTCAGGTCACCATATATGTATATATATATATGTTTTTATATATACACATACATAACACATTAAATTACTATACCAGCATCGTCATGAGTGCGGGAGTAGTGGTAAAGAAGCATAAATAGGATACTTAACGAGGGATATGATTTGCACAAATAAATGCCGGGTATGGGTGCTCTCATAGGACACTGTACCATATACACAGTATATGTAACATTGAAACACACTATATATACACACAGATTAATACACATGCATAAACAGTTAAGGCTCTCTGGTAAATTTCCTGGAGAAAAGTCTCTAAACAATTCAAGACTATTTGATTACTTAAGAGCAGGGCATATAAAACTAGGAGGATGCCCAGGGACCAAGGTAACAGACATTGACAGTCAACGGTGTCCCTGGCAACAGCCTTTCAAAGCCTCTCTCCATTGAATGGACACGTTTATAGTGTCTGTCAGTTTATAGCCATTTCAGAAGAGCACACACAGGACGAGATTAGCCATAGGAAGCTACAGAGCTGATGCTTAGAGTCTAACCAGCTTAGCAGCTTCTACCTAAGCCTAAGAACATGGATGAAGCTTTCACCTTCCCTGTCTCTGTAAGTCAACCTCTGTCTACCTGTCTGTCTCTGTCTGTCTGTCTCTCTCCGGATGGAATCCGATTTTCCAACCTCTGAGCTGAGTTACCGCATCCTGTTTCATCTCGGCTGAGCTGGCGATCGATGTAGTTTCCACTTCCACCTTTTCAACCTGCCATCGTAGCTCTGGATCTCTGTGTTAGTCTCTGTTTGTTCTGCCTGAATGTCCCTGTCAGTGTTCCTCTGCACTGTCTGACTGACTGTCTTTGGTTGTGTTGTTCAGCTATCCATCGGATTGTCTGTTCCGTTTCTGGAAGCTTTCAAATGACAAACATGGCTCCCAAATGATGAAGAGCATAGCCAGTGATGGACTTACACATAAACAGCACTGAAAACTCACACCTGAAGAGTCTTTAACAGTAAAGTCAAGCACATAACAATCAATCAATCAATCAATCAATTAATCTTATTTATTTTTTGTCACAACAACAAACAGAACAAATTATTAAAATACAAAATGCTACAAAGGGAACCCCAAAGGGATTAAAATTCCCCTAGAAGGGAAACCTGAGTAGAAGAATTACCAAAAGAAGAGAAAATGGCCATATCAATATTTCTTCTATTTGAGGTAAGAACTAGTTGACTAACTTAACTATTGTGGGAGTGTGTCTTTTAACAATGATCAACAAGGTTCACCTAATCATTCACTGATTCCAAACACAACTATACTCAATTACAATGCAGACAGGTAAATGCTCTAAGCCAAAACCAGAGATGAGAGGCTGTGATGTGTAAACCATCAATATACTGTATTGTAACCATAGATTGACATAGCTCCACTCACAGCGTACACCGATCAGAGGTGCCTCCAGCGCAAGGGAACCAGAGCAAAGAAGAATGGAAGACCAACCAAGAGCGCACTACAGTAATCGATGCAGAAGCAGATGAATGCAAGGACAATATAGGTAAGGACAGAGGAGGAGATGGAGTGTTGGATTGCCCTATGTCTCCACAGGTGGAAGCAGGAAGATCGAGTGAAGATTGGTCTGTCAGTGGTTGGCCCCTCGCTCTGGAACACGCTCTCGTTGGGGTTGCGCTTATCACCCAGGTTAGGTTGGTTGCAGTCTAACGACACCGTGTGATAACAGAGATTATTAGCGTCGCCCTCCTCATTCATCCAGGCTTGGAACTGGCACTGTGAGGGTGCAAACAGTGGTAGAGTTGCCTTCATAATGTTCCCTTCAGTCATTCCAGGGTTGGCAGCGCCCTTGAGCAGTTGCCTTGAAGGGGCGCTATATAAATCTTCATAATCAATGAACGAATGAGTCGAGAAAAGATCAAAGCAGTGAATCCAAGAGTCATGGAATCCCAACAGCATTCATCATCACTAATTTACAATGCTGTGGCAACCTAAGCCTGTCACATCCTTAACTGTTGCCTGTCAGCTACTTTTTATGGGACTGAAAACAACAATGTTCCTTCGACTGACTAAGTGTGTCAATGTTACACACAGACTGTCAGGGCTGTGAAACAAACATGTCTCTGTACATTTATAGTAAACTGCTCCAACTAAGGAGGGGCGATGAATGATCTGGGGTTAGCGTGCTGATCTGTTAGCTGTAGGATGCTCAAACCTCTGCAAGTGTGGAGATATGTTTCAACATTTTTATTCCACCTGTGCTATTAGCCAACTATGATAATAATACTACTAATAATGAAAGTAGAAATATTAATAATAATCAGCTAATACACATACAAAGCAGTTCCATTCACAGCCAAGCACTTCGCTGAAAAACAGTAAGCACTAGGGCTATCAATGGACATCCAGAGACCCAGTAACACCCACCTCAAGGGTTGTGTCCTGCCCACAACATGGATACACCCCAATAACTGATAATCCAACCTCGCATATTTAGTTGATTGTTAATGGAAATAATGTAGAACCATCATCAAATTAGATGAAAACATTCTGCAATGGTAGTTCTGCCACTATGACCCATTTGGGTTGCAATGGCTTATCCCTTAAACCTGAAGGCCTCAAATAAATTTGGTAAACACCAACTAATACATTGTTTCATTTTTCACATAACTAATAATGTTTCTACTTTACACCAACTAATAAAGATTTGTCTTTAACAACAACATTAATGTCTTGTCTCAGTGATCATTCCACATATACACTGATTTTGTTTCCATTCCTTTTATCCCTCTCTATATATTGAGTCCATAAAAAGCATCAAAACAACAAGATATCTGAGTCGTGATGGGATACAAAAGGCTGATGATCCAGAAGGTCTGCTTAGTCTGCAAAAAGGAAGAATATGTAAAAAGACAATGAACAACAGAGACAATGAAAGACAACGAACAACAAAGATATTGAACAAATAGACATTGAACAAAAAAGACAACGAACAACAAAGACAACGAACAACAAAGACAATGAACAACAAAAGACATAATAACAGGGCAAAGACATAAAATTGGAGCAACGAAAGTTCAACAAAAAGAGCCATGAAATTCTAAAACTATATTTCTATTTAACAAACAAAAGCATAACTTAAAACTCGCCTGGACAGGTGACGCTTTGACAACAACTAATAATGTTTTGCCCAAAGGCAGATCAGCTGAAAACAAACATAACTTAGAAACGGTCCTACAACAGCCCCCAGACACAATCCTTAGGGCGGATGTGTGACTGGGTCTCCGCATGTCCGTTCATAGCCCTAGTGCAGTTTTTTTGGGGGGTTGCGGCGGTTGATTGGAATTGGCTAAAAATGTCTTAGAAAATGTAAAAATGATGGTCTTGAAAATTTTTTAAGTTTTCAACACTTTTTTTCAGTATAGATAAATCTAATCTGGAATTTAATGCTTGTTATTCATTACTAATAACTTACTTATACTGCAGGTAACGTCTAGTCCATGTTATCAAATTCCGGGTCTGCCATGTTGTTCAGACAAATGATAGCTGGCATCTGTACAGAACTTTGTTGTTATAATATTAAAAATACAGTTATCCAGTGTAACATACTGAAAACCCATACTATTGAGAAAAAGCATAAATACCTCGAAGACTATCTGAAATTTGGATTTACAATCTTGATCAGCAATGGCAAAGAGAAGCCACAATGCGTTTTGCGCAGCGTAGTTCTCAGTGCTAAATCTAGGAAACCTTCAAAACTCAAAAGCCCCTAGGAGACAAAGCATTCTGAGAAAGATCTGGAGTTTTCTAGATGTCATGAAACTGGTCTCAAGCATCAGAGATTTGATCCTCAGGGAAGTTTCCAGCAACAGAGCACTGCAGCAGTGCAAGCTTCATATGAAGGCGCCCTGGAAATTGCTAAACAAATGAAACCTCAAACTATTGGAGAAACGGTCATTAAACCCTGCATGTTGAAAATGGTACATGTAGACTTAATTCTTGGAGAAGTGAGTTGAGAGATGAAATCAAGTTATTCCTGGAAGTGCAAGGGAAGCATGACCTCATGACTTACTTGAATGATTCAGTTTAAAAGATAAGAGTTGCTTACTTAGCAAAATCTTAGACCACCTGAATAAGCCGAATCTGAAACTTCAGGGAAATGAAACACATGTTCTCCGATTTCAAGACAACCTTCAGGCCTTTATATCCAAGCTGCAAAACTTGTGTCAGAAAGTAAATCTTGGAAACGTTACCATGTTTGAAAAACTCTGCAGCGTGGTAGAGGATTATCAAGGTGATCTTGATGACAGTCTAAAGGAGGAGATCACATAGCATCTTGAATCCCTTGAAAAAGAACGGCAATGAGCTTCCCTGAGCTTAAAGAAGCAGAAGTTGCACTCATACGAAATCAATTCTATGCTTCCCTGAATTTAGTCAGCATTCCCGATGAAGTACAAGATGAATTCTTGGATATACATAATGATTCTTTGGCATGTAATTTTTTTCGTGAGAAATTGTTGACTCGGTTCTGGTGTGCCATGTATCAGTCATATCCAAATGTCCCCATGCCTGCCTTTTGAGTCTTAGTTCCATTTGCCTCCACATAATTTATAGCCTACTTCTGCGAAAGTGGATCTTCAAAGCTTCTTCATATCAAAACGAAGGCAAGAAACAGACCGAATGTTGAGGCTGATATGAGGTTGGGTTTAACAATAAACTCAGCCACAAATTTTTAAATTGGTTGCCCAGATGCAAGTACAGCCATCATTTTAATTAAATTGAAAGATAAATTGAAAGATAATATTACAATATTTGGTTCCTTTACAGTTGCCATTATATTCCAATAAATCCATCGTGTTTTCTGTATCTGTAACCAAGGTCATCCTTGACCTAGGTCACATGGCAGATGTGAGCCAGTTCCGGGGGTCGCAGGTAACTCATCAATTATAAAAGGAAAAGGTTGGGAACCTGTTGCCTAGTGCTTCTACAGGTCTGTTATCCAGAGAGGTGGTTACCAGTGAATGAAATAGTGTGCTGCAAATGTCTTGGGTCATTACAATTTATACTGCCGTTGTTTCATTTGTTATCATTATTGTCACTAGTGAGATCATCACATGAGTTGCAAATGAATGTGCAAATGGCTGGTACTGACTGATTAAACAAATTAATCAATTAATCTCCAAAAATTAACTTCAATAAATCAATCAAATTCGATAAATTTGGTATCGATTATATACAAATGTAGTCACTAAGTCAATTCCTATTTTCTCTCAATGAAAAAACTTCAATCATTGCAATGCATATGATAAAAATATATGATATAATATATAATAGAAATGTATGATAATATGATAGCTCTAGAAATCTGTAAATATGAAACAAATACAATACAATGCTAGATGTGAAACGTGTGCGATCTGTTTGAGCCACAGTAAACACACTGTTTATTAAAATGAAGACAGTTAATTTTATCGTCATCTTCTAATTTTCCACCATCAATAACCTTAAACATAAAGTCAAAGCTTAATTTTAAAAGTTACAAATATCTTTGCTTTTCATATTGTTTACTACACAAATGGGTTGCTTAACATTATGAAAAAAGGAAAAAAATTAACCAAACAAGCCAAACTTAAACGATTAAACTTAAACGGTGCGGCACAGTGGCTGATCGGTTAGAGCAGTCAGCCCGTCACGTTCAGTGTGTGCTGAGCACGCGAGTTCGAGCCTTGTCTGGGGCATCAATGTGTAGGGACCCTGAGCAAGTCCTTCACGCACCATTGCTCTGCAGTACAACTGCAGTTGCTCCGTCAAGGCGCATGTATACACTTCTGAGCAAAGATGTTGGAAGAAGGGCAGTATCAAATTTTGGAAACGAATGAATGGATGATTAAAATTTTTAATGAATAATCGAGCAATTGATAATTAAAATTTGCAGTCCTAGTATGTAAAACATTCTGATACATTTCACGTTTGATGTGGAAGATAGAAACGCCATTAAAAAAATGGACCACAGGAGGGAAAAATCATTACGTATGCATCTAAATGTCTCAAAACTCTGAGCCTGTCAAGTGCCCCTATAAAACACTTTGCATTGTCCAGAATACAAAGGCTTGTACATCTTTATGAGCTACTTCAGATGTGGTGCTAGGTCAGACCCGCAACACACAGGGTAGCCTAACACTTTTATCCCAATTTGTAAACCTTAACCTATCTTGAGCAGTTCTGTCAATTTGTCTGTCTGTCTGTCTGTCTGTCTGTCTGTTTGCTGTGTGCTGTCTGCAAACAGTGCCCACTGCCCATGCATCTCCACATCTGCTCCGTACCCAACTACTCATCCACTTTCTCTTTCATTTGACCTGGCAAAAGGTCACCAGACTGCAACCAATGCTGTCTGTTAACACATGCACCTACACAAACACACGCACACACACACACGCACACACACATACACACACACATACACACACTCATGGACACACACCCGCAACTCCAAGAATAACAAAACTGCACTCAAAGATAGATCCAACCGCTCTGACTCACATGTACTGATTTGACTCATATTACATCACCAAATAAAGCTGCTGCAAATGTGTTGTTTCTTAACAACATAACGTGATTAACAAAAAATTCTAAAAGTAAAAACAAAACTCTATGATCCACAAACCATGCACCTGTCATAACCAGTCTGCCTAAATGCCTGTCAATCAATCTGTGTGTTTATTTCATTATTATTTATTAGTAAAATTTATACAGCACCCCTTAAGACCATCTATTATAAGGAGCACTCATGACCCCACCCTGGCCAAATGTCAGCTCGTCTGAAACTGACTGCAAACAGGGAGTGGCCTTAGAAACATATTCTAAAAGATGAGCAAATGAGCAGCATTAAGTAATCTCTCCATTAAGTACTCACCCCAATAAGTATCCACCCCATTAAGTACTTACCATGTTAAGTACTCACTCCATTAAATACTTGCCCCACTAAGTGCTCACCCCAATAAGTACTTACTCATTAAGTACCCACCCACCCATTAAGTACTCACTGTTAGGTACTCACCCCATTAAGTACTCACCCTGTTATGTACTTACCCACTAAGTACTCGCCCCATTAAGTACTCGCCCCATTAAGTACTCGCCCCATTAAGAACTCACCTCCAAAGCCATTAAGTACTCACCCTGTCATGTACTTACCCACTAAGTACTCACCCCATTAAGTACTCACCTCCAAAGCCTGTTCGATAGACACTCACAGCCTCAATAGCCCCACACATCTGAGTTTTATTGCCAGGACAGGAAACGTTACATAGGACCTCCGGGAGACGAATGGCTCTCGCTGGAAAGGCTGTTCCACACCGACATTCATGGCCGTTCTGTAGTCCAACATATTCAAAACCTAAATAGCAAATAAAGCAACTGTCAGACACTAAATTATCGAATTCAGAAAACATGTTCTGCATTAAATGAAGCCATTTAAATTGACGTTCAGTACCAAACTGGTCATGCAAAATAGAAAGCTCTCCACCATCTTCTAAAATTATTGAGACAAGAGGATGATTGGGTAGAGCGGGTAGGCTGGAGGTGAAGAGTTTGTGAAGATATTTGGGCTGGGAGTATTGTATGGAGTTGTAGGTTTAGCAATAGGACTTAAAATGGACACTACTTTATCATGCAATCTTACTACATACTAGTCACGATTATCTCACTTACTTTTCTCCTAGATGGTTATGGCTGAATGTCTTTGTGAAACAATCACCATTAAAGATGACATTCCAACATCATTTCCCAGTTGTCAAGTAAGTATGAAGGACGTCTAAGTATATTTAAGGATATAAAGGATATATTTATAAAGGATACTCATGATAGAGAGCAATATCTTAATACAAGAAATATCTAAGCAGCCAGAAATACAAATTGTCTGATAATAAATCCCAATCATTTAACCTTCAACTAAATAGCAATTGAACCAACTAATCGAAAATAAAATTGAATCTCTAAAACAAATTTCAGTAACAACACAAAAAATCTTCACACACATTAGTAAAATTGTTATTTGTAATAAAACTAATCCTTCAGGATTTCCAGAAAATAAATGAGAAAGCAATACATAGACAAAAACGTATATTAGCAGAACAACAAATTCAATTTCTTGTGGGATAGCCGGACATTCATCCCCTGCCACCAAGAGCAGTAAACATACATTTTTACATCACGAGAGTCATGCCCATGCATTGGGAAACAGAACATGATTGGTGATCTTCGCCTGTGTTGTTACCCCCCAGAGCAACATTTACAGCTAGCCTTCTTGGTGACAGATGAAATAAACTGATTACTCCCTCGACGACCATGCAAACTAATCAAGCCACGTTCACCCGGAGTCCTAATGGCTTTCTCCAGGTCCAACCAGACAGTTATTGCCAGTTCTGGGTTCAATGGTCCCTTGCTTCATTACCTTATTCAAGTGAATAGTGTTGTCAGACTAAGTGGACAAAAACTACACAGGCAGAGAGGCAGACAGTCAAACACAGAGGCAGAGCCAGAGGCAAACAGTCAGCAGAGGCAGGCAGAGAGGCATTCTTCCAGTTACAGAGGCAGACAGTCAGCCAGAAAGGCAGGCCATGGACATTTCAATGTCTCCATTGAGATTTAGCCCACTGGAAAATTCTGTTCATTTGCTTAACTGCAACAGACCTGTCATAACCAAAACTAAAAAACTGCTTTCACACAGATGCTTTGTGTTACTTGGAAAAAATAAGCTTTCAAAGTTTAAAAAAACAGTAATTTACCTATCACTCTTTGGTCTGTCAAAATTTATCAAGTACAGAAAAGAAACTGTATGAAGCTATTTTCAAAAGAGGATTTGGTGAATGGATTAAAATATGAACCTTAAAAATAACAACCCCAAATACATCTAATACCTGCAATTTCATTTTTCCGTAAATGAACATTTGTAACCATGAAAGAACGTACTAGAAGAAACTGGGAAATCAATGGAGCTCACTATAATATTGTTGAAATTAAACCATGAATTATATATTTGAAAAGATACCCTGTGAAGCAGAGACAGTCATTTAGCCCTCTACATACAACTGTGTTACCTGTTTTCATCTCTTTGCGCTGAGGCAAATGTAACTAAATCTTCAGATGCCTGATAAGACAGAATTGCACAAGCGATCACTCACTCTGTCAATTAGTAGGGCTGAATTTATAGGTTTTCACAGCCATTGCTATGTATATCTAATTACTAGCTCAGCCACTGCTAAGGGATAAGTTACATCTGACTCAAGACTAAACAGATCTGTACCTCAGGCACAATGGCAGTCCTTGTTTCGTCATTTTTCGAACCAGCAACCACCGGCAGACATTAACATTGACACTTGGTATACCATATTTTTTTTCTTTGTTACTTTGTCAATTCTTTGCTTCTGCATATTCTGTTCATCATTCCAAATAGTTGTGAAGTGAGTCAAATTCTCCTATGTAGGCCTGTCTTTATTTGATGCCTTCTGCATTAATTAGCCCTCCCAGATAGAGGAATTGTTCTAATTGTTCAACAGTTTCTCGCCCTTAATTGTGACGTTATTGGTATCTCTCAGTGTTGATTATTAGATGGAATCTTTACTTGTTTCCTCAGTCTGTGTCATAATACCCTGTAGTTCTCCTCTATACTTCTATATTATTACCCTAACCATAACCACAATTTTTTATTGTTTCACCATCATTATACAAATGTAGGTAACAAATTTTCTGTAAACAATGTATATATATATTCATTATTGAATTCATTATTATTCATTATTGAATTCATTATTATTCATTATTGAATTCATTATTATTCATTATTGAATTCATTATTATTCATTATTGAATTCATTATTATTCATTATTGAATTCATTATTATTCATTATTGAATTCATTATTATTCATTATTGAATTCATTATTATTCATTATTGAATCTTAATTACCAGTCTAATAGAAGGCATAAGGCGTTTGACATTTCAGAGCCTGGATGACATGATACCACCTTGTGCATAGAGAGCTCGAAATGATATCACAACAGCAATACGAGCTTCTCTCCCTGAATTGTGATGTTACTGGTGTCTCTTTGGTCTTTTCAATCACAATTGTTTTGCTTCTGTCGTTGTTCATCATTAGGCTGAATCTTCTACTTGCTTCCTCAATCTGTCATAATATCCTGTAGTTCTCACCTGCTTCTATATTAATGAATCTCAATAATAATTATAAGACAATTTATATAGCGCCGTAGCACAGCCAAGGCTGAAAGAAAGGGCGCTGAAATTACCAGTCTAATAAAAAGTAAAAAGGTGTTGGCCATTTAATGGCCTGGATAATATGATACCATCATGTGTATGGAAAGCCTGAAATGATATCACAACAGCAATACTTGTCGGAAAAATACTTTCCTTGATCACTTATAAGTTTGAAACTTTTTACACATCTGCAGAAGTTTTGAATTCCAGAACCTCCAGAATTGTTGTAATTCACTATAAGACAGATTTTCCAAATGTTAAAACGGGAAATTCCGTATCCTCACCTGAGCGTAGGCAGTGGTTGACGCAAGCAATGGGAGTATTGATGTCCTGGAACTCGGTCACATGGTCTGCAACAATATTGTCACTCTTCTCATTGCTGTAGCAGCCAATGTACTGACCATATTCAGTGCCTAAAACATTCACATCATCAGTCCACTAGTGTGCTGCAACAATATTTTCTATAAAAAAATAGCAAAACAGTTTCCGGTATTTATCTGTCATTTGTGGTGCATCCTCAACAATAACACACATAAAGAGGCAATCTCTCTAAAATGTTGGCTGATTCACGAACAGCGTTCTGACGTTTTTATGAACAGTTCCAGCTAAACGCCAAACCATCATCACATACCCATATCTATGCTGGAATTTTGCTGCAAAATATTAGCAAGTGCCTACTATAAGCTACGATCTCTTTATCAATGGCCTCATAATAACACAAATTCTGACTTAGACCAGCAGTCCTATGGATCCAAAAGTTACAGTAACCTGCCATTTGCTACAGTCCTAAAAGAATTTTTATACCACAGCTCCAGTATGTTCCATAGTCAAATAGTGATAAAATCACCAACAAACACTAGAAATAGTAGCAAACAACAGAAAAAATACTTTCCTCAATCCCTCATAACCATCTCAGAAATCTCATCATTTAACCCCCAAAACAATTGTACATTCAGAATATCAGATATAATTTTGAAGATTGGAATTGCAGAACCTTCAGAATTGTTGGAATTTGTTATGAGACAGATTCTCCAAAGTTAAGAAGTCAAAACTGAGTGCAACATTCTAATTTCCAGGTTATCCCAAGATTTCAAGATTTGACGATCTATTCTTAAAACATACAAAATATAACTGATGTATCTTTCTGCACTTGTATATATTGTATTTATTAATCTATATACCACCACTCACAGCAGTGGCCATTAAGTAGTGCTCCTAATGTGAAGAAAAACCCAAGAGTAGGAAAATGTTTGAGGAGGGAGAAAGATGTAGGAAGATCAAAAAAGAATGGTAAAGATGAGGAAGTGGCCAGAAGTTATGTAGGGATGTCATCTTTAATGGATGTGTGTAATAAATGCATGAAAATTTTTTTGCATATATATATATATATATACATAATATATATATATATACATTTAAGTACAAATACATGACATGTGCATATGTATGCAATCATATATGTGAGCAATTTTGTATGCATGTGTTCAATGCAACTCCACATTCACATAGTGCCTTTCAAGAACCTGTCTGAGGCACACGTTAATTCCTTAGGGGCATGACTGATGTGCTGCTGCTCTTCCATCAATTGAACCTCTGCTGTTTGAACGTGACCGTGCATCGTCGATGAACAGATTTCTTCAATTTAATGCTTAACGTGTCATTCACCAACAGAATTGCCCAGCTACACGGCTTTCTCTTCCGTTCCCCGTCGTTCAAACAAACTCCGCCGCCGCCTGGAGCAGCAGCATGCGCTCGCCTCATTGATGCTGTCTTCATTGATACTGTCGTGCGTCTGGTTAAGCGCAGTCTGACCATGTCGGTACCTGTATTCATCCACAGCAAAAGCTTACTGTCACTATGTGTGCAAGAAAGCGTTAATGGACTGGAAATCCATAGATACCTGTCACATCACACTCACACACACAGTTCTCCTGTGGTGCAGCAGACAGCTTGGAAGAAATCAACAAATCTTATTGGAGTATTGACGCATTTCAAGTCATTGATGAATGCATATGTCAATACTGGGCTTAGGGCGTTTATCACGCATTGAAACTCTCAGCAGAACTAGTCACAGCCAAGCCCCACATCTGCTGCAGGAAAACACATAACTCTTGCTAATTATAAGCAATACGCCTAATAACAGAGACTTAATTACATCCACTCAGAGAGCAGATTACTGTAAAAAAGACTAACATCATTATTCATGAGACTTCAGGTCTACAGATTTTTCTGTCACATTTGAAAGCAGAATTTATGCTCAGTTCAGTGGTAGAATGCAGACCTAACTCCAACTGTAACAGTCAATAATTCTTACGATGTGTAAAAATGTCCAACTTCAAAACGTTAACTGAAAATCATTGGCCATTAACAACAACCATAGTTAGTAGTTACACTACATCCTCAGAGCACTGATCACACACAGAAAATTCTAACTTGTTGCATTAAAATGAAGACATGTCAACAATACTTACTTACAAGAGTGTTGCCCCTTGTCAACAGTCCACATTGTGACTAATCAATTTTCTAAATGAGTTTAAGCAGCTCATAATTTGATCTGTATTCAAAACCCTACTCTACCAACATTTAATAATGGTTTTCTGGACTCTAGGTCCATTGAAACTTTAGCATAAACCTTTAAAGACTATTATTGTCTTTAGATCATCGCCCTATATTCTCATATCGGTCTTTTGAGTTTACCGATAGGTTCTAAATATCTGTTGTGCTTCAAAAGACATCTAAACAGAAAGTGCAAGCCTGTTTTGCCTGTTTTGCAACGATTAGCATCACCAAAGTAAGAGTTTAGATTCTGGTCACAGAGGACAGAAAGAAAACAGCATATGTCAATATCAATGATATTTGGCCAAATTATTAAAAATCCAGTAAATATTGCTGTTGATACTCAAAACGTCACTTTAAATTCTTGCTTAAAAGATAAATCTGACTAGATCACAAGTAAGTAAGTAAGTAAGTAAATAAATAAGTTCTTCATTAACCAATTGCAAATTGCACTACGGTGTACACACATGACGAATGAAAACATCACCAACACAGACTCGTTCATCGTCATCAGTCCATGATTTTCCATGCTAGTGGGAAGAGAGTGGGAGAATTTGGGCAAACAATATTCAAGGTTTACGCCATTGGGTATTTAGCCAGGGAGGTTTCACGTCCGTCATACGCCCAGAAACCATAAATAAATACACGCAGCTAAACTGTACCTCTCTCTGCTGTTTGTCCTTCCTTGTAGGACTCTCCTGCCAGTGGATTATGCTGGGATCTGCCCTATCCTAATGGGAAGCCCACCACAACACCATGGCAAAGCAATTTAGCACTTTGGCCAACCAAATGGTACCATGAAAATTTAATGACAACAAATATTTAAAGCCAGATTCTGCTCAGTCCATAATCAGTTTTCAATCGGTCAACAATGTGCAGAATTTTTATTGACATGACCCGACAAGCGCAGGCATAATGTCAGAATGTTGAGCCACATAACACGCACACAGATATTTACACAGACATACAAACATAATGCAGGTACACACATACGAATCTTCACCTAAGGCTTCGTATTATCTAGAATGTTTTTCACATCAGACTGCTTTTCAGTCTTAGAAATTCGTTCTGAAGCAGGCTAGTCTATTATCAGTTTATGATCAATACATCAGATACTGATGCCACGTCACTTACAAAAGTAGAAACGAAAAACAAATAAGGGGAAAAAGAAGCTGAGTCTAGGAATTGCATAACGGGTCGTCCATAAACAATATCACGCAATTTTGGACAAATTTTGACTCCCTCTCCTCTCGTCGCACGTCGTCACAAAAATCATGGCCCCCTCAAATATCATGTAGCAAGGTTCTGACCCCTGAAAAAACAGATTTCAAGAATGCTATATGCAAATTTTTTTATAACTAACAAAAAAATAACAATAACTGTATAAGTACTTAAAACTACATAGTGCAACAAAGAAAAAAGGGGAAAGTACAATTACTACACTAATTATGCATTGCACAAGACGAGAAGCTCTGGTAGAATCATTACATTGATAAAAAAATGTAATAACAATAACTTGAAAAAAACCAAACTTTAAGCTTCTCCATTTTCCCACGGACAAGCAAAATGCTCCTTCATGAAATAAATAAGGACAGCTTGGATCTGCCACCAGTGATTCGTCTAATTACATGCCGCAAATGTTCTGTTAGCCTGACAAAGTTTTCTCCTAAAAATGATACCTAACTGTTTCTGTAATGCGCCTTCAAGTAAAACTCTGTTTTATTAAGGCGCAATATAAGTGTTAGTTGTATTGCATTGTATTGTATCTCATTATTCTGTTCAACGGATATTCCATTCAGATCCAGCTTTTCTTTGGCTATCCAATCTACACTCTCTCTCTCCATTTGCTTCGTTTGCAATTGCTACCATTAGTACATTCTAGAAGCGCAGCGACTCTCTGTGGTCCGATGCATTTTTGCAGCATAACTGAGTGGACTTGCTTGTGTGTTACAGAATGGCTGCCTCACTTCCAAAACCCCCAAATTGACAGCGAGCGTAAACAAGCCGAAATTTTAGTGAACAAAGGCATAAAAGAAAACAATTCAAAATGTACAAATATAATAATCATAATTAGTGTTGTCAAATTGTGGTAACAATCACAGCTAATTAAGTGGAACTAGTTTAATTGAGTGAAAGTTTTTAATAAACTGATGCATTTTGATGTGATGATCACCCTCCTTCACACATCGTCACAGATGTGTGAACCCCTAAACACGTCATATCATTTATGGACGGCCCCTAAGACCACAACCAACTGTAATCCTCTAAGACAATTTTACAAGTCTTGCTCAGAAATCACAAGCTCATTGGAACATGGCTTCATAATGTGGGATAGCATCTGTTCATAGGTTGTCAGGCAGACAGAACAACTTAAGTTACTGCATCTCCTGTCATTCTGGGGTAGATCCAGGATCAGTGCTATGCCCTGTCATAGCTGTCAACCAAAGTGGCCTTGTTTAGGCCATTATTCATTTAATGGTCCAGCAGGGAGAGTAGGTTAATTGTCAACTGTGTATGAGGGTATAGTAAAATTTATCGTAATTGAAGGTCCACAATATTAGGTGAAAGGCACAGCACCACAATGTTCAGCAAACATCATCCAGAAGAAACATGACAGAGTTGTAAAATAATTAAAAACACTTTGCAGAAAGTAAAGACATAAATAGAAATGATCAAAGAGAATATCCAAAGCAGCAACTTGCCAGGATGAGAAATGGCAGAATAATTGCCAGTGACACCAACTGTGAAACAAGATTTGCCTATATAATTATTATCGGGCACATCATCTGACAAACACAAATGAACAGAAGTGTATTCACAGCAACTCAAATGTTGGAGCTTAAATCTTTGCTAGGGGAAAGATTTAATGATCTTCATCACACAAGAGGACCTTTGTGACACTGGGGTCAAAGCCCGTCACTTGTCGGTTTTTGACCTTTCTATTTGGTCATATTCTACAATGCATCTGCTTCAAATCCTTTTTACAGAATAATAATAGCTTTCTTATGACTGAAGTTGTACTTGTTGGACTCCATCATTGATGACATCATAACAACTGAGAAAAGTCAAAGTATCAGAATATTTGCGTCATCAAAGTTCTAAGCAACCATTACTTGATTACTCTGCAACTCTGCTGGGTAATAAAAGGCTATATTCTCTGAAAACATAGGCGTATTTAATATGCAAATCTTGACACCACGTGCATTAAAAGTCATTTTTCTCAAACTGAAATTTTGAACACAACATTTTAGTTTCAGAAATTGAAAGTAGACATTGTTTTGTAAAAAATACCATAAACATTTTTCTGTGTTATTGACCCCTCTTGCCTATATCAACCTGGTCAATAACTAGGAAGGGACAAGCTGCGGGTTTGACCTTAGCCCTGGCCTCACATTTCACAAACTTGACTATATGCTAGAAACTAAAAATGGATTCTCAAAGGTAGAGTTAATCAGAAAACGTCTGAAAAGAGACAGAGCTATAGCGTTTTTTTAAAATAGCCTAAAGACTTTGCAACAGTTGGACTGCAGTTGGACAGTCTAGTTCACCCAACCCTTTTTTACTAGAGCAGTGCTTGCTAACTAACAAATGATCTGTGTTCAATTACAAATGACATCAAGGGGCTATTTCAAAGTGCACCTCTGGGCTTCATACGGGAAGGGGGCACTATACAAAACTCAATTGCAGGGCATTGTGTTGTATCACACATCTATTCTTAAACCAAGTAAACTGACCAAGCACAAATTCCTTTTGAAAGGGTGGTCGGTCTTCACAACGGTACCCTAGTACAGAATCTTGCATCTGTTGCCAAGACCTTATAGGACAATTTCCAACAAAGAGGCAGACCTCTGCATGCAAGTTAGGATCACTGTCTCAGAGTCTCTGGGTAACCAAAACTCTCTGAGCTGCACAAACTCGGAGTGTAATAGATCACTGGAATTGACACGTTTAGCTGCAAGACAGCCAACGTGCTCTGAGTGCCTTAATCAGCTGCATCATTTCTCGTTTTCAACACAGCAGGAACCAGGAACTCTTCATGTAGATGACTCAACTGTTGACAGGACTCTTGAACAGCAGACAGTCAATTTCCGACTGTAACCAGAGCTCTCTATTCAATCATTACGCAACCATACATTAAAACTATAGCCATCCTCAATGAACCTGACTATCACTCAGCACTAATGAGAGGCACAGAGACAATCATTTGTACAGACCAGATAAAGTAACATAGGTATAATATACACAGTCAAATACATCTGCATATTCATCATAGAGCAAATATTTTGAAGACTTCCATAGTATTTTTTCTGTATTTATCAGGTGCCATTATCTAATGAGATAGCATCAGTTGACAGCCTTGCCCAGTTGTGTGTTAAGGACAAATCTACTCAGAGGATACTAATAACAGCACACACTAAGTTGCAGGGTGAGTATTCAAACCAGTTGGCTACAGTATCAAGCAAAGCATTATCTGCAGTGTTTGCATATCTGTAAAAATAGCAATAATAATTTTAATTGACAGTTTATATGCTCCATTAATTTAAACTGTTTAAAAATCCTTCAAAAATAACTACAGTAGCCATCTTCAAAGAAAACTAAGCAACAACGGTTTTACAATTAAAATTAATATTGCCATAATAATGTTATCGTTGGCATTACACAGAGGTATAATTCCTATACCAGAGTTAACGTAACTGTAATGGCAATCAGTTCTAAAATATACAATACAATACAACTCTATTTGCTATTGCACTCCAAAGTTCAAGAGTCAACACAACCGTACGGCAGAGCAATTTTCTTAGTCCATTGAAGAATTTCATTGCATAGTAACTTCTTTTCTGGAAATGTTCCTGAGGTGACCGAACCATCCAGAGGATTGATGCTGATTGAGAGGAGTAAATGATTCCAGCAAAGAAGCAAATAAGCCGCTAAGATTGTTTACCGATGCCATGCCAAAGTGGGCTGAGGATGACCTTCTAATTTTTGCTCCCATCTTCATCAGCTACCTGCCTCAGAGAGATTTATGCAATCGAGTTTTATTCCTGGGCCAGTAAATGCCATTTTAGTATTTCAAGAACACTTGATAACTGAAAAAAACACTGGATAAAATATCCAGTGTGCTCATGTATACATGAATAACACTGTTGTTTCTTAATGCTGCTCATAAATACATCTATTACTTTGCACCCCACTGAATAATAATAATAACAACAATTTATATGGTGCCATGACACAGCCATACCGCAACAAGGGTGCCTCACAAACAACTGGAATGGAAGACTTTAATGTGCCACAGTAGAAAGATAAGGCAAACTAATTCTCATTCATTTCACATGAACAGAATCGCAAATAGATCTAGTTTGGTCAGAGGAATGAAACTTGGGAAACCAACATGGTACTGAAACTGGGTTACATAACTCCTGAGCACAGAGACTCTCAGAGAAGCAATACACAATATTACACATCAAGATTAGAACTCAGTACAAGAATAGCTTTTGGAAGGAGGAAAATACAGCCAAAGGGAAGACAGCAGTCAACAACAGGGTCACACTCATGACCACAGATGATGCGGAGGAAATCGGCCAACAAAATGGCAATTAGACAACACTCACACTGCATGACAGGAATGATCAAGCATACACATCATAACAGACAGAGAAATGAAGCTAAAAGATGAAAGAGACCGCTTGCTTCTGAGTTCCTTTTGCTTCAGAAATTATGTTATTTTGAAAGATTACAAGGTTGTCATTTGTCAATGTAAATGACCGCTTTTGTCTTCACACTACTGTCATAATTTCAGAGTAATAACAATCGTTAGGACGATGATTAATTAGGATAACCAAACAAGTTATGTCCATGCATAGGGTGGACATGCTAAATGCTGTACCAGTCACCGATAAATTCCTCATTTAAGGCACAATTACAGAATTGAGGTCCTTTTAGGTCTGTTTCAAATGGTCAAAGTAATAATCTAATTTTAGCCTTGACATCCATACCATTATCTTCAACTAAACTAACACACCACTATATAATGTTTGTCCCCAATTATATTATCAAAGACCTCACACTTTAAAACACATCAAATTCTAATCATCACATTCAAGTGATAATCTCTACCATATACACAACTAAACAATATTGTATGTATGTATACATACGTACGTACGTACGTACGTACGTACATACGTACATACATACATACATACATACATACATACATACATACATACATACACACATACATACATACATACATACATACAAACAACATTGAACATGTTTCACTTGAATGTCCTAAATTACAAACGGTCACCATATCAAAGTTCCCTACAATAACACATACTGAACTAGAGGCCCTACCTACCACACAAAATAGAAATATACAGTTTAGAACACACAACTAGAGACTAAAGACCGCAGACCACAACATGAAACATTCAACAGTCCCCTTCGATAAAAGCACTCAATAATAGTCCCCCATCTACACTATTAAACACACAAAAAAAGCCTGCTACGTTATAGAAACAAAATGGAGCAAGCCCAACGAACGCACTTGTCTATTCCAAACATTGCAACAGTTTTAAATAATTAATTTCAAATCTCTCGATCTTTACTCTTGCATGAATGAACAAGAACATGCGTTATCTGCATGCGGTCAGAATTATTCTACCGTCATTTTAAAGACAATGTCTTGTTGATTCTTTTTAAAGTCGATAGCAGAAGACTTTAATGTTATACATTTTATTCCTTCCACGTTTGACCCTCCATACAACTATATGTCCTTAAATCTATTGTTTGCTATCATAATCCATAAATTGGCTTTGCTAAAATAACAACATGCGATGTCTGTATTATGGTTCAATCTCAATAATATGAAAAAGTGAGCTTCACATACGGAACAAATGGTACTCGGTTCATACCTGAATCCCGGAAATAGCTCATCCAAATACTCGCTTTTGCTAATCCGTGGGAAATATCCACTCGACTGATCTATAGTCTGTATGGTGTCTTGAGTGATTATAATTCTATTTATAAATAAATATATAAATATTATAAACATATAAACTAGTTTGCTAATGCTGTGACAGAGGTCATAAAAATCCATGATACTGTACTAAATCACATCACATTTCATAGAGCTATTACGCTCAACTGTGCATTTTAGCTCAACACATAACAGCAGCATATTTTACATAAGTAAATAAGCCAAATCCAGTAAAAGCAATAAACATAAGCCTTTGCAAAGCAATCAAAATCATTATGGATATTTCTGCACTCTTCTTAATATCGTACTGTATCTTTAGATTTATATAGCGCCTCTCACAGAATAACTAATCAGAGGTGCTCTCAGCGCAGAAACTCCAGGGAAAAAGAAATGCCTTTAATATGCTCAAACAGGCGAGCGATTAAACTCAAATCATGCTGTCACATTTACCCCAAAGGGAAAAAACTGGTGGTAACTAGGCACGTATACTCACCCCCAAGTGGGCAAAACCGAGGCAGCTTTGGTGGATAGAGTTCTCTCCGTTTGTAAGAGCACGCGACATCGGTAATTTCACGCTTGCACTGTTGGCTGTGAGCTCGCTCTAAGGCACTTTGTACATCGCGCTCCAGGGACCCACAAGCAAGTAACGACAGCTGAGTAGATTTGTATTGAGCAGGAGAACCATTTGCCGAGTTATTGGCGCTATTGGCTGGGCTGAACTGAAAATCATTTGCCATTTCATGTCTGCTGAATGGTTTGGTTGTCGCTGGAATTCGCTGTCGTAACCTCTGTCTTTCTAGAGATGGACCTGAACTTGGTGCTCGTTCTTCCTACAAATAAAAATAACTATATTAGCTTATTCAATTAACAACTGACCAACCACATTGTATAATATTGTATCTATTAACTTATATAGCACTTCACAGTGCACACCAATCAGAGATTCAGATGCACACGCAGTGCAAGAGACCCAGAGAAAAGAAAGTGGTCCTGAGACAACGAAAGGAGGTGCACCAGGTGGTAAGGAGGCTAATGAAGGATAAGGCTCCTGTTTTAGCCAAAGCAGTCCATGCTGGTCAAGTTAACGTATACCGTGTGAAGATAAGTGGCAGAGGACAGCAGGCGGATTAGGTCATGCAGATACTTAGTAGAATCTTGGCCAGTATACAAGCGGTAGAATAGATTAATGTAAAAATTTTAATTTGAATCCGAGCAATAAGGGGGAGCCAATACAGGGAATTGGAGATGTGGGACAACCTAAGATGTTGGGAAATTAGTTCAGCTGCAGCATTTAGAAGGGACTGAAGAGGAGAGAGAAGAATTCTTAGAGAATTACATTAATTGAGAGCAGATGAATACATGGACAATATATATAAGTAAAGACAGAGGATGAGTCAGATTACTCTAAACTGCCTCAGGTGTAAGTAGGAAGATTGTGTAAGATTGGCAACATGTTCACAATAAAAGCATACAGTCCAGGACAGAGCCAAGGTCTCAAACAATGGAGAGAGAAGGGGGAATATGAACAGTATGATCATATGAAATAGATGGAACACACGATAGCAAGTCAACAAGTTCAACAAGAGTCGATTTCATTACTGTTACGTTAGTAAAGCCCTTAAGCCACAACAAGGTAACAATTCACTTTGCTTCTTCTTTTTGCTAGTCCTCTTTACATCACACACTCTGTGACTACACCATGTGCTTAGGTGATTCCAGCTGAAGGGGTCAGGGTCAAATAAGCAAGCTTTCATTATTTAACAAATTTGTGACTGAAATGTATTTAAACAAGTATTCCATTCTAAACAAATTATTTACAGAACTGTGAACTTCAGTGTTGTAAACTGTTATCAAAGTTCTTTGAAAAGACACAGGCAATGACCAAGGCCAAACTGGAAAAGCTGGAAAGTTTAAAAAAACTCCAGAGTATGCTGATTAACAAATAAAGACAAGGGAAAAGACACAAATTCAGCACCAAAATGAACTAAGTACTACAAGAAAGGAAGATTGGTTGGAGAGAATGCAACGAATATACAATGGCAGATTTCCATAATAGCGGAATGGATGTAGCAAGGAGGAAAAATAACGCAGAGACAGATCCATGAGACACAGACTGATCGACTTCTAATTTACTACAGGGGGTTAACATTGACAGCACAACTAGCTAAAGAGAGAAGATAGATCAATGTCTTAGCACTCTGCATTCTGCTCTCAGTCACTTTATTCCACTCTCATCATCAACTAAACCAAGCTACACACCTGGTGTCCTCCTGAGCGTGACTGAAATAGGTGACTAGATTAAATCAATTATTATATCACTCATTGCATGGAGGAATTTTCTTCATAGGATCCATAAATCATCACTTTTACATTCTTTTAAGTCTTCATGCCAATAAACTTCGCATGTCAAATACAGCGCTATGCACTGTAAATGGAAAGAGAAACTCAGAGCAAAACTTCTTCACATAAGAGTTATTTCACATAACACAATCAATTCCATAAAAAATCCAATTCACAATGAACTGCAAATGCATCACAAAATATATGAAAGACTGAAATTCAGTGAGGCAAGGCACAAGCAGCATATGCTAGAACTTAAAAGGAATACCAACTATGAGCATTTTAATAAGTGAGAAAGAATCAAATACAGCTGCCAGAGAAGAAACAAGTCTGAAGTCTTTTTCAGCAAGACATGTGAATGAAATCTAAGACCAAATAAGTCCTACAAGTTATCAACACCTGACAAAAAATCACAGCAAGAAAAACAAACACATTGCTGCACTTTCATCATGTGCAATCACTTCTATCAACTGAAATGAATTAAAATTTATAAATAAAGTCTTACAAGTCAACAATATCCAATATCGAACACCTCAAACAGACAGCCAGACCTCAGTTTGCTGCACTCTTCTCTTCGTTTTTTCATGGCAATATAATTCTATTTTAATACTCTGCAAAATCAATAACTTTTTAGTTTCAATTGTCTATCTCCAGTTCAGAGGTTTTGAGAGCGACTTTTGGATGACACACACTAATAAATGACATAAACATTTTCATGTTATGAGGCAACTTAACTGAGAAATAACACAGAAACTCATTGGGAGGTCACAAATAATACTCAATTGCTACAGTACACACCACATAGCTTTCTCTTCCCAAGCAACCTAGACCGAGGCACAAATTTCAACAATGCAGCACTAGGCGATAAGGACTGACATTTGTTCATTGCATTGACTGAAATTATTTTTTAACCACCTAAACTGCACAGTTCCATAAAGATATTAGACTAGCATCCAACTACTGCATTTAATTACTTAAATGACTAACGATGAATGCAAGATGCAGATCATTTCATTCGATCGTCATTGCAAAAGCTCAGTAGATCAATGAACATGTTGTCCCAAGAAGTCATTCAGATGCAGAGATAGTCCTGAATTATGTCATCACATGCCAAAGAGATAACAAATGTAACAGATGCTTAGAGACATAGCGTTAGAGACAGACAATCCATAGAGACAGACAATCCATAGAGACAGACAATCATGGAGAAAGACAATCATAGAGACAGACAATCTAGAATCATAGAGACAGATAATCCATAGAGACAGACAATCCATAGAGACAGACAATCCATAGAGACAGACAATCATAGAGACAGACAATCTAGAATCATAGAGACAGATAATCCATAGAGACAGACAATCCATAGAGACAGACAATCATAGAGACAGACAATCTAGAATCATAGAGACAGATAATCCATAGAGACAGACAATCCATAGAGACAGACAATCCATAGAGACAGACAATCATAGAGACAGACAATCTAGAATCATAGAGACAGATAATCCATAGAGACAGACAATCCATAGAGACAGACAATCCATAGAGACAGACAATCATAGAGACAGACAATCTAGAATCATAGAGACAGATAATCCATAGAGTCAGACAATCCATAGAGACAGACAATCCATAGAGAAAGACAATCATAGAGACAGAAAATCTAGAATCATAGAGACAGATAATCCATAGAGACAGACAATCCATAGAGACAGACAATCCATAGAGAAAGACAATCATAGAGACAGACAATCTACAATCATAGAGACAGATAATCCATAGAGACAGACAATCCATAGAGACAGACAATCATAGAGACAGACAATTTAGAATCATAGAGACAGATAATCCATAGAGACAGACAATCCATAGAGACAGACAATCCATAGAGAAAGACAATAATAGAGAAAGACAATCATAGAGACAGACAATCTAGAATCATAGAGACAGATAATCCATAGAGACAGACAATCCATAGAGACAGACAATCCATAGAGAAAGACAATCCATAGAGACAGGCAATCATAGAGACAGACAATCTAGAATCATAGAGACAGATAATCCATAGAGACAGACAATCCATAGAGACAGACAATCCATAGAGAAAGACAATAATAGAGAAAGACAATCATAGAGACAGACAATCTAGAATCATAGAGACAGATAATCCATAGAGACAGACAATCCATAGAGACAGACAATCCATAGAGAAAGACAATCCATAGAGACAGGCAATCATAGAGACAGACAATCTAGAATCATAGAGACAGATAATCCATAGAGACAGACAATCCATAGAGACAGACAATCCATAGAGAAAGACAATCCATAGAGACAGACAATCTAGAATCATAGAGACAGATAATCCATAGAGACAGACAATCCATGGAGACAGACAATCCATAGAGACAGGCAATCATAGAGACAGACAATCCATAGAGAAAGACAATCCATAGAGACAGGCAATCATAGAGACAGACAATCTAGAATCATAGAGACAGATAATCCATAGAGACAGACAATCCATAGAGACAGACAATCCATAGAGAAAGACAATCCATAGAGACAGACAATCTAGAATCATAGAGACAGATAATCCATAGAGACAGACAATCCATGGAGACAGACAATCCATAGAGACAGGCAATCATAGAGACAGACAATCTAGAATCATAAAGACAGATAATCCATAGAGACAGACAATCCATAGAGACAGACAATCATAGAGACAGACAATCTACAATCATAGAGACAGACAATCCATAGAGAAAGACAATCCATAGAGACAGACAATCCATAGAGAAAGACAATCCATAGAGACAGACAATCATAGAGACAGACAATCCATAGAGAAAGACAATCCATAGAGACAGACAATCTAGAATCATAGAGACAGATAATCCATAGAGACAGACAATCCATAGAGACAGACAATCCATAGAGAAAGACAGTCATAGAGACAGACAATCTAGAATCATAGAGACAGATAATCCATAGAGACAGACAATCCATAGAGAAAGACAATCCATAGAGACAGGCAATCATAGAGACAGACAATCTAGAATCATAGAGACAGATAATCCATAGAGACAGACAATCCATTGAGACAGACAATCATAGAGACAGACAATCTACAATCATAGAGACAGATAATCCATAGAGACAGACAATCCATAGAGACAGACAATCCATAGAGAAAGACAATCCATAGAGACAGACAATCTAGAATCATAGAGACAGATAATCCATAGAGACAGACAATCCATAGAGACAGACAATCCATAGAGACAGGCAATCATAGAGACAGACAATCTAGAATCATAAAGACAGATAATCCATAGAGACAGACAATCCATAGAGACAGACAATCATAGAGACAGACAATCTACAATCATAGAGACAGACAATCCATAGAGACAGACAATCCATAGAGACAGACAATCCATAGAGAAAGACAATCCATAGAGACAGACAATCATAGAGACAGACAATCCATAGAGAAAGACAATCCATAGAGACAGACAATCTAGAATCATAGAGACAGATAATCCATAGAGACAGACAATCCATAGAGACAGACAATCCATAGAGAAAGACAGTCATAGAGACAGACAATCTAGAATCATAGAGACAGATAATCCATAGAGACAGACAATCCATAGAGAAAGACAATCCATAGAGACAGGCAATCATAGAGACAGACAATCTAGAATCATAGAGACAGATAATCCATAGAGACAGACAATCCATAGAGACAGGCAATCATAGAGACAGACAATCTAGAATCATAGAGACAGATAATCCATAGAGACAGACAATCCATAGAGACAGACAATCATAGAGACAGACAATCTACAATCATAGAGACAGACAATCTACAATCATAGAGACAGACAATCCATAGAGACAGACAATCCATAGAGAAAGACAATCCATAGAGACAGACAATCATAGAGACAGACAATCCATAGAGACAGACAATCCATAGAGACAGACATTCCATAGCGACAGACAATCATAGAGACAGACAATCCATAGAGACAGACAATCATAGAGACAGACAATCTACAATCATAGAGACAGACAATCCATAGAGACAGACAATCCATAGAGACAGACAATCCATAGAGAAAGACAATCCATAGAGACAGACAATCATAGAGACAGACAATCCATAGAGACAGACAATCCATAGAGACAGACAATCCATAGCGACAGACAATCATAGAGACAGACAATCCATAGAGACAGACAATCATAGAGACAGACAATCATAGAGACAGACAATCCATAGAGACAGACAATCCATAGCGACAGACAATCATAGAGACAGACAATCCATAGAGACAGACAATCATAGAGACAGACAATCATAGAGACAGACAATCATAGAGACAGACCATCCACCCTGGCATTTCTATTCATAATCATTCCTTACAGTAATCATAACCTCAAGATGTTATCAGAAGAAAGCTATGTGGCTATGTTCACAGTTGACTCTTTTCCATCTAAGGTTCAGTTCCAGGTCAACATCCAAGGGTCATGTAGGTAAATAGACAGACTACGGCTATGGTGATGGTGTTCACAATTGGAACAGCATGAGACCTAAGTGGAAGAGGATAAAATTCAGAGAGAGGCGTTGACAGCGAGAGTGGCCTGACATATATTATGCAGTTTATCAATTGAGGTCAGGCCATTCTGAAGCTCAACGCCTCCATATATACAGCTCTAGGGTCTTGAATCAGGATGGGAATTGGTAGGGGCATGTTTTCAGTTTATAATTTTTTATCCATTATGCTCGAACAGATGAGCAGCAGTTCTGAGTACCAGAACGAATCTACTCCGAATCAGAGTTATCATTACATCAAGGATATGACCTTTGTTATGCACTGGAAAAGTAAAGAACTGTCTCAATTAAGTAAGTATGTATGCTATATGTACTCATTGAACTGCCTGCAAATGCACTGTTGAAACATCAGATATAAACAATAAAAAATGTGCAATCACAAAATAATCATAAATTACACCCATTTCTTCAATGGACCAAATACTAAACTATAGAAACTGATAGAATTCATAAAGAGTCAGTTTTAGAGGGGAATGGCCACCATACAATATTCACAGACAGTTTCCAAAAAGCTTCAGGGTTATAAATAGTTAAGGTACTGTATCAATTGCAAATTTATACAGTGTCACTTCAACAGAGGTACTCCCGACCCAACAAAATGATTACGATTGAACAGAATGTTGGTGAAGAGATTTCAGAAATAGATGCTGAGGAGTTCATGTACCAGGCTGCAAGGCAACTTATTCCAGAAGGAAGAGCCTGTCACAGTAGGAGTATGTTAACCAATTAACCAAAGACTGCATGAGGTTCATTCAATATGGAAAAGGTTGGGGGACTGATTAGCTGAATGTATCACTAGATTCAAGCCTAGTCTCTCAAGCATGGTCTCACAAACAATGAGTATTATTGTCAATAACATCATTTTTCAGATACTTATATGTACATCTGGCTTTTGTTTGCATATTCACCTCAAAAGCAAAGGTCGTTTGAAAAGATAAGTCTTCAAAAGTGGTAAAATGAAAATAAAAGCCCCTCAAAGCTGATGGCAGTGAATTCCATAGATGTGAGAAGGTGTGGAAACAAAAACTTTTTGGCAAATTGAAATACACAAACATCAGTAGAAGCTTACTTCTTGTGGGATCAAGTACACTTGAAAAGCATATACACTTGGTGCTAGACCTTGGTGTGTTTCCTTTTACAAGGACCACAACTCCAACACTTTACATGCCAGATATTATTGACCCTTGTTCTGACCCTAGTGATTTTGGCCCATTTTTGTGTGGCACAGTGGCCGATTGGTTAGAGCGGTCGGCCCGTAACGCTCAGTGTGCGCTGAGTGAGCGAGTTCGACCCTCGTTCAAAATGTCACTGTGTAGGGACCTTGAGCAAGTCCTTCGCACACAATTGCTCTGCAGTACAACTGCAATTGCACAGTCGAGGCGTGTGCGCACTTCTGAGCAAAAAATGTTGGAAGGAGGGCGATATCAAATATCAGAATAAATGCATAAATGTCATCTTTTAATGGCAAACCGTTATACTCATCAACCAATGAAGACCGTGCAAACATGAAACTTCATAAATCAATTTAAACAAGCCTAAATCATTGAATTGTTTAAAAGTGCTTTTTTTCAAATGACAGTCAAAATGTGATAGATGTGTTTCATCAAAATTGTTGCATTTCAACATTCAGCCAATGTTATAAATAAATATGTTAGTACTAATGAACACAATATCAAAAATAAGTTATGAGTATGTAGCATTTCTACGGCTAATATTTAAAGTAATCGGGCTGACTGTCTTTATCATAACTGGTATGTAAACCCCATTGTTTCTGAATACACCATTGTCATCTTCAACAGTCACTTCATCTGGGTGGTACACACAAACTCCAATTTCTATGGCTGAGGTAGGACTGTAGGAGTGGTCTAAGTTCACATAAAGTTGAGTTTGGGTTGGGCAGATCGTAAACCAGTGGTATCATCATTTGGTGAATAAACTTCTAAATTATCTCCATGGAGCAGGAGGATGGATCCAAAGTCAGGCGTCTCCAGATAAAAGTTTATGTCATCCCGTAACTACTGCAGTGAAAGACAATTCCCAAGAACAGAACAAATCATAAATTTACATGCTAATGCCTTCTTAACAACACCGAGCCTTGTTGGCTAAAGTGTCATGATTGGGTTTGGTGAAGAGTTGGGTCATTGATTCTTGCTGTAAAACTACAAAAATATAACAGATGCTGGTGAATATTTTGTATCTGGGTAGATTGATCATTTACATACAATTTGTTTCTGTTTAAGAGATGGCAAGAAATCAGGTATTGTTGCAACCTAAAACCTATCACCTAAAATCCCTGCTAGCATTGATTTCATTATCACTTGACAGATTCATCAGTATGTGAATGCTACTTACAGTACAGTTTGTCCTGCTACCTGCAAATGTATGATAACCTGCTAAAAATTAACTCCTCATCCAATTCTAACTTACGAAAAATAACATGACAAATTTTCTTTTCATTTGCCATTGTCATCTTCAAAAAAACAAAAAAAACTGCCAACTTTCAGGTCCACAAATATCCCACATGTGCATAAATAAGCCATCGTCATATTACTAGCACTGCAGCAGTAAAACCCTCATCCATTCAAAGTAATCATAACTTAAGGTCGAAGTTCAACGACTCATATTTTGTACACCAGTTGATCCATGAATATAAAATGTTGGCTTTAAGAGTTTCTCATTGGTTGATCTGACCCAGGATGACAAACACATCCCTTATGTAGACTAGAGACTAAACATGAGTACAATGGCTACAACTTAGCATATCCTTATAAGGACAGATTGGACTCATAAGTAATCAGAGGACATTACTTATGATAGGAAGTGTACACCACCAGACTGTAGGCAGGAAGGGATAGCACTAAAAAAGTCAATATATAGCACTACGCTGTAGTTCCTGTATATTATAATGAGTGAAGTAATTAACTTTAGGGGCATAACACCACTTTACCATCAATAACAAAATACTGATTTTTAAACTCAAAGAAAGTCATTTTATAAGCAATTTTAGTCACAGGGTTCACAAGTTCAGGTGGTAGATGGTCTAGAGCAGCAAGGCCATGACTGAAGTGAAGCTGGGAAAGCATTTACCTTCCCTCTGTTCCTTACTGGAGCCATGTTTTAAAGTCATTATTGTCACTAGAATGATTAATGAGTAGACCCCCAATGACATCTTTTCTCCAAGGTCTGTCTCAACTCACTGTGTCTTGATGCTTGTGAAGGCCCCCAGTAATGATATGTGCTGTATTACAATGCCCTGGAAATTGTTGCAATTACTACCATCTTTATAATTTAGATTCAATGTCAGCAGTGACTATTTATCGAAGGTGATAGTAAACTCACAGCAATTGTGTTTAGGTTTAAGGCATATTTCTACATGTTGTAGCACCGTCACTAGTAAATTTCATATGAATTTGAAAATAAGAAGCAATTACAATCACTCTAAATAACACATCCTATGCAAGGCAGCAGAAAACCATATCCACCTGTACGAGCACACAGTCCTTGAAAAGTAAAGCTTTTCTAAAAGTTATATCCACATATGTAATTATGCATGAATCATTGAACATAAGAGTGGTCCATAAAACAATAATCTTCAAATATGAATTAGGTGACAGTTGCCTTCATTTTTATATACATAACATAACTGTCTGTTATCGATCCCAACAACAAGTAAGCCAAATACAAGTATGATTGAAATCTAATAATGTAGAAATGATCCAATAAGGAAGAAAAACTATGTAAGGACACAAGTCGTGTAGTCAGGTCACCCTAATACGATTGCAGCTGGCATGAAATTGAAACATGGAAAAACTAATCTTAACTAGTTAACTATGTGCTTAATGACAATAAGTTTACATAATTATGAGTGCACAAACAATCAAGTATTCTTGCATTCTTTTCTCAAATATACCGAGGTTCTTCATGGAATACATGTATCTCCTCTAGTAGTTTGTTTCAAGCCTTTGGGTCAATACATGTAATGTAAAACATTCGTGTATTAGTAACCGAAGAACAAATCTGACAACAGAGAGCTTATACATAAGCTGTGCCAAATACTTATACTTCAGATGTTTACAACATTAAAGTTCAGATAGACCAATAATATGCAGGTTGAAATGCAGAATTTGAAGACCCACATACAGTTGCGTCTAATTTCGGATTGTTGTAGGGCAGCCTAATGTAGAAACATTGTCAGATTTGATTTTAGTGGTTGATTGAAGTGCCAATGATCAGAGGCACATCATTTGCTGCAAACGCTATCGCACTTAGTCACTCCACATCATGGACGCAGCATAGTTGATAGACTCTTAACCTGATGCCATCTGTCAACTATGAACGGGAATTCATTGGTGTGTTGCATGGTGACTCCTTCAGTTTTCAGTGCACTGTATTGCTTGCTAAGGATATTTCTGTCTTAATGACACTTAACACTTTTGTGTATGGCATGGTGGCCGATCGATTACAGCGGTCGGCCCATGACACTCAGTGTGCGCTGCGTGAGCGGGTTCGACTTTCGTCCGAGGCATCACTTTGTAGGGACCTTGAGCAAGTCTTTCGCACACAATTGCTCTGCATTACAACTGCAATTGCGTCGTCGAGATGTGCTTGCGCTTTCGTGCAAGACTTGTCTTGTTAAAGCGCAAATAAATGCCGAGTTGTATTGTATATTGTATTGTAACATCAACTTAGACTGATGAAGGCAACATAAAAGGCGCTATAGTAACTGTACAGGTTCAGACATGCAAAAGTCCAGACACACACGAATTCTCGATGCTGATGACTACTAACAATATATTTTACTCAAACTATCAATATTCTATCCGCCAAATCATAACCTATAGACTCACCGCGTTTAATCTTCTGCCGGGCACGTCTTCATTGGCGGGTACATTTAATGCCAACTGACCATCGGCACCGGTATCATCCACTCTACCCCGTTCGATGACTTCAGGAGGGGTAGACGTATAGAGGTAGACCTGCATAGTGATCAGAATCATGGTGATCACTATAAAGATGTAGTTACGGTACCGTCTACAACCCTTGGAGCATCGCCCATGCCTTTGCCTTGTTGACACCATGATCACCATCCCCACCGCCTTTGAAAACTCACTGAAGAAACGTCTACCATGACTACAATTATCCTTATCCGATAGCCAATCAGTGAGGGTGTAGGCCTTAGGCACCTGCAACAACTGCGGCCTCAGGCTCAGCAGCAGCTGGCACATCCCACATCGCTCTTCTTTGGCCCCTTCACGGGAACCGGAAGTAAATCAATCCCATAATGCACATTCTGCTAGGATAAGTAAGTAAGCGGCGGACACCTGCAAATCTTCTTCTACCTCGTCTTCTTTTTCAAATTGTTGCTATTGTAATTACTATTACTATCATTAATATTGTTTTTATTAATTTGTCATTTATAACGCGTACAAGCATTCTTTATTTGGGCATTAGCCACTAAAATAGGATCTCTATAAGCTTTAATTGCTAGGAATCTTTGAGTTTTGACCGACGTTGTCACGTTTCCACAAAATATCAGACGACCTAGTTTAAAAACTTTATTCAGCTATGATCGAAAATACGTGAGCATTGCGCTTGAGCCTTTGAGGTAGACAAACGCGACAGCTCAGAGCAGCATGGTGTAGACGATTAAAGAGTAGCGTATTGGGGTGATAGCACTAAACAAAATCTGTCAAATAAGCCTACCACGCTGACTTTAGTCTCCTTCACCATATTGTCAATTTGCCTTCCTCTATTGAGAATCAGAATCCAGAGTTTATTCTGATAAATAATTAATAAAATTAATATCCTCTATCTAAACTGTCAACATGGGTTCAGTATAATGTCACAAAGGCACAACATAGCACTAATATTAGTTCCAGGACGGTTGAACCTAGGCTTATGTCTATAAGCTCAACAGGCTCACCAAGAGGGGCACAGGCAAATGACCAAGAACCCGGTGATACTTATGGGCTCAGCCCAGAATTAACTTAGAGGTACTAGAAACGATTTTGTTCTAGGAAGAGTCCTTGAATTTCTGTCGCCACCTTTGGAACTTTCAGAGCTTGATGTACATGTAAATTTTCAAAAACTTTTAAAGGGAGTAAACAAAACAATAATAAAGTCACACTGGAAAATTAGAATTTTTTTAGATAAATTAACTTAAAAAATGTTAAATGTATGTATCTCAGCATTATTTAGATCTCGCACAAACCAGAATCAGCAAAAACAAGGATTTTGTTTCAACTGAATCGGTGCAAACATGCCTTTTATCTTTCTATTAAAATTCCCTACAAAATGCTTGCCCTCATTACATACATTTCTTCCAGTCGTTCACAAAGGGCACGATTATAACGAAGACAGTTAACCAACTGACCAGTACCCTGTATGGAGTGTTTCTGCTACAATTACAAAGTAGCAATCATTGCAACGATTTTCGTATTTCCATCTGTAGAAACATCTTCCCTTTTCAGTTGTGTCTTACTCATTCTGCTCACACTAGTATCAACAATTGCTATGTTTTCTCATAATTTGAAACATTCTTCACCATGGTGCATGCATTTCTCTCCTCTGTGCAACTTTTCATCACATAGACTGCATCGAGACTGTGGCAAACCTGAACAATGATGCCTTTATGAAGCAAACAAGGTCAAGCCTGAGAAAAAAACTTCCATTTAGCTTACATAAAATTAAATCCAAGCAATAAAATGTTGTTGATTCATGTTTTATTCACCCTCAGCGTATTGGCTAAATCAACCTATTCAGATACAATCCATTCTCATAAAAATATGCTATTGTTAACTAATCCATCTGATACACATATGTTTTTCCAGCCAACTTTATGGAAATAATGAGCGTGCGTGGATCTTTTATATTTTTCTTGCAAGTCAATTGGCCAGACAAGGTCTCACCTAAAAAACAACAAACAATGTAATCAGTGGCATAATGCACCAAAACGTTTAACCTTAAATATTACAACTATAAATTTTAAAAATTTAATGAAAAATAATACTCAGCATAGTGAATTGGAGTATATTTCATAAACCTGGTAGAATATTTCCTTGACATGGTCCCTTGCATAATAATCGATGCACACATATCTGTATTAGGGCAGTAAGGAGAAGTGTTAAATTAATACTGCTTAGAGCACCATATAGTTTTAGCTTGACATTAGCTAACTTTTGCTATTAAAGGATCTTTTACCTGTGGGTGAACCCTTATCTCGTTACCAAACTACGTCATCATTTTAATGATTCTCCCCACTAGAATACAGCACTCTAAAATGTAGACTTATATAATAACTTTTCTCATCACAGAAAAAAGCATAGATCTATATTAAATATCATTACATAAATTAGTATTGATAATTGACTTGGAAACTTTTATACAAAGCATTGTTCATCACAATTAGACTACTTCATGTGTCTTTTTTTTAAATAACAAAGCAAATAAAATCTCATGGAAATATTCCTTTATCAGTTAATAGAAGAGGCATTTAACAAATTTCAGTACCCTCTTTAACAGGAATTGGCGACTCCAATGGGAAGACGGTCTGTCTCCAGTGCGTTGGAGAACTGACTGGACTCGTGGAAAATGACACCTAAACAGACCCAAACACAATTTAGTCTTACATTCTTATAAAGCCATGTAGAGAAGGTTGGTGCATCAGTTTATCAATGCAGCTGCTTATTGATAAAATTTGATGATCTACACAAATACAGTTAAGCAACACTGAAAGCACACACAAGTAACTTTTCTTGGATTTATATGAATTCAACTGCTTGCTTTAAGATGTTAACAATGAGAGTGTACAGAAGCGAACTGGAAAACAACAGCAGCTTCTCGTTTAAGTGTTAATAACCTTGATATCCATAAAATAAAGACAATTGGAAAGTCGAACAATTGAAACAATACAACACACCATTTATAAAACTAAGGACAATAACAATAATTATAGAATATAATCCAACTCATCAGTGTAACAAGCTGCATTGTTGTCAGCTTGATCAAGAAAAAAATGTGAATTAAACAGTAATTTAATCAAATCTTCAAAGTGAAATCTGACATATGTATTAACAACAAAACACTTCAGTTACTGACAACACTAAAAATTAGCAGAAAGAATCAAATAGTACCTCAGATGGACAACCAAAGCGGATTTCGAAGTAGCCAACTAAGGCCGTCAGTTGCCCTTCTTTCTTGACAGTTAATGTAAACGGTTCACAAAATTCGACATCCTTCACCTTGACTGTCTCCATTACAAAATCCTATCAGATCCAACAGCAAAACAACAGTGATTAAAAAAATTGGCAATATCATGTGTAATGGGATGTGTGCTAAATTGAGATCTTCACCAACTCCTACTTCTGCTCTGTCCACACTCCATTCACCAGTTGAGAATTAGAGCACACAACCATGTTCTCCCACCCAAAGATAACTCTCAAATTATCCCAAGATCACTATATAAAAATATTTGCTAGTATGCTATTAATTCTAGCTACTTCTATTGATCGCTGACACTCAGGTTAGCGTTTCTGCATTCTTCTCAGATTGTTTTCTTGCTAAATAAACGAATATCAGGAACAGATTTTTCACATCGATAATTAGCTAGATTTTCTTGCTCTCAACAAATTATCTCTTGAAATTCTTGAAATTTGATATCGCCCTTCTTCCATCTTTTGCTCAGAAGTGCACACCCCGATCGCGCAATTGCAGTTGTACTGCAGAGCATTACTGTGCGTGAAGGACTTGCTCAAGGTCCATACACAGTGACTGAGGCCTCGAACCAGCTCACCCAGCACACACTGAGTGTTACGGGCTGATCGCTCTAACCGATCGACCACCACGCCGCATCTCATATTGTATGTTATGATACGGTTTGTCATCCAGTGTTGGATGTGTTGTATGTACAACAATAAAACGAATATCATCATTGCCATCATTAAGCATTTAATTTCATTGTCACCTTCAGCATGCAGCTCTCGGTGATGATCTTCTCTCCCGTGACTAATGCAACGTCAGCCTCGGCCCGTATGGCTTTTTTCATGCACGACATTCGAAAGCCATATACGTCATCCCAGAATGCAAAGCGCTTTCTGTGAGTATCTTCATCTTCTATTCCGACCAGATGTAGGCTGCAGAAATTTGGAAAGACCAGACCGTCTTCAGCGAGGTAGTGATTTCTTGCCCATAAAACTGTGTCCAGCATCGACTCAAACAGCAAAAAGTACCCCATCCATTCTGAAATAATGATGTCTACCTAAAACATAGAAATGAAACCATTCACAACATACCTTGTGTACTAAATACTGTTCATTACTACTGCTACTTTTGATGGCCGTGGTAAAGCCGGTTTAGAACAAGGTGACATTCACATTTTAAATTCAATACAGCAGTCACGTTCTGAACTATGTTATAATGACGCTTGTACTTGGTGTTGTCAAGTTGGAAGTTCTGCAGACAGAAAATGAAGTATTTAAGGTAATTTAAGACAGAATTCAGGAAGGAAAGAAGAAACTCAAGAGCAAATTGTGGTGGCTGTTACTCCTTATAGTAAAACATGTATAACATTTATACACAAATGGCATATATTTATTATAAAGATCAGAGTCTAATCAAGCTACAACCAAATTTAAGTCACCTAAAGTTACATTTTTCAGAAATTACCTGCGTAAAAAACCTTTTACAAAGTAAGTGACAGTCCATATTTAAAAGACAATGGTATAAGCAGCATTTAGGCAATTTTTACTGCAGGAAACAGTTAAAGCAAACCTTTGATACAGGTAAGTTAACCTCCTCCATCTTTCCCTTGATCAATGTTATTTTGTCTTGGTAACCATTTTCTCTGCATGACAAATAACAAAATACAACATTGGAGTTCCTGATGCACTCTGAAAATGATGATGCATGTTCAGAAAACAAATAAAATTGGGTTTGATATGGCATTGGATTCGAATGGAATAATAATATAAAAACTGCATGTTATTTTTCAAAAAGAGTAAAAAGTAACAAATCCTTCAAATTGTACATCGCTCAGCAGCCAATTGTCAAGTTATGGTTTGCCATTACCATGACCCAAACTAAGTCCTAGAGTCAAAATGTCATGATTGTTTATAAGCATTGTGAATTGGAACATATTCATAAACCTTGTGGAATATTTCCATGACTTGATGCCTTGTATAATGATCGATGCACACAAAGCCACACATATTCAAATTAATGCAGTAAGGAGATATCTTAAATTAACTCTGTCTAGAGCACCATATAGTTTTAGCTTGACATTAGTTAACTTCACTGTGCCTGCCACATCGTCCAAAACTACCCCTCAAAGCAATGCTTGGCATTTATGAACTAGCAATAGAATTAATTAATCATGGTAGAAAAGCTACTGGTTCTGTAAGAGTGCAACAGACTGCTGACTGAGACTTGCTATTAAAGGATCTTTTAGCTGTGGGTGAAACCTTAGCTTGTAGCCAAACTACGTCATCATTTAGGCCAGTGGTAAGGATGCCTTACGGAGATTCTCTGCTAGCGCTGTATAAATATCCACCCACAGAGATCCCAGGGGTGAAAAGTAAAGAGCCTCACCTAACTATGTCAATAGCATTGTAGATGATATCTGACTGATCGACTCCGATGACAAGCTTTGCACCAGCCTTTGCTGCAAACATGCTGAGAATTCCAGTTCCACATCCGATGTCTAGAACGACTTTATCTTTAAACACAGCCTCATTGCCTAAAATACAATCTCTGAAGCTCTCAGTTCTAACACGATCCTGCAAGAAAAACAATCAACAAACTACTCATAAGTCCACACAATAGTTAAAGCCTCATAAATAGAAATTTTGAAGTAGGAATCTTCACATGTGGCATGTAAAGGCATATCACGAATGTAACTACCTTGCATCTATTTGTATCTGAGGTTTAACACCTTGAGTGCTCTACGAAAATAAAAAGTAAAACCACTCATTCGTTTTGTAAATGAATTTGCCTCCTCTTACAAGGGTAATCACATTTCTATTCTGCCTTTCTGGGACATGACATGACAGTAGGCTTACTTCTAATCTAAGTCGAATTCAGTTAGGAGCTGGGCTCATTGGGAAGAGTATTGGGAATATATGCACAATGCCTCAACCGAAATATATGTCAAATTCACCAGAAAATTAATGCTGTTTTAATGCCTACTGCATCTTGGAAATAGGACACTACTAGTCCTTGTGATAAACTGGACATCTTTTCTTGCTGTCAACTTTAATTGAAATCATGGATGTCCCATATTACAAGTTGTAGTCATTTCATAGCATTCCTTTTTTCAAGCAGCCATTTGATTGAAAAAGTGCAATTTGTCAATGCAGTTAGCAGATTGTGGCACAAAAAACCCCTTCACATAACCTTGAAAATCAATTTATGTTACTTTTTGAAATAATATGCATTTTAACATGTTATGGCACAATATCTTTGTCACACTAGATGGGCATCTAGATAGGCAACAAATGTCCGTATTTAACTCATTTTTGTCGTTCTTTGGAACTCCACCTCATCCAACACCCTGATCTATACTTATTAAAATAATATGGATGTTCCAATAACAAACACTGCACATTACCTTGAAAATTGATTAACAACAGCCAAGTGCACATTTGGGTATTCACAAGACATCTTTTACCAGACATTTCTAAGCTCCTAGTCTGCATGACTCGGTGATTTTGACCATGAAATTAGCTTTGATTTGTTTTCATGGGGAATGTATCATGAACGTTTGCATGTGGCCCAACCGTCAGGTGTTTACAAGTCCCTCAAGTTTATTTCCTTTATTTGTAGCTGGGCTGAGAGCGCTCCTGAGTAGGTTCTTGAAGGAGCACTATATAAATGCTCAGACAGAATGAATGAATGAATGAATGAATGAGTCTAGTGCTTGTAAATAGTTTGACATCTTATAAATTTTACTTGTATACAGAACTGGAAATTAGAAAGTCAGGTTTAATTTGAGCAATATCATCTGCTCAAATATACAATAAAAAAAATGCAAAAAATACACAAAAACACTGCACTTAGCAATAACAGAAATACTCGAATAGCAACTATAGAAGCATTTACAATTATAAAATTGCATCTGGGCAAAGTAAAACAACCCCGTGAGGAAGTATACACAAATTAAAACAATAAGCTTAGTGTTTACCAACCTTTAACATTTCCTCGTGTATACTAAAATGGCCATACGACTCAAAATATAATTCATCTTCGTCTGCACGAAGACTACAGATGCCCTCTTCACTAGGTGGCAGCACTTCAGAATTTTCAAACAATGTGTCCTTCGCCAAATCCCTGACATCAAAATAAAATAAGTATTCAGTATGCTGTTGAGTCTTGAGAATAGTTTTACAAAGAAACCATCACAGTCTGACAATTTACAGACTACACACTAGTTAGCCTATGATAAATCAACCTCCTTCAAATTCTGACCATTTGAAATCTCAATTACAATTAGATTTAATAATTCTTCACTTTTCCTATTACACGAAATTGATATATCGCCATTCTTCCAACATCTTTTGCTCAGAAGTGCACACGCCTCGACGGCACAATTGCAGTTGTACTGCAGAGCAATTGTGTGCGAAGGACTTGCTCAAGGTCCCTACACAGTGACTGATGCCTCAGACAAGGGTCAAACCCACTCACTCAGCGCACACTGAGTATTACGGGTCGACCACTCTAACCAATCAGCCACCTATTTTCTTTGAAGATATTTTAAGACATAGACAACAGAGCATAAATCATACAGGAAAGATTAACATAATGACCAGTAAAACATGAAAGGGTTCAATCAAACAGACAGGAAGGGTTTTATTATATCTACATTGAAAACACATCATTACCTCAGACTAGTTTTAGCTTAAACAAACCACAGAACCTGAAAGAAGTGAAAACTGATGCTATGATTTAAATAATTAATTTATAAGCGTAACCAACCTCATCTTTTTCAGATCAGATGAGTTCAATTCTAATGCTTCCTCTACAATTCCCAGCTTCTCTTCTACGTCCTTCAATCTATTGATCAGTTTGTTATATTCTAGAATGCTCATCGACACTGTTGTACTACCATCCACAGAATCATCTGGCTTCACCTCCTCCCCAGTTTCAGGCTTGACTTCACACGAATTCAATTCGGCGGGCAATTCTTCTATATCTGAAAACAAAAAAAAGGTCCTTTACCAAAACACAATTCAGTTTCATTCTCATTGGGTCATATCAGATTGGCAAGAAACCCTAAACATTGCAGTCCAAGAGAAGCATAGAGCTCTGTGCATAAAGATGGGACCAACAAGTCCTATGGGACCAGCGGCATCTAACCTCCCTACCTCGAATGGGAAAACAAATCCTCCACTCTGGTCAGCGTCATATGATAGAAAATCAGCAACAACCCAGTTTATGTCCAAAATGTTAAACACCCCATCGTTGAGATCATTCTCCCAACCCAATTCCATTGGAAGATGTCAAGAAGAGAGACATCATTTGGAACTGGCACCCAAGCTTCTTGGTCAGAGCCCTTGGCTACCACTATACACTGGCCCCATGCAATGAACAGAACAGCCAATCCTGGACTTTTAATGGATGGAATCATTGCAACGTGTTTCTGACCCAACCCAGTCCCATCAGTAGATGCTACTGTGTGAGACATCATATGGATGTTCGGCACTGGCTTCCTGTTTCATTCCGTATCGACTTCAAGCCATGCTTGCTCGTCTATTTGCTCCCGCTTATTTGTGCGGTTTCTGCTTCGGGACTCGCTCCTCCATGTCCGGTCTGCGACTCAGATCATCTGCGAAGACCGATCTCCGTGCGCAGGGGGATGAGGTCACGTTTTGGAGAACATGCTTTCTCAGCCGCTGGTCCGCGGTGTTGGAACGGTCTCTCACCTACTGTCAAATTGGCCGACTCAGTAGACTCATTTAAAACTAAATTGAAAGTGTTTCTGCTTTCTAAGGCTTATCTTGTCTGCTGACTTTTGTTCTATGTTGCACGGCGACCTTGTAGTGGTTAGGGCTGCGTTTATGGCGCCTAATAAATCGGCGTTGTTATTATTTTTATTATTATTATTACCACCATACTCCATCCATACACAATGAACAGAGCAGCCAGTCCTGGACTTTCAATCAATGGGATCATTGTAGAATGTTTCGAACCCTCTGGAAGAAATTCATCAGCTAGAAATCCATTGCAGAGATGCACAAGAAAAGGCAGCACTTCAGCAATGAAATTGCAAAGACGTAAAGTTTGAATTCACATTGTTAAGTTTCCAGAAGTTTTGCTATTACACCGAAATGGTAATTACTGTTTAATTTAAGATTTAAATTTAACTTAATACAATTTCAATTTTAAGATTAATCTCACCAAGAAACAACATAGCATCGTCTTCAATCACAGGTTTCATAAAGCAGTCACTGCTCCAAGGCTCCATTCCTTTAGGCCAGAGTTTCAAAACAAGGGCCACATCAGGACTCTAATGAAAATCAACAAGAAATCAGTTAAACTCCAGATACCAAAAATAAAATATATAGATTCAGGATACTCCTTGTAAAGTTACACTCAGCAATTGCACCAAACACAACACCATTTTACATAATCATGTTCTCACATTGAACTGAGCCTCGGACAGATTTTCAAGTCAATCTAACCACAATCTTCGCTCAGCTTTTAGAACTCAGATTCAATTTGAACTCAGATTGAATAACCCAGAATCGTCACTTCCCTGAACTCACACCTTTGTGGCTAAAACACAGCTAACTGTGATAGTATTACCAAACATAAGCAGCCAAAAGTTCAAATAGCCTAAGCTGAATAGTCCATATTAAATAGAAAAAGAATGCTTGAAGATATTTTAAAGAAAACCTCATTCATACACACACCATTTAGCAGAATAAATGTATCTAAACATGAAGGCCAAAGTAATGGAGAAAAATTATCGTAGCCACACAGTGCATACATTTTGACGAATAAAGTTGATCAATTTGATGTAAGAGATGGACTCAAGCTGTTGTGTAAGTTTAACGCCAGCGATGTCAAAGTTGTGCTCAGATCGACAATGAAGAAGAACATCAACAGGACTGGAAAACAAAGACGAACAGAAGAGACAGCACACTTTGGACCCGGGAAGCAACTCCTCATCACATTCCTCCCATCCATCACCTTCACATGACATTTCGTCATCGGAAGAATCACCTTCCACTACAAAAAAGACACAGAAGTACACTTGAATAAAATCAATGTTCTCTGTTCTTGTAACAAAACTTCATGTTAAATCCACAGCAAATATTAATACAAACTTCCTTAATTTTGCCAGTGTAACAAAACTTCACCATAAAGGATTTAACACTATTTAAAGTAGGCGGTGTTACCGTCTTAAATTCTTTTCCTTGGAGAAATAAACGCCTCTCAAAACAGCATCTTACCCCTTCAATCGGTTTTAAATGCTTCAGCTAGGCTCATAGCCGTAATCCTTTACTTTGCGCATATCTCTACATATATGCTTGGGAGTCATGCACTCGATTCCTATCACTGCGCACATTTACTACGAGATCCTTTTTCTGTTTTCCAAAGCCCAGCTAGGCAGTGCTCCGAGATATCTCTCTATTTGCGAAAACCATTATCTGCAACTTCATCTCCCTCCGTGCTTTGTTGATCATCTTGATCTTTCTGTTTCTAGGACTAAGACTGCCTTGACTCAACACTGGGCATTTGCTGCTTTGGGTGTATCTACTTGAAATGAACTTCTTCCATCACTAAGGGCTAAACTAATGACTAGCTTATCTTCATCGGCATCTCACTCTTAACGTCGTTTATTTTTCCATGGGGTTTCCATGCCGAGAGCGCTTCTGAATAGTCATTCTGTGAGAGGTGCTATAAAAATCTAAAGATACAATGCTAAATTCCTTTCCTGGGAGAAATCAAGGTAGAATACATTGGTTTAAGGGCAAACAGATGTAGCATAAATTGCCCTTCTTGCTATAATAGTGGGTGTGGCATAGAGTAATGGGTAGGGGCGCATAGAGTAATGGTTAACACACTGGAGCGTAGAGATGAGGAACCGAGTCTGACACTCGTACCGGCAGCATTGGTCAAATTTAACATATAACATAATGAGCGCCTCGCATGGCTGCCATTCATACTTTGTCTGTAATCGTACTGCGTTATCAGTTTGAAATAAATGAAAATTGTCATTATTATTATTGCCATCCTCAATTCCTTTAACACTTCAATGCCGACTTGCATTGTTTTCACAATTTAAGTGTAATCGATCATCCATTGAAAGAATAATTTTGTATTTGAATGGCATCCTTGGATTCACTTTTCCTGAGCAACCGTCTATACCCTATGCTTGGGGCAAAATTGAAAGGAAAATAAGACCCTGCCTTGTTAGTGCAGATTCTAAATGTGGTGAAACCAGAAAGCTGCATGCTCAGCAGAATTGTCCAACTAAAGAAGACATAATTATGCATGCCAAAAGCCTAACTTGCCAGCAGAATAATCAGATTGAGGAAGTCAGCAGAGGTTGTCCATTAGAGAGGATTCTTGGAAGTCAACATAACATAATCTTGACTGAAGACAGCAAGATTGATTTAAATCACGACTTTGTAAGTGACCCTCTTCTGGCATCCTTAGGCAGCATTTTGATCAATTTTCACAAAATGTCATTTAACTGCATTCTGACATTTGGCTGAGTAATTATCAATAGGGCTGTCAAACATCTGTTAAAATCCCAACCGGTTAACCGCCGTCCATGTGAGCCGTTAACCGGATAACCGTTGGTTTACTAATTTATTAGGGATTTTCTAGGGGGGGGGAACTGCCGCAAACTGACTTAGTAGTACTATAAATTATGCGTAGTTAGATGGCCCAGTAGTGCAGTTTATCAATATGTGCTGTGCTACACGGTCTTCGGCTGGGTCGTTGGCTCGTACTATAAATTAGAAATATATAGGTGGCCCAGTAGTATCAATGTGTGCTAGACGGTCTTCAGCTCGGTCGTTCGCCCGTCGCCCGAGGATGTATCATGCAGATTTCGGGTGGTCTAAAAAGTTTAACTCCCTGAAATAAAATATCCCCTTGAGTAACAACAGAAATAACATATTCTGAAACAAGAAGGATAAAGATTTAGAGGGTATATCATTTCAACGGTTAGCGGCAGGTGAATTTCACCAACCGGTTACTAATCAACGGTCGGTTAATGGGATAACCGGTTAACCGTTGACAGCCCTAATTATCAAACTCCAATTGAAATTAAATCAAGTAATCATACCATGTGTAATTTATTAATGTGTAGAAAATCAACATTTGATGCAATCTTTAAGACATTGATTGCATAGGTTGACATTGGTTTTTTTGATTGATTGGTTTTGAAGAGTTACAACTCAATCGATAAACTGGTTTTACTAGTTAATAATTCACACAAATGCAAGACCAGATTAATGCTGACAATTATGATTATTTCTTTTGCCTATCCCACTGCTAATAATTAATTATTGCCTTTGGAAATTTCTATACAAACACAGTTCTATTACACATTCCCTCACTATCTCATCCCTCCAGCATCAGCGTATTTATCATATCTGAGTTGGTTAGATGGAGCAGAAATATCGACATAAATTTCAACTGGAACCAAGATTTGAACCAACCTTTCGATTGATAGTTCATCATGCTAACCAGTAACTACTACACCGATACGCATCCCCATGATATAGACAACAGGTTATGTAAGGTGGCAACCTCATGTTCCACTGTCAATCATGAAGTAAGTTAGGAACTTAAAGATGCTTATAATGAAGTGGGAAATTTTAAGAATATTGCTGGCAACAGTTTACGAAAAACAGCATCAATCATACAGCTGACAACACACAATAAGGCATTTAGATAGAAACTTGTGGCATTGCATGCCTTACAATGTAATTGTTGATGCTGCAAAAAGTATGTCTGTGTGATATGGAAAAGACAAAGATCTCTGCTAAATGCCTTGAAACATTGGAAGTAGCCTGAAACAACAGAGCTGAGCTCCATGAAGATAGTAGAACTGGAGAGGAAGAGTAAACTTCCTTAAGCTGGTCTAGAGGACAGGGTAATCCTGCCTCCCTAATCCCGCAATGGCAGAGGTTAGGTTGGGCAGTTAACTTGCAGCAATCCCCAAAAGCAACTTTAAAAGTGGACAATACAAAATGAGAAAACAACCTGCATAACAGTGCGTATAATGTAAGTAAAGACAACATCATATTTTTTTAATACCCTGTATGGGATAATCACCTTAGTAAGGAGTACTTCGCAACCTCAACAGAATATTTGTGATACACTTTTTAAGTCCATTAATTCATTCAGTTAAACACATATATGCCGTCCCATCAAGAAGTCTACTAAATTAGTGTTTATCCTGTACGAGTTGAAGACTTTTGCATTTCCAGCATGAGTTTCCGTTCCTGGAGTTTCAGCACTTCTATTTTCAGCTTCATCAACTCTATCTTCTGTTTAGCCATCTGTATCCTCTGTTCATCCAACTTTACCAGGTCTGCATTAAGTTCTACCTTGGCTGCATTAGCTGCCATCTCAGACAGCAGCCAAGCTTTCAACAGTTTGCGATGCTTGCTTGTGCTGGCTGTATGGTGCCATCTCATCTTACGTTGGAATCGGCTGCTGGCACTGAATCTACCAGCATGGAAAGAAAAAGGCTTTTTGGTATTGGCTGGAGGTGAATTCAGCAACAGGGTTTTAGGCTGTTCAATAGCTTCCATTTAAGCATAATTATTATCAACAAATCTATATCTAGCTGTGCTGCAGAAGCTTCGAACTGACTCCTATATCAACCCTAGTCGAGAATCTGTTGGCTGGGTCGTGTCTGCGCCAGGCTGTCACCGGTGACCTTTCTAGTTATATATGGCAAATGTCTACCGCTCTGACAAAGTGCTCTGCCTAAAAACGACAACTAAATAGCGCCTCTTAATAGCAAGTCCGACAGAGGCGCAATATAAATTCTTAGATAAGCCTAATAATTTCCTAGATAATCTATTTCCTTGTAAGTCACGATGCGGTATGACATCTGGCATGTTGTGACATAACAATAAACGAAAATCATCATGATAGAGCAACTCACATATTTTAAGAGGGAACTTATCAAACGTTTAGCTTACATTATCGCTCAAAAAGTTGTAACTTTACCACGTGCATTAATTTGGACATTTTCCATTGCTACAGCTGTACGTGCTTATAACGCCTATACTATGAAACCTGTAGCTTGAATTAGTTTTACCTGCATTTCTAACCAAATCGCTGTAGGATGAAGCCATTTTTCCACGTGAATGTTCCCTATACCAAAGACTACAATTATCAACGACTATAACATAGGATTTGGTTGTCGTAGAATGCAACCATAGATATAATTACCAGAATCGATAAGCAGAGGGTCAAAATCAATCCAGCTAGTCAGGCAGGCAGAAAGATAAACGGCTAAGGTGGGTGGCTAAGAATAGGTACGGTTGGTGGTGTTTGGATTTGAACGGCAAGGGAGATGCATCTTTTAAAGTTTTTTTCAGATATGTTCACGTCGACATACAGAGCTGAAATTTTGCCCCTTTTTAGGCTAGCCGCTTGCTCGAAAATGTATCAAATTTATACGAGCAAAATAAAAAAAATAGAGAAAAAAATAATAAAAATGCAAAAGATGAATACCGTTTAACCAATAACCACTCGAACGAGACCTCTTTGACGAGCTCCACTTCGGCAAATTGACATCATCAATGATATGTAATAAAAAAAACTCTTATTTAAGGAAATGGAACGATTGCGCCTCCTTCCAGATAAAAGAGGGCCACGAAAAACCCATGTTTTTTTCTTTAACTTGTTAAATATTGATCTCAAACAATTTTGAACTCTCTTCCACACCGAAATCAATCGTTCGCCGTAACAATTCGGTCCGAATGCAGCCACTAACAATGGAGGAAAAGCAGACGATTCTACTCCTTTTCTTCCTTTACCTCATCTTCTCCCTTTCCCCCATCGCCTCACCTCCCCCATTCCTCCATTACTTCACCTTTCTCCATTACCTCACCTCCTCCATTACCTCACCTCCTCCTTTTACTACATTACACCACCTCCTTCCTTTCCTGAAGTTTCCTCCATTATCTCACCTCCTCCTTTTCATCCATTACACTACCTCCTCCCTCTCCTCCATCGCCTCACCTCCTCTATGTTCTACATTACACTACCTCCTCTCTTTTCCCATTGCCTCACCTCCTCCTTTTCCTCCATTTCATTACCTCCTCCATTTCTTCCTTTGCCTCACCTCCTCTCTTTCCTCCATTACCTCGCTTCCTCATTCCTCTCCTCATCCCACTACCCACCTCCTCCCTTTTACATTACACCACCTAATCCCTTTCCTCCGTTGCGGGCTAAGAACATAGATATTATATCTTTGGCTAAGAATAGGGATAGTGCGCCGCCGTCTGGTGGCATTAATTTGCGAGTGGTTATTAGATAAAATGGCGTCGTTCGCTGCTTCTTTGTTAGATGAATTAATGGGAAGAAATCGAAATGCAGATCCTAAAGCTAAAGGCCGAGAGATTGAGTGGTCAGACTCGGAGGCAAGTAGAATGTAGCATGAAAGTTGAAATTATTTAAATGTATTTTCAAAGATTTCGTGTTTAATGTATATGATACTGTTATCGGTTCAACGGAACTAAAACTAGAGATCGCATTTCTGTAGTGATTGTAATTAGCTAACTGGTTGAAAGCTTGCAGTGTTGGACATAATAACTGGCCCACACAAAGTTTAAAGTCTATTAGCATGGATGGTTTGAGATTCATAGTTATCCCAAAGGATACGTCCCTCTACAGTAAACGTTATAGCCGCCCCTAAGTTGATGAACGTGCTAGTGCACTAATGAATTATGTAAGGAGGGCATTGTGTGCTGCTTTTCCAAGTCTCCAATCACTATGTCGTGTTAACCAATTTTTTCTCAATTTTTATGGAATAACTTTTCTGAATTATTTTTAAACAGAAAATAAATGAATTGGTTTGATGCATTTCAGGTATGCAAATTCTACCTTTGCGGATTTTGTCCTCACGAGCTCTTCACAAACACAAGAGCTGACCTTGGCAACTGCGATAAGATTCATGATGATGAATTGACCAAGAAGTAAGTATTATCGGTAAAATGGAAGACTAGAAGCCTGTGTATGTAAGCAATATGGCCGCCCTGAATTGGCTGAAAATAGAGCATACCTAACGACACAACCAAGTGCATCAAGTTAGCAAGTAAATAATCAAGACGACTGAAATTCAAATAATAATTAAAAGAAACAATCGTAATAGCGCATTATTTTTTAGTTTAAAGAAAGAATCTGCATATCGCAACATTAGGTGCCAAAGCACACTTCCGATAGTGCCATGTACTCACAAGCTGAAGTCACACTTGGAAATGACTATATCCGCTGTTCCTCGCACTATTTTGGTGCCTAATGTTGTTAATAAATTGTGTCCTGTCACAACGAAACCAGTCACAAGTACAAAATATTTTTTTCTCTGTTAATTGCACCATCTTGTAGATGCAAGATTTACCTTTCCAAAACCGTTTTCTGCTTGTTTATGTCTCACATACAGACAAAGTTATAGAACTTAAAGAACGATGAGTTACGTAAATCGTTATTTGAGAAAACTGCGTTCCAAAGTTTGGTCAAATTATTTTCATAATCTCCTTAGCAACGGATATTGTTTTTCAACCGATTTAAGTGAAATTTGGCACAATTGTAGTTGCTGTGATTGAAAATGCACTGTCCAAATATGGTGTAGATATCTCAACTAAGAAAAAAGTTATTAAAGTTATTCCAGTTTACCAACGAGAAATTATTGACACTAAAATGTCAATTTAATTAGAAAGTCTTCAATTCTAAGAGAGGCTAAACTGCTATTTTCTGCTGAGGAATTAAATATTGCAATACAACAATGGATAAAATTAACATTCAAATAATCAGAAAACTAAAATAAAATGACAGTTTATTCCGGTGACACTATGTTTTCGGCGTCAACTGGCAAAGACACGGGTCTTCTCCCACCACCACCTAGAGTTTAAGATGTTCCAGGAACAGATGATCCTGAATCACCACAGGATGATGTACTTCCTTTGTGTTCTGGGTCCCCTGTGGAAACATGATCCAACCCTTCAGTCGACCCTCTGCAAGTGCTAAAAGGTCTTCTGCATCATGTCGTCCAGTTTGGCGTGAAGGCGATCGGTGGCTCTGGATCGTCAACGGATGTAGTAGCTTCATTTTAACGACACTGTTTGATAAAAAAAGATTAGTGGTGTCGCCCTCCTCCTTTATCCAGGCTTGTACTCTGGCAGTGACGTCTTCAAAATCCGAAACTTTCATTTCATTTTCTTCTTGGATCGTTGTCGGCATCAGATTCTGTCCAAAAATCATCACCACTGAAAACTTCGCCTTCATCGCGATCGTCATCGCGATCGATGGTCAAATACTCTTGCAACAATTCGTGCACTTTTGCTCGATCCGACCCTTTAGCAATAATCAAATTCGCGATAATCTCTTCCATTTTCGAGAATTAAGTATGTCAAAATCAACAAACTAGAATGCATTCCGTGTGTGTGTGACATTTAAAGAGACCGGGTCATACTGAGTGCGCATGTGCATGGCTGAACTTAAAACCATCAGCCAACTGCAGTTCAAGCTTGTATCACGTGATCAAATCACGCGCTTAGGTTGCTAACCATGTATCGGTTATTGTTTACATAAGTCGACCTCTTTCTGGGCAAGCTGTGTGCGTAATAAATAGGCTAAGGTCATATGTTATTAATAGAACAGGAAAAGGAGATATTCTGCTTCAAAACGAGACCAGGAAGGCGGGAAATCTCGAACCATAACCTAATTAAATATGACAACAAAGATAGCGAAATCTGAACCGAAATTATGATTTTCCGTCTCGTAACATTATAGGGCTTTTGGTAAAAATGTTTTTTGAAGCATTTATGAAAGTCCATACAAAAGTTTTATATATTATTTGTATTAAATATATATTTTTTTAATCATTTCTGCATTAATATCAATTACGACCGGTTTGAGGTTTCACGTCATTTTTGGTCATTTTAAGCCTGATTGTATCCATTGACAAGCGACTGATTTGGTAAAAAAATTTCCACAATTCTTAACTAGACATGTATTGTAATGTTATTGTAATTGTTTCTTTTCGTTTCAGAAGAGCTGTTTCTTGGTTCAATGAAAAAAGGCTTACTTTTAATTCTTAATAACAAACATTATTATTTATAGCTAATATTATTGTATGGACATTTCTCAATTTTTTCAGAGCAGGCTATTCAAGTGCTTTCAGAATGACAGGCCATTGAAACTAAACCACAGAGAGATGCAGGTGAAATGCCACTAGAAACTCCGGACTATCAGGGGAAGGTTATTGCTACAACAAAGCCCGGTGCTGGGAATAGAAGTATGCGACCGAGGTCAATCAATCAATCAAAAATACTTAATATAGCGCCCCTTCAAGATATCTACTGAGAGGCGCTCAAAATAGAGCAGGCTATTCAGAAGTGCTTTCAGAATGATAGGCCATTGAAACTAAACCACAGAGATGCAGGTGAAATGTCACTAGAAACTCCGGACTATAAGGGGAAGATTATTGCTGCAAAAAAGCCCGGTGCTGGGAATAGAAGTTTGCAACCGAGGTCAATCAATCAATCAAAAATATCAAGTCAGTCATCAGAGCGAAGAGAGTGATGGGAACGAGCTAAGCGGCTTACACATCCAGTCAGAGAGATTCACTAAACCCTGATGAGACTTGGAAACCAAGAGCTAGGCCTCGTATTTTATTAGCGACAAAACCTGGATCATGCAAGTGTAGGCGTATGAGTACTCTAAAGTGGAGAGGGACAAAGGTCGTTGTCTGAGGTAAAGTTTATCCAATGCAGAAGTCCAGGTCTGCCTGAATCATTGTGTCAAAATGCGGTAAATTATGACATGGTAAATTTCATGTTCCATGTACACTTTGCTTGATCAGAATGTTTGCATTGCTGTAGAATGTGCATTTTGTGATTGCAGATGGTCCTTAACTTCATGTTTATTTGAGCAATGCTTCAGTTTTGCTTGTTACTGATTGTGATGCATGTAACTTTTATGATTTATTATTTGAAATTATTTTGCTCATTGTGACAGTTACAATCGAAGTTCAAGATACTTGAGAATGGGATATGAGGAAGAGTTCCTGACTTTCCTTCAGAACCTGATAGCGGAAGTGGATCGCAGGATTCGAAGAGGACACCAGCGCCTTGCTCTGAACGCAGCACACAATAGTGTATGTACAGATTAACGAAATAAGTACTGAATGCTTTCTTAAGCCTGTGCCAATGTTATTGAATTCTAATACAGAATCACTGTTTGACATGGTAGTATCTGTCCTATGTGAAGAAAGTAATTGTGGTTGTTTTGATTATTTTAGCAGGGTTCTATACCAGTCACAGCCATGTTTATTATGTTCATGAATGAGAATAGGGAATGGAGATTTGATTAGAATCTTGAAACCTAATTTTGGATACTGTATTTAGTTGTCTAGTTTTGATATTTAGTCGTACCTAATTGATTTGCGCAATTTATATTATTTCTCCAAACTTTTAGGAATTTGGAATCAACAAAACACAGACCTATCGCAACAGTAAACTGAATCATGTAGAAAATGTCTTCAACTGTTCTGAATGAATATCTGTTCTCTCTCTAGTTCACTTTGTACATGTTTAGACTGATGCAATGTTCTTTCTTTTGAGAGCAGCAGGGTGGTGCTGGTGGTGTTCAGGATGACAAAATTCAGTTGCTTTCAGAACGAATCAATGACCTTGTGGAACAGGTTTGTAATTTTGCATTGCCTTCTGTTTTAAAAGTGAGATTTTAATTTCAGCAGTAAAACATATTTGTCTTCAATTAAATTTTTTTTAAATTATCGGTGTGAATGTTGGTATGAATGTAGACAAATTGCTGATGGTGAATAACTTGACTTAAAATTACTATCAGATTTGAGATTGTAATCTCATTTCAACTTAGCAATTTGCAATTAAAGAAACTGTGTGATCTAATGAGTTAAATCAGTAACTGGGGTTTACAAATACACAGATATTTGGCATGTCAAATATTGGTTGTTGGACAAAATAATTCCTCTTTTCCAAAACACAATTTTCACTTTTTCACCACAGCTGCATATATTTTTGATATCATGTTGTGCTTTACCATCTCTGCAGCTTGCAGTGTTATTTTTCAGGTAGACTGGCCTCTGACTTCAGTTTAATATTTCTTGCTAGTGGTAACTGTTTGAATTGTCTCTCATGTTATGTAAATGTTTTGTAACTGGGTTGTAACTGTTGTTTTAGGCGGAAACTCTAGGATGCGAAGGGCGAGTGGAAGAGGCTCAGGGAGTGCTTAAACTATGTGATCAGCTCAAAGAAGAGCGCATTGCACTTCAAGAAGCCAAGGTTCTCTCAGTTCACTTGCTTTATGAAAGTTTACTTGTATTTTGCTAAGAGTGTTAGTGAATTCTCGATTCAGGTTGCAATATTTGAGTGTGTGATTTTGCTGTTTGAAACAAGGAAATGAATTTGTTTTTGTGTATTAATCATTGCTTATTTTGTGCTTATTTTCAAGGCATTTGGGGTGTGAGTTTTTTGCTGCTCGTGATTATCTCTCTGTGACAATTGCTGTAAGTAATGTTTATTACAGGATATGTTCTGTCCATATTTTTCTAATCGTGTGGTCCCCTTCCTCCATCGGGTTCTGTCAGGAACTCATACTTCATTAGTATACTTTATTAACATATTGTTTGCTATGTGTGTTTATTTTACTTCTAGCGGTTGCGACTTGATTATTGTTCCTATAATTATATATCAGGATTATTAATATGGAGTAGAGCCATTTCTTTTGCATGAATTTATAATGGGTAGCGTTGTTTCTTTAGAATTTTCATGAATCTGTATCCACTGTTCATTTAATTAGTTTGTTGTTAACGTTTTAGAGCAACCCAAATCAGCTGACACCAAAGGAGATGGAAGTGTGTCCTGTGTGTGGAGCATTCCTAGTGGTTGGTGATGCGCAACAGAGAGTTGAAGAACATCTGTCTGGCAAGCAACACATGGGATATGCCAAAGTCCGAACGACCATTGAAACACTCAAGGTTTCGTGTTTTGCTGTCTTTCTCATCTGATGCCTCTTCCTTAGATTCTGTTATAATCCTTAACCCTTTAACGTCCTACTGCATATGTTTTCCCATGCATTTTAATACACGCTGGTCGTTGAAGGGTTAATAGAAGAGAAGATAGCACCATATATTACATTAAGTTTTTACTAGAACAATGGTACTTTGTGTAATGTGTATTAATTTATTTGATAACATGTTGGCAAACCACATTGAGGTACATAAATTTCAGTTCGTTTAAAGTTGTCTATCGGCTAGGTCTCTAGAACTGGGAGCGGTGGCAGTATTTAGAAACCAAGAAGGGTTTTGAGCACTTTAAAGCTGCATTTCACAAGAATGGGACTGTAAAGTGCAAACTAATGCTTTGTTGCACAGAAAAGTGTCAGTGAGTCATATTTATGTCTAGAAGTGATATTTGAGGACTAGTGCTGGATTACACACAAAAAATTCCAACTAGATAAAGTCGTAAGAGTTGTTGCAAATAAAGTATAGTACTATAAATACCTGAGCAACTAAGCCGTTCTTGATTATTTGAGAAGTGGGCTATGATTGTTTCTGGACATTAGTAACGCAAGCACTTTTTATGAACACTAGGAAACTGTTCTCTGTCCAATTGGTTAAACTAAGGTTGCTGTTGGACATGTGTCAATACAGACACATTTATCAACTGCTAGAATGCTGTTTTCCATGTTTGCAGAGAGCTGAGAGAGCTTCTGAACATTGGCCATATGAATATTTTTAGAAGAAGCTTCGTGGTGAGGATCCGGAAAGAGAGGCACGTCTTGCACAGGAACGCGCTGAACGAGAGAAAGAGAAGGAGCGCGAAAGAGAACGAGAGCGTGAACGAGAGAGAGAACGTGAGAAGCGACGTGAAGAGGAAGAGGCGGAACGGCGACGAAAAGAACGAGGCAGAGATGAACATCACCATCGCAGTGGTTCAAGGTCACGAAGACGTTCGCGATCACGGAGCCGACACAGCACTAAGAAAAGTCGCAGCAAGAGTCGTGACAGGTAAACAAGTTACCATTTGAAATATAAAACCTTCAAAACTGATTGGAGAAAACTATTAATTTATATTGTTCATTGAATTTCTTACTTCTGGCCAATTCGATTAGATCAGATGAATGTTGATCTGCCGTATTTTGACATTGGAACTCCTTGTTTTTAATTGTTATTGCAATACTTCAGGTAAGGTTTTCTTGTTCTTTTAAGACGTCACAAATCAAAGGAGCCACGCAAGAGCCACCGCAGGAGCCGAAGTCGATCCTCTGGACGCAGGCATTCGAGTCGAGACAAGAAAAGCCGTGATCGTACTTCATCTTCAAGAGACAAGCAGAAAGGTAGTTGAACGATTTAGTTATTTCCTTGTTTATCAATTCAGTATACACATGTTACAGATTGACACATGTTACAGATTGACACATGTTGATGGCCAGAGCCACTGATCGCTTCAACTGTCTTCATTAAAATGGATGTATCACAAATTCTCTTCGGTTTGCATAGAGTTTGTTTCCAGTAGTGCTTGAATTTTTTTTCTTTATGCTTTAAAGTTAGAAACTAGCTTAATGTTAAGCTTTCACTTTTTTCGTGTTTATTACCAATTTGCATTTGAATATCTTTATAAACACTGCAAAAATATTTGTTGGGAGAGTTCTATTATTGACATATTGTAAAGTGATATAAGGTGTTTTTCACAAATGAGCCACAGAATGAATGGAATTTGTAATTGAAATTCTTGAAATTTGATAATTGCCCTTCTTCCAACATCTTTTGCTCAGAAGTGCACACGCCTCAATGGCACAATTGCAGTTGTACTGCAGAGCAATTCTGCACAAAGGACTCACTCAAGGTCCCTACACAGTGACTGACGCCTCGAACGAGGGTCGAACCCGCTCACTCAGCCCATACTGAGTATTAAGGGCCGACCGCTCTAACCAATCAGCCACCGTGCCTTATGTAACGGGTTCATTGTTTTGATTTATTTGTGTTTTAGAGCATCGTTCTCAAGATAACAATTCCACTAGAAATGGAGAATCGGTTCCAGACAAACCAGAGCGCACAGACATTGATGGCGCCAAGTCAGGTGACTCAATCTGAGTGGTGATAGTCTGTTTCACCGCTCTCTAGGTAAGTGTCGTTATCAAATGGCTTTTAGACTGGCTTCCTGAATGGAGGTGAGTGATTTTGGAGGCCTCTGAGTTACAAAATAGTTTTTTTTTAGCTTTTGTCTTTTCTACTCAAGCAGATCATTGTGAAAGTGCATGAGAGAACCCTGTCAAAGTCAGATATTTTTGAAAATTTATTTTATATTGCATTGAAATTGAGCTTTAAATTCTGAATAATTTGCTAAAACTATATGTTTGTATTACTAACAATAGGTTTTTTTATATAATTTTTTTATATATGGCTCAGACAGTTAAAAAATTGCAAATTCAGTACTAATGCAATTTAGTTGCACCTTTTATATTAAAAATTGTTTGTGTACATTGACATTTGAGCTCAGAGTTTATTAGTTATATTATTTGTGAAGTTATACACAGAACTATTAAATTTTCATGCCTATTGTATGGTTAATTGTTTTATGAGTGCATTATGTAAGTGGTGAATTTTCTAACTTTGACCGGGTTATGTCAGGCAGTTACACATCTGTGTAAGATGCCAATGGCTGATTTTCTATATTCTGAGATTCACGCTTGGTATCTGAGACATGTCTGCTGAGAGTAATAGTGTCAAAATAGAAACCCGGACCTATGACTGCCCCATTATTTTTATAATAAATTATTCAGTTTTTTCTTACTCAGATATTCACCAAATATTCTGTTGCTAAATCTTTATCTTTGCAATTCTTTTTGATCTTTAAAGAAATTTGGTCTGGTGTAAAAATTTGCTGAAGTTGAAAGTATAATTTCTCATTCTAGTTGTCAGCGATGAACATAACTGCCTCTAGCTTCTTAGCAATTAGATGAACTTCCCTGTCCAGATTCTCTAACCAGATATCTATCAGGTCAGTGCAAGTGTCCAGTTCCTGTGTAACTGACTTGTTAAAGGTTAGTTAGTTCTTTATTCAAGTCCAGTGGTAGTTGAGTTTGTAGCAGTATATAAATTCCAAGGTTAGACAATCTTCTATTCATTCAATGTTCCTAAATTATTGTAAGTTGATGTGGTCGTTGATTTATATGTTTTTGGGAATAGGTGAGTTAATAATTGCGTTGAACTAATTTATTAGGAAAATTACTCTATAATGGCTTAATTTGGATTTTTCTTTGTGTGTAAGAAATTTATGCAGCATCCTTCAGCATGTCACAACTTCTCACAAGGGTATTTTATGTATGTGATTTTCTTATGCGCTTTCTTAGGTAATAGGTAAGGTTTTAGCATATTTAGCAGGTGTTTGGAACTTGTAAGCCATTTAATTGTTTCCCTGATGAAATAAGAGCTCTTCGGATTTATATTACATTGATCATTGACCAGTCGGTAGATGTTTAGGACTTCTTTTCTACCCTGCCACTTCTTGTTACTGTTGCATGACCTTTGAGTTGTAACAACCTAAGCAAGCTTACATAAGTTAAACTCTGCATTACTTTTCTGTGTACTGACAATGGCAGTTATTGTAATTATTCTTACTACATATATGCTAGAATACGTTTAATAGCATCAACAGGGAATTGTGTCTCAAGTTGCTGTGAAAATTTGAAGGTTAGTTCTGTTTTAAAAATGAATGGAGCTGAAACAGTTATGTTTAAGTCAATCACGTATAAAAGGTTAGTGTTGATGATGGTATTTGCATTTAAAGATTGCAAAGGTTAGTGGTTTAATTGTTATCTCATGATGTAATGAGGTTCTGCTCCTGTTAGATTTGGTGTCTCTAAAAATCAAGATAGATACATACAGAACTTTTACCTTTAAAAAATCAGTTCTTATGATAAAGTATTGTTTTTAAAATTGAACAACTTCTGGCATATCTTAAACTACTCATCAGAGATGTTTTTGGGAATTGTGAAATTTACTTGTTAGCTACATGTATATTCCAAGTTTTGAAAATGTTTGAAATTGTAATAGTTAATTTTAAAATAATTCAATTATAATAACAAAAATAAGACATTGTCTATATTTTTTTGGTAGAACTAGTATATTGTTTTTGATAGAACTAGGCTAACATTGTGTGGAACATGGAGCAGAACTTCATGACGTGACCAAATAGTATTATGTCCTTGATAAGGCTTCTTCATTTAGTCTGCAGAAGTCTTTCCTTGTTCTCTCACAGTGCGTTTGAATCCAGGCAAGCATCTGATCTTGCTAGTACACTGATCGTTTTCCGGAGTCGTCTTTGTTAGAGGTTAGTGAAGTTCGTTTTCTTAACCTGTGTTCGAACGTCCATCGTCCGTTGCCTGGGGTCTTCATCAGAACTCATCGGACCGTTCGAGAACGATCCCGATGTCAACACGCATACGGAAACACAGTCTGCAAAGAACGATCATGGAAAATCATCCGGTATCTGCAATTGACTGATCTTGCTTTCTTTTTCTTTGACAGCCAATTGTTTAATGAAAATCTGACAATTATATCGAGAATGTATGCTTTTCAACATTATTTCTTTATTCTAAAGTTACATGTTTTTGAGAACAATTCTTTGATTTGATTGAAAATATGTTGCAGCTTTAGGCGTACATATTAGTCCTGTATGTTTTTCTATGACTCTTAATGTAAATACCACATGGGATGTTATTTCCACCAGTCATCTGAAGCCTTGGGCAATTTCCTTGTGCTTTAGCATTACAATGAGTTTGTGTGTGGATATTTGGTGGCTTCATTGGAAGTGACTGTTGGCTAACAGCTTGTTACATGTGCGTGTTTCGATGATGTTGGATCGAAGGGCTACCGAAATATGTTTTCAGTGTAATATTTGCTTTTGAAACATATTCACATGAAATTATTTCAGTTGACAATTTGAGAAAAAAATCATTGGTAAACGTCTGGTTCTTGGGCTTATTTAGACAACCCATGTGCATTGTTGCCTGTATAAATGGTATTTCTAATGTATTATATAGGCTATACACCGTGGCGTGTTTACCTATAGGCGCGCGCCTAGGGCCCCCAAAGCTCAGGGGGCCCAAAATGATGAAAACATTAAATACAAAAGAGCATCTCAGGAGTCCCCAAATGAATACAAACATTTCATACAAAATAACATCTCAGGGAGCCCCAAACGAATGAAAACGTTTCATACAAAATAACATCTTAGGTAGTTTCAAATGAATGAAAACATTAAACACAAGATAACATCTCAGAGGCTCCCAAATGAATGAAAAGAATTCATACAAAGTAACACACCAGTAAGCCCCAAGTGAATGAAAACCTTTCATATAAAATAACATCTTAGAGAGCCCCAAACGAATTAAAACATTTCATACAAAACACCTTAGGGGCCCCCAAATGAATGAAAACTTTTTGTACAAAATAGCATGTCTCACAATTGAAATATATTAAATATAATATAATCACTATTTCTGCAGCTAAATATTTACATGACATGTTTATTGTGGTAATTCACAATTGCTTTGTTGATGTAAATATCAGCTCGGTTATCTGTGTTGCTTTGAGCCAGGGCTGCATGTTATGAGCCTCTTCACTTCCAGAAGTTGGCTCACTGTTTTACTGAGTGAAATTTTAAATAAAGTTGCGTATTTCGATATTTCTTCGATAGTGATGAAGTGGAGGGAGTCTGAGATATTGTGACGTTGACGTCACATATCTCAGACTCCCTCCACTTCGTCACAGATATTTAACCCCTCCAATAGGTGAATGACGTCATTTATAGACGGCCTTCAGACTCTGAAATTCAAAAGGCGCCCAAAAATGTTTGCGCCTAGGGCCCCATTTTCTGTAAACGTGCCTCTGACTATACACCAATCAATGAAACTTCACTTTAAGAAATCTACTGTGCTAGCCTACATGATGTTAAATATCATTTTAATGGCTGTCAGAACAGTTAGAAAAAGTTAAGCTAAAATAGTCGCTAGTGTTTGGACCACGCACAAGCGTGTAACCAGCCAACGAAATCCTGTTGACAGATGGCATGGATGTTAATGGGGAGGGCAGAGGATGATTAGGAGTTGTGGAGAACGGAAGATTGGCGAGGATTAGAATGGAGGGAAGGGCTAATGAGGATGGGAGTAATAAGCGATGAGCATGTAAATGGCACGACGTGTTGAAATCGGAGAGTATGGGCAGGTGAGGAATGAATGATAAGGAGGTCGAGAAAAAGTGCGGGGTAGTGAAGAGGAGGAGGGAAAGATGAGGGGATTAGCATGAGAATTGAATGAGAATACAATGGATAGTAATAGACAGCGGAAGGAGAGGGTCCATGAGAACAGAAAGACAGAGGAGGGGAAGAGGCAGAGGATAATAGATGGTGAAAGAGAGTGGAAGTTGAGGGGCAGTAGCAGAAGTGTTGGCCTACTCTCCTTGAAGTCAGGTACGGTAGCCATCGCATATTGCATTTATTTTGTTGAAATCTCTTTGTTTATATAGCGCCTCTCTCAGCGCACACCAATCGCTTCCATATAAAAGAAATTCGTCTTGAGAAAGGAGAAAACTGACACTTTGTTGTAACCCATGCAATACCTCTACAGAATAAAGTTCCTCTAGTATTAATTTCAGCAGCGCTATCCTTGTCCATCAATGATTACTGTTGGACAGAAAAATCGAAGCTTTCTTCAACAAGAAATTAAACCGTCAGAACGGAAGCTTTGCAAAAGTTGGAAGCCGGGGAACCAAAGTTTACAGCACATTGTATCGTCAACGATCATACGTTGAAGCAGTGTCTACTTCAAGCTTTGATTTAATTGCGTCGTTCATGTAGCTAATGTGGTTATCGTCGGAATGCAGATCAGCGGCAAGTTAAATTAAGTCTAACGACATAATTATATCTTAAGTCATTGATTGAAATTGCAGGGCGCTAATTGGCCCAACCCGATGCACTAAAAGATGTGTGTCAGAGTTTGCGACGATCGGCGTATACGTACGAGACCTGGCATGGAGGCAAGGACTACCAGACCAGAGCGATGATTGGGTACGTACGAGAATCGCTGCCGGAGGAGTGGCTAGGGGAGCGCATCCAGCATCTAACCGGAGATGTGGATACATTTCGAAATGCGACCGACAAGACGTGCAGCAAAACGCAGGACCCGGTCCAGGCACCGCAACAGCCCTGTTTGGAGGCCTACATAGAGTGAGCCGCATTAATTTGATGAAGGACTGGACAAAAAAAAAGTGTAGCGGTGGCGACTGGAGTTATCGAGCGAGTAACCGTGCGGAGCTGACGCAACTTTTAGCACGAATCACAGTGACACAGGAGACGGTGAATGTGTGGTGAAAATAAGCTCTTGGTCTTGTTTGGAGACGTTCGGCAATGCTACAGTGTGTTTGCACAATTATATCAGCAATTGATCAGCGAGTAGTAGGAGAGCTGATTTAGAGCAGCAGAAATAGTTGGGAACGGTCATGAAACTGACTAACCCTGTTTTCACAAAGAATTTTGGTCTCGTGTATGATGCCCTGAAAGAGTTGGCCGATTTGTCCTAAGCATGGCAAATAGTTTATATCACTCTTCCTGTTGATCATCTACTTCTGAGTCCTGACAAGACGAATCGAAGTCATTATACAGCTAGAAATGACTGAGTGGGCAGTACTATGCTGAAGCTGGTCAGGCTGCAGATGCAAGAGCTTTCAAAGGTGTATCGTTTGCTACTTGCAGTGGGAAAGAGAGGGAAATTTATCGAGTCCAGTTTTACCAAGCATTGGTAGACGGCATGACAAAAAACTGTTGGCAAATTCGGAGAAGAATCTGTGTAGTTCTAGTGTCTGATCTCTTGATCCCAATGCTTGGCCAAATGATTTCGACCCTGAGGGGGTGAGAGATAACTTGTCCATTTACGTGGCAAGTTCCTAAGTCAATATACTGCTATGGAGCAAGATTATCGAGATTATTAAGATAGTAGAGGTGGCAGGGTTTCTGATCATTTCCAAGAGTTGCTGAATCGAATAAACACCTTAACCAGTAGGCTAAACACGGCGAGTGTGAAAGGGGTTCGGGTAAAATGAATATATTAATTCTGCACATCACTCAGGTTACAGCTCTCTATTGAGTTTTTCGTGTGAAGACAACATCGTAGACTGAATAGAATTTCATTAATACTTTCTCTTTTTTAGACCCATGTTGCTACAGTTTTCTATTTGACTGGCTCAATATAGGCCTAACTGTATGTGAGATCCGAACCCTTGCTCTTTGAGTTTGAACTCGACACATTATAGACATATATATGTATATCTATTTATTCAAAAAATCTGCAGGATTCATTTTTATTTTTAAGGAAAGAAAGATGATACATGTTAAAAAATCATTGTAAATTATTTTTATTTTTTGAATTTTTTAATGTATTCTCTTTTACATTTTTAATAAGTGGAATGCGGTTTCATCGAAGAATACAATTCTTAAATTTACATAAGGCCTGGTTAGGGGTAGACTGTAAACATTGATGGTCTTGTCTCCTATCGCGCCAACTCGAACTTTGGAGTTCCCACTGCTCACCCAAACCACTTTAACCACTGATAATATGTGCTCTTAGAGCCCGGGTTCATCAATAAGCCGACGACTCCCAACTGTACTTGACATGCCGCCCATCTGAGGCACTGAAGTGCGTGTCAAAAAGCTTGGCAATTGTGGAGTAAGTGCAGATCTGGATGTCTCCAATCGGCTAAGATTGAACCCGGATAAAACTGAATTTATGTGGCTGGGCAAGAGACAAGCGCGTTCGAGGGTTGACAAGGAGGCGATTAAAGCAGCATTTCCTCATTGGAAGGTTCAACGCGTCGTCCGGGACCTGGGAGTTCTGGACCAAGACCTGTCCTTGGAGGAACATGTCAGTTCCCTGTGCAGGTCTTGCTTTTCTCAATTTCGCCAGATTAGAGTCATTCGGCGAAATCTGTCAATTGACGCCGCTATAACTCTTAATTGTCCACTCCTTCGCGCTGATCTGCCTGGACTACTGCAATGGTGTCCATGTGGGTCTGCCAAAGTTCCGGATAAGACAGCTTCAATCCGTTCTCAACTGCGCCACTCGAGTCGTTGCCAAGCTGCCAAAATACTCGTATATTTCAAGCTATATGCGTGACACACTGCACTTGCTCCCGGTTGAGGAGAGGATCACATTCAAGATCATCCTCATGGGACGGACATCGGTGGTCGGCACGGCTCCAGAATACATAAGAGAACTCTGTCTCCAGCCAGCCAGGTCGTCGATCCTTGCGTGCTGCGGCTCGTGGGGGCTTCCGTACATCGATCCGGACAAACCGTGCCTTCTCATGCATTGGACCATCATACTGGAACGCTCTTCCGTTACAACTTCGCAACACTGCACTGCTTGCAGCCAACTTTTCTAAATTACTCAAACCGCATTTGTCTAAATCTATTGGGTAGCTACGTTTAGCGCCTTCGAGAGGTTCTTATAAGGCGCCATGTAAATTGCCTAATAGTGGCCTACATACATACATAAATGCTCCCAGATTTTGGAATGGTGGGTCTCGTTAGGTTCTAGATACTGCAAAGTGGGTCCCCATGTTAAATAGGTTGAGAACCGCCGGCTTACAGGACAATGATAATAGTCTCTTTAGTAGCATGTGAACTGAGCGTGACGTATGAAGAGAAATGGTGGAGGTCGAGTGTTTGGTTGATGCTGCATTTTTCTTAAAGACCACCTCTTGGGGGCAATCCAAAGATTTTCCAATTACCTCAATGGCCATAGATTTCAAAGCTCTTCCTACCAGTATTACTAGAAATAAAGTGTTTTTTAACCGATCTGTTTTCCTGTGAGGTGTAAGACTACTGTTGTCAAACCGTAAAGTCAAACGTTGCTAACAATACCTACTAGGGTATGCGGTATGGACGACTGTAGAGGGAAGAGAACTGTGGACAGTGGGATGGGTTCTGCAGAATGTAGGCTACGATTTGGGTCCCTTCGTTTGGAATAGTCTCCGCCCCCCCGCCTACTGCCTGCATTCTATCACGAGGGACATGTCTTGATCTATAAATTTATTAAGATTCGTGCAAACATGAAAATGCATATTCGTGCATACATTCATGCATACATGAGCTATTAAATTATAGGAAGGGCAATATCAAATTACATTTGTATTGTATATATTCAGTGATTCATTCATATATACATGCATGCGTAGGCCTACATCGCTATGCATTTTGTGACTTGATGCATCAGAAAAGTGCTATGGTTTCTTATGTTTCAATCTATTAGTCCCAGGTAGCCTACTAGGCGGCGGCCTATAGGCCTAGTACCATTTAATGTGTCCTGTATAATAATGGTCAGCTGTGTGGCTACATTTGTGTGTATTTTGAAACTTCTATAAAGGCCTAATGTTAGACTTGTCATTTCTTGTGCCCAATTCGTATGAACGATGACATTTTTTTTAGCTCAGAGGTCATCCACAAAGGACGTCTGCAACGATGGGAGGGGATCATGGGAAAAGCGGACAAATTCGGACATGGGGTGAGGGGGTCTTGAACTGTGCCGACGTCCGCTTGTGACGATGCAAAACTATTGCAAAAATCACGTCTAATGGTAGTTACGTCAAATTCTTGGTTGTTTTTAGTAGCTTTTGCAGACGTCCTTTATGGACGACCCCTCAGAAGACGATTCGTTCGGAAATGTTTCATCAGAACACAAACCAGTTTACAGTCTTCGATATGACAGCAATGAACGATTAAATATAATCATGCATGATGTGCAAGCCACATGGTCAAGACTACTTTATTAAAATTCTTAACGGCAGCAGCATGGCCCTGGAATTCGAACTTCCATCTACTAGACCACCAGGACATGGCCGAGGTGCCGACCACCTCCAAGCTTGGTTCCTTTGCCTGGCTGTTCCGATTTAGGCCTGCTATGCTCCCATTGCTTCAACCTATCCCACAAGTGCTCACATATTCCAACGCAGTAGAAGACCCCTATTATCCATCCGTAAAGTTGCCTCCCCAACTACGCCGGTGGTCTATCGACCAATTTCTGTGGTACCATTTCTGTTCAGAATGGTCGGGCGAGAGATCGTACTATACTCCATATAGACCTATCATGTAGGTCTATTCTGCATTCCTCAAACCTCCAGTATCAGAACTTTTGTCTGCCCAGTTTGCCTTTCGCTCTGCTGGCTCGTTCAACAACGTCGGCGCTCATTGCGATTATTCATCATGCTAACACCATGCTAGGCACTGAGACATTGCCTATAATTATAAGTTACCATAATTTCGCTTGATTTCAAAGGCATTTGATACCGTACGTGAGACATTACCCTTCTGATGAAACTTTCAAAACTCGACTTGCAGAATGGAATTTAGGCCTACAGCTTTTTGATTGGGGCTTTTAGACAATCGCAGTCACTTCGCCCGTCGTATGTTGCATCCACCAATGCCAGAGTCGTTCAGAGGTCCCCGAGTTTTTGATCAACGCGGCGGACCTCCATCCACTCCACGAGCAAAATAGAATAATCAATTTTGTGGATGATACCTATCTACTGCATGGTGCCCGACTCCATGAGCGATTTCATCTTGAAGGAACTTGAGATGATACGAGAGCGGGCGCTACCAACAATCTGAAACTCGATACCTCGAAGACGCGGAAGATAATTGTGACCAGACGTCGGTTCCCTCGGCCCTCCGATCAACACTCACGGGCATTGAGCGAGTCACCCAAATGCTCAGCTAGGGAGACAGTGGGAGTAATCATTAGTGCCTCAGCCCGTACGTTGGGAAAATGCGTCGCTTCTGTCCATGTCTTGCGAGTCCTGCGTTGGCATGGCCTCGACAGGGCGCTGACCATCATCGTAAATGCTGCTATGTTCCCTCGTCTCATCTATGCTTCGCCGGCAACGCCCGGCATGGTGGGGCTTTACGTCCGCTATCGATCGTCAAAGACTGGAGTCGTTCCTGGGAAGGATGTGGAGGATGCTGTTCCTTCCACGGGACCCGACCCGTGGACAACTCTGGTATAACCTATAGGCCTGCGTCCTAGACCACATTCATTTGTTCTACCAGTACCCATGCATTAAAGATGACGGATTGTTTGTTTCCAGGGTGGTATATTAACTCGCATTTAACTAGCAGCATCTTTATTTATGGTGTTAGTGGTTTTTACAGTTTAGCTATACTGTGTGCTAATTGAGATCATTAGACTGACCCTCCTCCTTTATGCATTCTTGAGACTGGCGTGCTGGACTGCAAGCAGTAGCGGAGTTTCCTCCAACGTTAGCCTAATAATCCTTTAAAGACTTATCTTACCGTTGTAAGCCTTGATACTCCGGATGTTTCCTTGCAGCATGAAGTAATGCTGTGAATGCTGAGGCTTCATTGCTATAGTCTTTATTCACAATGTAGGAAACAGGACGCAACTGTTTGCGCTGTGCTGCGGTCACACTAACTATTCTATGTGGATTCTACTATACTCTAATAATACAATAGGCCTACAACTGAAATTTGTTATTGCCCTTCTTACAATCATCTCAGAAGTACACACACGCCTCGACGGCGCAACTGCAGCTGCAATGCAAAGCAATTGTGCGAGAAAGACTAGCTCAAGGTCCCCATAAACTCAGTGAGTCCTCGGACGAGGATAGAACCCGCACACTGAGCATTACAGGCTGACCGCTCTAACCAATCGGCCACCGTGCCACACTCTTGCGGCCCCACACGACCATCACCGATCACCCAGAGCTGGAAAAAACCTACTTATTTTGAATAACGTTTTACACAGGATACGGAAGTAGGCCTACAATTAGGATATATCATGTAGACCTATATAATCATGCACAAATTGTACATGGAGGACTTCTCACAGGCTGCATTGTCTTATTAGTTAACGACAAGTCTAGTGAGCGAAGAATGCCACGCGAACGTCACATATCAAACTTGAACTTACGACTTTAAAAAGTAAAAACCTTTAAATTATGACTTGAGGTATTTTCAGATTTTTAAAACCCATAAAAGTTAGATTTTTCATCTGGCACCGGAACGAACAGAGAACTCTGGCTATTGCAGACGTGACCAGCTTATGCCTAGAGCGAGGTGTTTTATGGGCCCGGACAAGGTCCGCAATCAATTTATTAAAAAATAGCAAAAGCAGTTATTATACAAAGTTTGTGATTTATTCCCTTTTAAAATATAAATTAAAGCATCTGAATATAATCGTAGGCATACCTATCGTTTTTTTCGCTAAATAACACGACCACTTCCGTCTAACAGCCTAACAGGCCCGTGATTGCTCTTCCCATAGATAGACCGATTGGCTATGGTCCGGAATTTCTCTGCAACGTTTCTGGTTCCACAGATTGGTGCGTGAAATTGTCCTTGGAAAGTTGAACACTAGTTGAGTGTTACTCGATGCAGATGTTGTGCTCTTGGAAGTGTAATTATTTTGTGTTTCCATCCGTCCAGCTATTGACGAAACTCTAACTTACTATACACCCACAAAGTGGGACTCAGTCCCTTCTGGGTTCCATTTGTCATCAAACATTAGTGCTTGTATAATTAATTGAGCTCATGTATCGATATCATGGTTGATTTTCACTTGCACTTGTTTAATGGAGAATTTGTGCTTACCGGAAGCAATAAATTGAATTGAAATAAAAATTGAATTGAACGAGTCCGGAATTTCAGTAAACGAGCCTGGACTTGACTTGATCTAGCACAAGTGAGTCAGCTGGCCTGACGAACGTGGTTATAGTACGCGTTGAATTATTTTAAATACATTACATTAGCCCTACATACATGTACATGTACATAGTGGTATCGATAGCTGCTCTCGCTCATCTGCTATGCTCTGCATGTTGCTACGTCGTGACTGGGTAGTCAACTCATTTGAAACACAATGAACCTGTATAATGTGTAAACATGTATGTATCGATATTGATGCTTCTCGTCGGCACAAGTCTGGGCTCTGTTTGACAACGACGCACGTCTTTTATAAAGCCATTATATGACTATAAGATGCAGGATGCAAATACTATGTTTATCTTAAAATATTTCTAAAAAGTTGGTGAAACATACGCTTCTGCCTCGACGTCAAATGGCCAAGACTTGTGTGAGAATCGGCTTTTTGACGCCATTGGTTCCCGACTCCTCGCAAGGAGTCGGGAACCAATAGCGAATATATTACCTTGCCATATATAATACCTTATATATGGTATTTATGTAAAATATAATATATTTGTAAGTTTATTATAGGTTGTCCACTTAATGAATATGATACATTTTAAAGCCGGACTTTATAAGTTTCGTACCAGATGTAGCACGCACATTAAGTATGTCGAAACAATATCTGAATAGAACATTGCTGAAGTGCCACCTATTGCTAAACTGCGCCGCAGCGTTCAAGTTTTGCATCCTGAGAGCGTCAGTTGGAATTATTCGCGTACTCCTCCGCTCTTACACGTAACAAAGCATGTCAGAGCTGAATAGGAAACTCATAGTCAAGACTTTAGCTTGGTATGTATTTCAATTGGGACTGTTCGTGTCTACATAATACGTGCATTAGTACTCGAGGCTCTTTTGGCTACACGCAGAAGGGCAGTCAATTATTGTGATCACCTATATGGAGCATCGATCTAACTCCATCATCTGCCCCTTCCATCGTGGCTGCGAAGGAATGTGGTTGTCCTGGATGGTTCGTTGCATTGATAAAAAGATGAAAATGTCATCAGTAGCCAAGGGCAATAACATTTCCGCCCTGCGGTTGCGTTGTAACCGGATGAGGAGAGTTGTCGTCGAAATTACCGTCGGCCGGTAGAGCGATGACAAAAACGGACTGAAAACAGATGAAACAATGCAAGATCATATCGTAAAGAAGCTATAGACTACAACGGGTAACGCAAAGTAAATCGCCAAAACGTGTATGTGAGTCGGATTAAACTAGACCTATAATAAAAGAATCAATCAACGTTATAGGTCAAACTGAAATCGATAGAAATGGCCGTCTTATGGTTATTGTTTTATTATGGCGTTACGGCATTGCGGTAACCTTCTCAGGTGACTAGGATTCCGACTGCCAAGTATACTATATTCGTCTCATCGTGCTTGAAGGTATAGCCTACAGCTGAAGCACTTCGGTATCGAAGCCAGCGTAGGATCAATAAACTCACCGAATCCGTCGCTTGCGGTCGTCTTGTGTTTGATTCTTGTTCATCGTCTTCGTCGTATGTCTGCAAATATAAAAATTTCTCTGATGTTTGAACCTTCGTTTGACACGACGCATCATGAATGACGACAGTTGGTTTCACAGAGAAAAATGGAGGGAATTGTCGCATATTGGGCCTACATGAAGGCCTTTGAGCAGGCCTATACTGTATTGGGCCTACGCTATAGCCTATGTGCGCGGAATAGTATGCAGTGCGATCAGCAGGATATCTGATATAAGATATTTAAGAAGTAACAATAAAAGAATAAAAGAATACTTAACAGATAGGATTGCCTGCCCCTTAAACTTCTAGGCCTATTTAGCGAAACTGTAACTTTGATCGCGCTAGAGTCGGGAGAGCCTTTGAGACCTTAAGGGGCGCCACATAAACTTATAAATAAATCAATGAAATGCTGGTAATGCTGTAGCTTGCATGTATGCAGTTGAACGACTTGCTGTTTCTAACATGAAACCTGATATCTGCGACTTCGTATGCCTACCGAACTACTTGGAATTTGACTGAGATAGATATTGCGATAGGAATGTAAATTTTATCGAATAAGAATATGTCGTGTAAAATGTGTCCAGCCAAAACGACTCAGGACAACACGAGCTCGTCAAAATGACAAACAGCCCTCGTCAAATCGGCCCCTTGCATAATAGGCTTATCCGATTTTCCAGTAAGTACTTTTTCTTACGGCGTGCGGAGAAGGAGGGAGAAAACGGGGTGAACAAGGAAAAAATGGATGGACGAGAACCGGAATGAACCTGGAGGAATTAAGAGATGCGACTTCAAAAAGAAAACAATGGAGAAGTTTTGTCGTTGCGATCACTAGAGTTCCAAGAACTGACAGTAGGTCTACAAGGTGACACGGTGACAAGAGGCTTTTCTTAAACTGACAACATTAACAAGATGATCGATTTTCTGAGAAGATTCGCTAACAGCCTCTCAATTTTACAGATTGTTTCATAGCGAATTAATGGAATTATGATAACCAATATAACCAATGGGGCCTACAAACAAATCATTCGCTGCGGAAACTGAAAATGACACCATTTATTTAGATAGGTGCGCTGTTAGAATTTCCTTTAGCAGGACAGATGACGTGATACCAGATTTTATAGGCCGGCTTATATCCTATGTAGCACTTATACATGAACTATGCATGCCCACTCATTAATGCAAAGTCGATGCAGAAAATTAGACTGTAGGCTCGGCGCTATTATTAATCTGAAAACGAAAGGCTGCAGGCAATGCAAGCAAGTAAACCTACAGGTGGGCAGTTTTTGAAGTCGTAGCAAATTGTACGATGAAGAGTAAAGCAAATCCAGAGATACTATTGCTAGAGAAGCGAAGATCTGAATCTATATCATCGAATGTCTTACATAACTGACGTTCCAGTTCGTATGTCCTAGGTCTTCTTCCCTTACGTCTTCTGCAGGATCCTCTTCTCCCTCTTCTTGTAATTTCTTGCAGCATTTTCCGCAGCAGCAGTTGCAGCAGAAGCAGCAGCAGAGACAGCAACAGCAGCCAGTCAGGCAGAAGCAGGTCACAAGAAGAGCCTGAAATCAAATCCAATATTATGGCCTATGGCAAAAACAAGACAAACAAATGTTCGCTATAGACTCACGCTACTAAGTAACTACACAACATTCGGCAATTAGCAATTAGTAAGCAGACTGTGACATATCACGTAAGCTTACATGGAATCACTATTGGACCTACAAGGAATTCTGCCGGAATAACAACATGGGGTCAATCTATGTTCAATATGGGGCCAGTCTCTAGATGTTTAATATGTGACCAATCTATGTTCAATATGGGGTGATGGGGTCAATCCGCCCTAAGTTCAATATGATGAAACTGACAATGTGCTGCGTTGACAGAGTATAGTCAGTATGATACGGTGTGTTCAGAGTGTGCATCATTGACCTTGAACCAGCAACTGTGCACCATGAAGTAGGTCTTTAGGTTGTCTGCTCCGATCTGGTCGGCCAGAGCGAGGCCGACCGATCCGTAGCTGTCGTAGATCTCGCGTTTCGTGGGATCGCTTAGCACCGTGTTCGCCTGATTGATTTCCTGAAACTGTTCACATCAACCGCGTCTTATCAAACAATTATTATTATTACAGCAGTTTTATATAGCGCCCCTTCAAAGCCTTTTACTCAGAAGCACTCCCAGCCCAACCACCGTCAAACAGGACGATGCAGCGCACGTCCATCAATAAACGAGTAAACGTAATAATAATAATACCAATAGTAACAATGGTGATGATGACGATAATAAATAACAATGATAATAATAATGATAATAATTTCGTTTCATTTCAAACTGACAAATCGCAGTAGACCTATAATCACAACTTTGAACAGATGATTACAAGACAGTATGAAAATTATAATGAGAAGCTATTACAGGAGTCGAATTTGACTTTCTGGAAGCCATGCAAGGCTCTATGACATTATACGTCTAATTTAATTAAACAACGCCACTGCCTTGCGAAAGAAGGAATATAGTCAACCGTAATTGGAAGCGTATTCTCTGCTCTGCACGCTTGTGTCTAATCCATTACCATTTGCCTTATCCATTTTTGCTTTCAAATTTCTATGGATAGGCGACAACTCTCACTAAAAACCAGTTCGCTAAATCATGATCTCAGTGTCACGCAACAGACCTAAATACTGGCAATTCCGTTACGATAATTTGCTTTGATGGACGCCGCAAACTCTGTGACTTTCCTGGTTCTCGAGATTTCTCTGCCTTTGAAGCCCTTCCAATCTCTCCGGCCAAGCTGTCTTCAAGGATGCTGGAAAAGAGGCTTAAAAAACCGCTGCCATTGTATGCTTATAACACGCTTACTATTGCTGTAATGCTATGCTCATTTCCTAATGCACACCAGAGATAATTATTTAAGCTTTTTGTAGTTTAAAAATTGAGTTGCGCATCGTCTACCGATTATTTACTATAAGGCATTTGTGCAAGTGAAGTGTTTCTCTCTGTTTGGAAATTGAACATGATAAGATTTCTTTACATTCAATGATAACATTGTAATGGTAATGTACAGGTAATTCAATGGTAGTGTAATGGTAGTGTAATGGCAATGAAATTGTAATGTAATGGTAATCTGGGGCGACTGGCTGCTGATCTCTCAAAAACCTACTTCCGGGGTACAACAAAAGACGAAGTCAACCAAATGGAACCTTTTTAACGATTATTGGCTCAAACAACGTATCAACTTATTGAACCTACTTACAGTCCGGAATGCAACCCTCTCACGCTATTTACTATCACTTCATCCTCGACTTTGCTTCTCTCTATTACTATGCACTATCTCCTCTTATCTTCACTATCTTCTTTATCTTATACTGAATGGGATTTCTTATAGATAAGGGCTGGTTGCTATGGGACGGGGAGGGAGAGGGGTTGACTGCTATGAACTAGGGAGGGAGAGGGGCTAGTTGCTATGGACCGAAACGAAGAGGACGCTGGTTGCCAATGAATTTAGAAAAGAGGAGACAGATTATTAGGGACCTATAGTTGCAGGCTGGTTGCTACGGACTGGCTGCTAAGGACTAAAGGTGGGAAAAGGCACCGGCCGCTAGAGACTGGAGGAGGGAAGAGGGTTCGGCCTTTCGGACCTGGTTGTTAGGGACCGGAGGAGGAGAGGGAACTGGTCGCTATGCATTTAAAGAGGAAGATCGGTATACTGCTCCAATATAGCCTCTTCGCGTTAATCCACATTGATTTATTAATATAATTTCAAATTTATACAAATACAATAAAAACAACTCACCACAGTTCTTGCCCTGAATAAAAATGGTAAGCCTATATCGTCAGCAAACCGTACAAACGGAAAATCGACGAGCAGTTTGTAATATGAAACCCATGAGGAACGTCTAATTCTAACAGTAGGGGGGCCAAACCAAAGAGAAGTAGCAAAACACATTGATAAAGTTACAGCTCCTTCGTCTTCTGTATGTCGTGACCAAAAACTGCATTCTTGTGAATGCTTAGATCTGAACGCAAGAAGACCAACATTGAGTATTATCTTACAATCTTATACAAATAATAAATAAATGATTTTCGTATTGAGAGTGCTTGTGATTAGGTTGTACTCGGAAATAATGCACTTTAGAAATATGTAAATACAATACAGCACAACATTGTGCAACGGCAAGTCCTGTGTCGCAAATAAGAGCGCCAATAAGGTTCATGAGATATACATGACAGTTGAAACTAAATGCAATCGTTGAGTGACATACCACAACATGGAGGAAGCGCAGAGTAATAGGCCTCCTACACTCGTACAGAGCTGTGAAAGTGAGTTTGCTTCCCGTAACTCTTCTAATGTTGACTATTTCTTCATTCGCTACACGGCGACGTTGTTAAATCAAATGTATGAGATAATGGGCGCCTTGCGTGGCTACCGTAGCTAAATTCGACTCCTGTAATAACTTGTCATCATCCAATCATAATATGCTTGTAGTCATACTGCGGTTTGTCAGTTTGAAATAAAATGAAAATGATAATATATCATGAATTCGGAGAAAATTAGATATATGAGTGACTGTAACAAAAAAATTATGCTAATTGAGTATTGCGTATTACCTTTGCCGTTGCTTCCGGATTATTCTGGTTTTTATCTGGGTGGTACTTGAGAGCCATCTACAAAAGAAAGAATCGTAATCTCAAAATGTATACATTGCTACTTTAAAAGTAAGCCCACGACACCGACTTATATCACGAGCACTGCGTCGTGTGAGAGGAGTTGATAGAGACAGCGTGGAAAGCGAATCTCATCCCGATCTGTCCCACAAACAGGGGCGCGATCCCGGGGTACGAGGGGAATAAGTCCCCCCACATCTTACAAAGAGGCGACACGTTATACGTTTGAGTCCCCACATTTTCTACTCTTCTCACTTGTCAAACGAGATCGCCGTCTCTGCCCACAGATCCTATTTCCATCACCTATCCTCCAAATTCAGGACCAATTGTCCGCCTATGCAGAGTGGAAATCCAAGTCAGATCAATGGACAATCAGAGGGGAAAAGAGGCAGAGAAGATGCAATAGGACGAGGAAGACATGAATTAAGAGGACACGATGCAGAAAATAAAATAAGAAAAGGATACACTAAAAATTAATGTAGGCCTACATAAACATAGAAACCAGCGTGATAGTGATGATGATGATGATGACGATAATAATAATAATAATAATAATAATAATAATAATAATAATAATAATAATAATAATAATATTGAAGAGGCAGCGGAAAACATCAACGACATAGCATGTTGAACGATGTCATCTGGAGAGCTCTTGGCAGAGCGAAGATTCCAGCGCAAAAGGAACCTCTCGGCTTGGTAAGAGAAGATGGAAAGCGACCGGACGGCGTCACGCTCATTCCTTGGACACGTGGTCGATGTCTGGCATGGGATGTGACAGTGCCCGACACCTACGCCAAGTCACATTTTGTCGACACATCTATCAGAGCTGGCGAAGCAGCCGAACGCGCAGCTAAGACGAAGAGGGCCAAGTATTCCACCATAACCAACACCCACGACTTCGTAGCCCTCTCCTTGGAATCCGGCGGCGCTTGGAGCAGTGAAGGACTGCAGTTCATCTCAGAGTTCGGTAGTCGAACGAGTGCTGCAACCCACGATCCAATGGAGACGTCATTTCTGTTCCAACCTATCTCGGTTGTTCTTCATCGTGGGAACGCCGCCTGCCTCTTCGAGACATTGCCACCAGTCACTTAGCTCACCCACATGGGCGACAACAGCATAATATAATAATAATAATAATAATAATAATAATAATAATAATAATAATGATAATAATAATGATAATAATAATAATAATAATAATAATAATAATAATAATGATAATAGTAATAATAATAATAAAAAGAAGATGAAGAAGAAGCAACATAAGGATAGGATGAGACAATTAAGTTAGGTAATATTAGGTGATACTAAGACAAGTTCAGACTAGAGGAGCTATATGATGAGATGAAAATACAATAATAATAATAATAATAATAATAATAATAATATTAATAATAATAATAATAATAATGTTAACCATATAATAATAGCATATGAATAACAATCATTTAATGAAAATCACAATCTTAATTCGAAATGTTACATAACAGTAAATTTATGAGCCAAGAACATACTTCCGAGCAGTATAGTATAACTTAGCAGTAGACCTATATAAAGAAGAAATAACTGAACTGAACTAGAATAGCGTAGTGCACCATGAAATGGCATTAGCTTATTGAAATATCAGCACAACGTATTTGTTACGAAATGGCATTAGCTTATTCAAATATCAGCACAACGTATTTGTTACGAAATGGCATTAGCTTATTGAAATATCAGCACAACGTATTTGTTACGAAATGGCATTAGCTTATTGAAATATCAGCACAACGTATTTGTTACGAAATGGCATTAGCTTATTGAAATATCGGCACAACGTATTTGTTATGAGTGGCATTAGCTTATTGAATTATCAGCACAACGTATTTGTTACGAAATGACATTAGCTTATTGAAATATCGACACAACGTATTTGTTACGAGTGGCATTAGCTTATTGAAATATCGGCACAACGTATTTGTTACGAGTGGCATTAGCTTATTGAATTATCAGCACAACGTATTTGTTACGAAATGACATTAGCTTATTGAAATATCGACACAACGTATTTGTTACGAATGGCATTAGCTTATTGAAAAATCGGCACAACGTATTTGTTACGAATGGCATTAGCTTATTCAAATATCGGCACAACGTATTTGTTACGAAATGGCATTAGCTTATTGAAATATCAGCACAACGTATTTGTTACGAATGGCATTAGCTTATTGAAATATCGGCACAACGTATTTGTTACGAATGGCATTAGCTTATTGAAATATCGGCACAACGTATTTGTTACGAAATGGCATTAGCTTATTGAAATATCAGCACAACGTATTTGTTACGAATGGCATTAGCTTATTGAAATATCGGCACAACGTATTTGTTACGAATGGCATTAGCTTATTGAAATATCGGCACAACGTATTTGTTACGAAATGGCATTAGCTTATTGAAATATCGACACAACGTATTTGTTACGAATGGCATTAGCTTATTGAAATATCGGCACAACGTATTTGTTACGAAATGGCATTAGCTTATTGAAATATCAGCACAACGTATTTGTTACGAAATGGCATTAGCTTATTGAAATATCGGCACAACGTATTTGTTACGAGTGGCATTAGCTTATTGAAATATCAGCACAACGTATTTGTTACGAAATGACATTAGCTTATTGAAATATCAGCACAACGTATTTGTTACGAAATGACATTAGCTTATTGAAATATCGACACAACGTATTTGTTACGAATGGCATTAGCTTATTGAAATATCGGCACAACGTATTTGTTACGAAATGGCATTAGCTTATTGAAATATCAGCACAACGTATTTGTTACGAATGGCATTAGCTTATTGAAAAATCGGCACAACGTATTTGTTACGAATGGCATTAGCTTATTGAAATATCGGCACAACGTATTTGCTACGAAATGGCATTAGCTTATTGAAATATCGGCACAACGTATTTTTTACGAAATGGCATTAGCTTATTGAAATATCAGCACAACGTATTATTTACGAAATGGCATTAGCTTATTGAAATATCAGCACAACGTATTTGTTACGAAACGGCATTAGCTTATTGAAATATCGGCATAACGTATTTGTTACGCTTCAGACAAAATTATAGATCTCTGAGTAATTGGAATTCTTGGCGACTGGTCCAAAATTTGGGACTTAACTGCCAAGCAGTGTCATAACTATACGAATCCTGCATTGAACAGGAATATCAATTCAATGCAATTGAAAAAAATAGGTTTTATGCATTAATTAAGGTTAGAGACTTTGATCAACCTACCCTCCTATAGGCTTTCTTTATGTCTTCTGGTGTTGCGTCTTTTTGCAGGCCAAGCAACTCGTAGAGACTGTCTCCGGATTTCCTGTTAATAATAAAAATAATTACAGTTAATTAAGTTCCACGTTTTAAAGACTAATAATATTTCCAAAATCATCAGTTAATTCAGCAATAATTAATTCACCAAGCCCTAAGCCAGCGTTTCCCAATCTGGTTTGGCCGTGGAACCCTTTTGATCGTTCATTCCTTTGGCGGAACCTATGTCAAAAACTAAACATATTCTGCTGTACTTACAAACGCTTGAACATGCAGACGATCATAGGTTTCGGCCCAGATTTGATTATTAGAGACAGAGAAATAACACAGATATCGATGACAATGACCTATGAATTCTTTTGCATGTGAGGTAACACAGAAGTGTTAAGCAAAAGGATACTAGAAGTTTTCCGCGGAACCTCTGTCTTCACCTCACGGAATCCTAGGGTTCCGCGGAACACAGTTTGGGAAACGATGCCCTAAGCCGTCTAAAATGGTCTCTACGATGGTTCGAAGCGCAAAAGAGATCATCAACGTGATGTGTATGTGTCGGCTTATGTATAGACGCAAATATACATGTATGTATTGTGTGTGTGTTTGTTTGTGTGTGTGTGTGTGTGTGTGTGTATATACGAATAGGGATGTACTCTTGGTATACAAATGACAAGTAAGTATGGTTACAAGTCATGCACTGGGAAGAAAGGAGACACTCATTTACTGAGACTCATGAATTTGGACGATTGGCTACACATCCTGGTGCATTCGATGGTGCACTCAGTCAGCAATCCAACGATTGTCTTTTCTATCCGGCTCAGTGGACTCTGATTCGTCCCACTAGTTATTCGCTACGCACGTGTTTACCCCTCCTAATAAAGATGACTGCAATTTCATCACTAGAGTACTCCATAAAGCATAATACATTGATAATATTCTCCTAATTAAAATAGTATAACATGCCGACCGATTTAATTTAATCTAAACATTTCCTTGATCTAATCTTTATATAGCTCTATGGGGCGGCACGGTGGCTGATCGGATAGAGCGGTCGGCCATTAACACTCAGTGTGTGCTGAGTGAGCGGGTTCGATCCTCGTCTAAAGCATCAGTCACTGTGTAGAGACCTTGAGCAAGTCCTTCGCGTACAATTGCTCTGCAGTACAACTGCAATTGCGCCGTCCGGGCGTGTGCACTTCTGAGCAAAAGAAGTTGGAAGAAGGGCGATATCAAATTTCAAGAATTTCAATTTCAATATCTAAAAGGACCTCCGTGCGACAAAAACTGACAATGTAAAAATTGCGCATGCACTTGTTAGCCTATTTCAATAAACAAATATTGATTGATTGATTGAATGAATGATCATCGACACGGAAGTCATGCTTACTTGACGTAGAAATACCCAGATGCATCAATACATATTATAAATACATGAATGTTACATACGTACGTACATATATATGCATATAAATATATATATTATATATATATCAAATCTTATACAAATTCGTTAACGAATACAATGCACTCAGTCAGTGTTAACGTAGTCTACGTAAAGCAGAGAGCAAGGTAAAGTTGTTAGGCCACATCTGTGGAACGGGTGAGGTCATTATATTGAGTTGGTTGGGAATGTTCCCGAGCACAATTGCAAAGAGGTCGACAACATAACGGACAAATGTCGCTACGAAGTTATCAAGTACAAGCCAGTCGAGATAGAGGTAGGGAGGATACAAATGCCCAAGGTCCCAACGCTTATAGGGGCCCTGACCAGACCGAAATCAACTTATGAAAATGTTATAATCCTTAATACAAGGCTTATGATTTATGCCTTTGCAAATATGATGCCGCAGAAGCATAGCTATATACAATCAGTTTAAGCTTAAAGCATTTTACCATTACCTTACTTATCATTGCATTGGCTAAAGAACACGCCCCCTCTGTATATGAGACCCGTCACTGTTCTGTCTATGGGCCCGGAATTTATTTCGACGGGCCTGACCGAGAAGGCCACACGACTCCCCATCTTTAGAGATAGCCTAAGTAAAGAATGTGGATTACCAATGCCACTGCATTAGAGATCCATATGAACCTGAACGAAGAGACCCGATTGGTTTATGAAAACATTGCCCTGCTAAGACCAAAGGACGCGTGTCCGTGACACCATACGAATGTAACAATATGCTCATAATGTGCACAACAGATCATGCATTTAATGGCCCCATTAGTGGTAGATAAGCCCGAAGGTGATCTTTGATTGACCTATGTTCAGTAACGTCTGTTCTTCATTGCCGAAGAGATAACGGTTTTGATTAATTCGGACCGATCTACTAAACTTCAATTGGCAGCCATAACCTCAAGTGCATGACATGCAGGCGCTTATCGCTAGAATGATGTCAACAGTCGTAATGTAACTAATTAATGTTTACACAATAACTTATGGCTATGGGCACAGAAGACGTGATCGCATCATTAGACCTTCCTGAGTGTTGTTGTGCTCATGAATGCTCATAAGTTCAAAGGCAACATGTCCAGCTGCCACTCCCGGTTCCAATGAAGACGCTAAGACATATTTATTGTAAATTTCACACATAACCATATGCGTCGGCTTGAATGATATTAGCGATCACAAATGGTAACAACCTCTGCCATAAATTCGTCGTACTGACTCGATTGCAACAAAACAATCTCTTTTTGTGGTCAATCTGCCAAAATGCTGGAGCATGTCAGATTGCGAGATATATGCTGGTTCCCCGCAGCTAAGAGCCTTCATTTGCAAAAGCGAATCCGTAATTCAAGAAAATCTACTTTATCACATTTAAAAAAAATAAACTCTTTGTTGATCGACAACGAAGTTAAATACAGCACGTTGTTGTACTTAAGTGCAAAATTATAGTACTATAATTGCTTTGAATTGTGTATTAAAGATCAAGCGTAAGGTCTAATTTAACTTCCAAAGAAGTAATATTTGCTATTCAACCCATTTTCAGCTCTGTGACTTGCGATTATGCGTTCGTTATTCGATATCCACGTGCAGTCCAACAGGTGGTGCTACTGATTATTTTTTGTGGCATTAGTTCAAACGAATGATCGGCAGGACACGGAACAAGAGGTGGCACCTCTCACTTGAAACATAATATTCACTAACTGTCGACGGGATGAGAGTAAGTTCGTCAGGTGGTTTGAAGTCGGTAGACCATAGGCGGAGAGAGGGACCAAGTCAGTGCATATGTACCGCTAACTTGCCCCATCCTCTATCTGCTCACGTCCGAGTTCTTCAATTGAAACTACGTAACAGTACGCAGACGATTAAAAACTATGGAATCAGCGCATTCAGGCCCGGCGACAGTAATTCCGGAAATCCGGGTACCTAGGCTAGGCAAAACAGTCCCGAGCCTCTGAGACGGAAGCGAGCGTATTATATATATATATATATATATATATATATATATTTCAAGAGCATTTAGTTACGTTGAAGATCGCTTTCATCTGCAGGCCTATGGCTTATCACATGCAGAAGCAGGACCAATAGTAACAGAAACGCTGCGTTTGGATGAAGGACGAGAAATGCGAGAGGCCTTGGAGATCTAAACATGTTGATCTCCTTGATGAAGTTAGCTGCTGTCTATCTCTGACGGAGAGCGGTAATTGGTGAGTTGATTGGACGATCGAGCAACATCTTGCGTTCATTTCGTGACTCGAGTTCAACTTTCTGGTCAACCATGTTAACCCTTACCCCTCCAATTATTATATCAAACGCGTTAAAATTGGACGCTCACAGCGGCCTCGGGAGTGGTCAGTTTAATAGTTTAGATTGACCACGGCGCATTGCTATGCTGATGATGTCCAAGCGGTGGTTGTCAGAGGCAGAAGGCGGAATTTAGAGAATGCAGGCGGAATTTAGAGAATGCGAGACGGAATTTAGAGAACGCGAGACGGAATTTTCGAACCAGGCTGTATTGTTACGTAACTGAGGTCGTTGACGATTACATTCACTCAGATACTTAAAGTACTATAATCAATTTTTTGGCACATTTAGCAATATTGGTTTGAGCGTAACCTCCTACGCCCAATGAACCTATGTGCCTGCAGCTAAGCTACACCCGTGTATAGGTTTCAAACTACCTCTTTTCAAGCGACCTTCCGGCATGATAATCATAAATCGATTTCAAATTATCGTCGGTGGCAGTCTGAACCTGATTTTATATTTTCCGGTCGCATCATGCGACACTAGCTGACTAAAACTATTGCGTTGTTATCGCGATACTATTCCTTAGCCTGTCGGCAATACTCGATATACCAATACTTTTTTCCACTGTAATATTTATATGGTTTCTCTTCTTCGTGAATAAGTCGCGATCAAGAAAATGTGATAAATTAATCGTTACGCTTCGAAAGTCTTCTCTTTAGGCCATATGAGCTTTGGTGCGAACAGATTGTATTATTTGTTTTAAATAGGGAAATGACCGAAGAAGGCCTATGTACTTTTGCGATCAGTGCATGGCTTGCCTGATTAATTTTTGAGTGCTTGAGAAGGTATATGATCTGGAAAATGAATAGGACTGAGGAAACGCAATTTGCCAATGCGATACCAGAGCATTGTGTTCGAACAGCAGTTGCCTGAAGGCTACTTGAAATATAGATCGTGAGTGGCCCAAGCGATTTCGTGGGAATTCCTTGTAATTATTGGTGCATGAAGTGTACTAAGAGCAAATTCAGCAAGCCTATCGAAAAGTATTGGCAATAGTATTGGTATTTGTATGGCAATATCAGAAAAATTATTGGCTTTTTTATTGCAATAGTTTTCAGAAAAAGTATTGGTGTTGGTATCGCGATACTTTTATCAGAAAGTAGGTTTATTGGTATTGCTATTGGAATGCTTTTTTCCAGTATTGTTAACCACTCTAACCGATCAGCCACCGTGCCACACGATATTCGGGTGATGCTATTGTGTATATGAGTTAGTGCGTCTGGAAGTGAATAAGGGGTGAACAACATGAATAGTTGTGCATCGTCATGAGTATCGTCAGCGAACAGAAATTTCGGTGACGATACACAACTGTTCAACAAAAACTGAGAAAATGAGTTTGCTGAGTGGGGAGTATGAGGAACTGACATCACAGGACCGATAACGGAACCTTGAGGAATGCTGCATGTTAGGGTGTGCAGATAGGCAGAAGGCCTAGGGACCCAGCGATAATCAGGGCCCTGGGCGGACTTGCAATCAACTTAAGAAGAGTATCACAATCAGCTTTAAAAAGTTAACGATTTATGCCTTTTTAAGCATAATATTACTGACACTTAACTACAATCAGCTTAAACTTCAAGCATCTCATTATTTCTGCACTTATGGGGGAGAAGCGGGGCATAGGAAAATGGATGACTCACTGAACTGACAGAAAATACCAGACTGGCTATTCAGGCAAGAACAATTTGCAGAGCTGATGAACCGAGTTCGATCTCTACATCCCCATAAGATTGACAAGTCCTTCTATCGCTAGGTGGCGGCGTTTGTTTAAATTAGATGTATTGCGTAATGGGCGCCTTGCATAGCTGCCGACAGTGAAATTCGGCGCCAGTAATTATTTCCATCATTTTGTCGCACTATGTTTGTAATCATACTGTCGGCTTGTAAGTTTTCCATTAAACACTAATTGTCATCGCCATCATCATCATCACCATCATCATCGTCGTCGTCGTCGCCATCATCAATTTTACTGTTGAACACGCCATGCACTTCCGTCTAAGAAACCTGCGACTGATGTACCTACGGACCCGGAATATATCTGCCTAGAATTTATGTCGTCGGACCTGTGTATAATGCAATGCAGTAGACGTATGATAGCACAGAGGCTAATAAAGTAATTTTAATTCATCTACATGAATTGTATTGGTGTTATCAGTTTGAATATAATAAAGTATTTTGTTAATCTACAGAACAATTTGACAACATCACAGAGTATGCAGCATTGAATCGCTTAGTTTGATCTGCGACGAGAGAGTGGTGGGGACAATTTCTTTACCAACAGTGTGACGTCATTATATATATAAATTATATGTATATATATTTATACTATAGCCAAAGGATTAGGCTACATGAATGCAAGACTATGGCCGTTTGTTGTATTGCTTACGGAGGCTTGTTTATTATTAATGCCATAAATTAATTAATTTAAGTGGAATTTGCGCATTCCAATCATTAACCGCACATTGCGTCATGTCGGCTGTAGGCTATATAGTAGCAAACGTAGGCCTACGTAGGTCTGCGATAATTCGGTCTCTCGTAGTTGGTCTTTAATGTGTCTGAGGTTTTTATGAGCGGCAAAGAATCAATTTTATGACATTTTTAGCGTCTGTGCATGTATACAGATCATTGTATGTATACAGATTATTGTATGTATATAGATCAGTGTAAGTATATAGATCAGTATAAGTATATAGGTCAGTGTAAGTGCATAGGTCAGTGTAAGTATATAGGTCGGTGTAAGTATATAGGTCAGTGTAAGTATATAGATCAGCGTAAGCATATAGGTCGGTGTAAGTATATAGGTCAGTGTAAGTATATAGGTCAGTGTAAGCGTGTATGCTTGCATGTAATTGTCTGAAATGCATTTGTAACAGAGAAAGAGACATTGCCCTAGTTCACCACCACTCAATTTCCCATTACGCTCTACTCCTACCCTGCGATGCCAATCACACATTATCCTCTACAGTCTAGACAATGTAAATGATGTAATCTACACAATTGTCAGCCTAGTCGTGTATAAATAACTAATACCTCAGGTAAATGCGCACTGTTTACATAGTTCAGGCCGTTGTGCATATAAAATGCGATTTATATTGTAGTCAGTGGGATGATTTATATCAAACGGATAATAATAAATCGATCTTAGCATGTAAAAGCCCTACATATTAAAATAAGTGAGTATATATATATGTACATTTTTGAAGCGTCTCTCGCAGCAGACTATTCAAAGGCGCTCTCAAACGTGACGGGTCCATGAAAACGAATCAACAGGTTGATACCGGCGATCTAACACGTGAATCCTAATCCGGACTGCTAGGGAAAGGTAGAACCATCTACACTCTACAGCAAAGACTCGGTGCTAGGAACAAGAAGTTCTCGACCGAGGTACATGACGATCATGTCAGTCAGTAGAGCGAAGAGAGCGAGAGAGAGAGAGAGAGAGAGAGAGAGCGGAAAGAGCAGAGAGCAGCTTAATTTGAAGAAGCTTGAAGTGGTTCCATATGCAATATTCTATAATACAATAAATATTATTAAAGGCTCTAAACTCTGCTGGCAACCAGAAACTAAACCTCATATTTGATTCTAAACAAACCCGGGAACAAGCGTAGATAATTGATAATGTAATCTCTACATTTTTACCGCGCCCACAAAAGCGAAGCCGCGTGAACTACCATAGTTTATTTACGGCCGCTTATGCCTATTAATAAGAAAATTCTACAGTCTAAGGTCCAATATCCAGAGAGTCACACGGCTAAAGTGGATGGTGTAACAGCGAGGGAGGGGAAGAGGAGGAATCAGGATCGGTGTTTTCAGTTTTTAGTGAAAGACCTTTGGGAAGATCGGCTAGCAAGATGCGAGTCCATATAATAAAATATTTATCTTAATGCCGGGGGAGTTTGTTCCAAAGAGGCTATGGAACTATCTGCAAATGTTAATGATGAGATGACGGAAGCGCGGAGTAGTGTTAGGATTGGAGTGTATCTTCGCTTAGTGAAAAGAGAAATAGACCAACAAAAGCGCAGCGACATACAGATTCATGATAATAATTACAGAGGTATCAAACTGACACTGATCAGTAATTGAGTTTACTAGATCTATCTGAGCGGGGAAAATGGGTTGAACGGAGTGGGTGGACCGTTTGCAACTCACGGAGGTATGAGGGCAGCATGGGCAGGGAGGATTGAAGTGTGTTGTAGGTGAGTGATAGCACTTTATAAATATTCAATTATTTAGGTATTTTGAGTCAGCGGAATTATTTAAGGGCAGGAGTGACGTGGGGTTTGGAGATTTTGGTGACAACACGGTCAACAGCATTCTGAACGTCTTTCATGCCGTTGATGTGGCCTATTTGGGTACGTGATGATATGTTAGCTTCGGGAAAGACGAAAAGCGGTTGGTTGACCAGCAGCAGCAAATCTGTATAGAGGCTACAGAGTACAAATTTGCTGTACGAGAGTCCATCTCGCTTGACAGGTGAGGGTGGGCGAAACAGTCATGAGAGGGATAAGAAATGTGATGGGACAACTGTATGACGTGTCCCCTCTCTGTAAAAGTGAGGGCACTTGTCCCCTCGAGCCCTCGGGATCGCCGCCTCTGTCTGTTGCGTCTATGTCAGATTGCACAGAGTACAGCCTAGCCTCATGTAGGTCCATGACCTAGTATGAGCTACATGTATTGGCCTACATTCAAATCTAGTGATAGATCTACTTACGAGAGACGTCTTTTACTCATCTTGACGAATCAACGAAATTCCTCTCGACAGAAACTGATGACGTCAAGAGTTAACACGAGCAAGTAACTGACAATTCGAGCAAACTAGAAGTATCCGTCCGCATAGATATTCCGTTTGTAAGGATCCTCTAAGCTGTCATAACATGTCGTTGACCAACTGCTATAAATCCATTGTCGTAGACTCTGAGTCAGTCTTTGTTTCGCGTGACTCTTTACCTTGTGCTACTCATGTCAGTTCCGTCTAGTTACCGTTACCGTTACCGAGCGTTTGGTGGCTTTTACAGCTAAAGATTTGGGTCGATCGAGTGTTTTCCTCAGCCTACAGACAAGGATTGAAATCGCGACGAGAATGTTGAATTGACATCTTTGGCTGAGAAACGACTCCTCCTGCCGCATATAGGCCTATCTGAAGGCCTGATCACTGATAGTCCTGTCAAGTCCACCTGTAGGCCCACCTATATGTATGGCTCGACACAGGCATGCCTATCTACTCGTGGGCCCTTCACGCATGTCTATGCTATATATAACTGGGCCAGTACATAATACATATTTGCAACATGGGTCTTCTCTACGCGGCCAGCAGGCTAACGCTAGACTGTACCTTTGTGTTTCACGCAGAAATCGAAGGTGTACGAGTGGCCTACCTTTGTAGGGCCGGCTGTTTATACATATATACAACCTACACATTTTACATTATACGGGCAGTCTATATAGGCGTATATATGATCGTATCTATTGAGTCTCTGCCTGGGAGAGCTTTTCTTATTAATCGCCTAAGAGGACTATTTCACGGCCGCTGCATATGACTGAGGACTGAAGAGCAGTCCACCGCCGTCCCTACGCCGTGGCCTCCTCCTCCTCCTCTCTCAAAGCTCGGCGCCCTCTGCTGCAGGCCGAGCGGAGCAAAGGGCGACCATTGCAGACCGTCGTCATATCTGCCGAGACTCGATTGCTTCGAACCCCGACCGGTCAACGATATTTACGATATGACGCTTCAATAGTAATCGCCTGTACAAATGTCATTCTATTCTATTTACGGACTTATAGAGCGCCTCTCACTAATTGTGTTTCATATCATATCTATGCAACAATTTAGATAGCGGTATATAGTATCATGTGAAGTGTTGCTTATAGATATATATATTGGAGAATGGACAAAACCCCATCGACAAAAGCACCCCTCGACAAAAGCACCCCTCGACAAAAGCACCCCTCGACAAAAGCACCCCTCGACAAAAGCACCCCTCGACAAAAGCACCCCTCGACAAAAGCACCCCTCGACAAAAGCACCCCTCGACAAAAGCACCCCTCGACAAAGTCCCACAGGCCAGAATATATGTCCTCTCACTATCATTAATGGCAGATCATAAGACTTGTCACTGATTGTAGTTACCGATAGTGAGAATTTAGTCAATTTACTAATTAGCCGTAATTAAGACACGTGAGTGACTGTTTTTGATTGTATGCTGTATTTAAGCATCCACTAAGAGAAATAGGCCTACAAATATATAAGTGTATCATTTGTCCTTTGACATTTGATGAGTTAATTAATAAATTGACACTAATAAAATTAATCTAATTAGGCCTACTTATAGATTATTGCCTAGCTTCGTCTCTTGCATGACCTGATACCTAGTTGCTGATATTCGCTTCTGATACCTCTGCGCATGTCATCCGGCTATGCTGGTCGATCTTATCGACTGCTGTCATTTTAACGACTATTTGAGTCTAAATTCGGAATTTATTCCGTTCAAACGTTGCCTGGGCCATATGACTGCATCAGACCAATCCTTTTGATGTACGCGGTTGAGTCTCGCCGTGCGACTGCGTACGCCTCCTGTATCCGAATATTTTCGTCTCGGTGAAGGACGAGCGACGCGGCCATTGGGGTGACCTTGACCGATAGTCACGGATGGCTATGCAATCTACCGACCAAGACACGACGAATGCTATTTCTACGTCCTCCTTGTAACTCGACGAATATACAGACGAGGATCGTCTTCCACCAGTGTTTACAGCTGTAGCTTTACTCATCGACGTAACTTAGCCCAGAGACTCTAAACATCCATGCCATCTGTCAGCTTTCGATGGGAATCCGTTGGCTGGTTCCAGGCTTGTGCGAGGGCCCACCGAAGGTGATTCCTTTCAGCTTATACTGTGCACAATTTGCTAATAGATGTATTTTTACTTGTTCGCTGTGACAGTTAACGTAATTAAGACCAGCGAACAGAGTTCCATTGAGTAGATAGGCCTAGCGTGAAGGTGTGCTATATAAATATTTCATTGCATTATATTTCATTACATTTCAAATAGTTCTTAGGTTAGTAGATTTCGTGCTACGCGTTGTGGAAAATTATAGGCCTTACAAACCCTTTGTGAAGGGTCAGGGATTTCCTTAGGAGAAGCCCGAGAAGGACATGAATGTCGTCTGCGTATACGTTGGCCATCAGAGGAGGATTTTATGGGATGACTTGATGGTGCCATCGACAGGATTAAAACTCAGTGGACCCAGGATGGAGCCTTGAGATACACCACAAGGGAGTGAACAGTGGCTGGTGGCGTTATCAGAGAAGGATCTGAAGGAGAAGAAGTACTGGAGCTAGAGCACATTACTAGTGCAAACCAAGAAAACAGTCGATGGAGGAGGATGGTGCACGTGGTCAATGGCGTTGAAAGCGGCGGTGATGTAAAGGTCACAGCGGCAGGAGACATACTGATGGTAGAGTCTAGCTTGTTGTGTAGGGGAGCAAGTGGGGTTTAGATGGAGCGGTGTTTGGTACTTGTGCATTAATACAGATATTGGTGGGGTTGAGGAGTGAGTTTGAAGATAGGTAGGCGTATACAATTGTTGAGCCAGATAACCTAGACAGAAAGGAAACGTTATAGAAAGGTCGAGATTTGTTTATATTGAGAAGGGAGAGACGTTGAAAGTGCTTGGAGACCACAGAGAAGCTTCCAGTAGATGGCGTTTGATGCAGACGTATACAATGTGCAAAACACATAGCGAAATGACGCAGTTGTTTTAGTTTAATTACGCTATGTTATAACAAAGATCATAAGCGTCGTGGCCGTCGCCCTTCTCTTTTATCCAGGCTTGAGACTGGCACTGCCAGGGTTCGATGAGTGGCAGAGTTGGACATAATATAATGTAATCACAGAGTTATAGCGACTCTCCACCGATCGGCGGGAACATCAAGCCGATTCAAGCACTTTCAGAATAGAGTTAGATAGACCAGGAAGCTCACTTCCTAATGGCGGTTGACGTCGCAGCGATTATATAACTTATGGTCCGAAATAGCAACTTGTTGGCTTTCTTCTCGACCAGTTAAGACAACAGGCCGGCAGGGCGTACCATTCTCGAAGCTTGACACCGTTCTACAAGAATCTTGTACGCACGAATCGACAGCATGTCTATGTTGGATTTCTTATGTCACATGATATTGCGCCCATTAAAATTAGTGCGGTCCTGAAAAGTGTTCGTAGATGGCAAACACTTGAGAAGAGCCATACTGCAGAAGAGCCGATTGCTCAATCAGACAGATGGAGGGTAGGTCAGAATATAATCGCAGTTCTGTGGTCACTATAGGTCTATATGTTAATCAGGACTTGCCACCTCTTCATGCAAGTAGGCCTACTTAGCAAGACAGCTGGGCATTCTTTCATGCTGCCTTTGCTAAAGTGGAATTCTCAGTACAAATGCGAATGACTTTACATTTCGAAGACTGTCGTGTTTCACACAAACAATGAGACATTACAAATTAACGACCTCCGCTTTGTGCTCTTTCGAAAAAAAACTTGATGATATAGGGGCCCATCCTTATAAGTGAGCGGTGTATCAATTGCGCTTGCACAACTGAATTGAGATCATAACCACTAGAATGAATCAATGCGATGAACAATGAACAAGAACCGTTGCGCGTGAATGGTGTGTATTTCACCATGAGCCTCACATTCCTTACCTACCATCACCGCACAGCCGTCATAATTATGCTTGACCGAACAAAACCACCTAAATTCCAGGGGTCACGTCTCCCCATTGACATATGCTGCGGGCGCCCTGGGTACGCCCCTTACAGCTGAGAACTAGCTTCCTTATTCTGCCATTATTGTGTACCCGTTTAAACGGTTGATAGAGAAATGCTTCATTTACATAATGCGTACAGTCAGATGATTATGTAAATGCTATAAGCACCTGGACTGAATTGGGGGATCGCGGACAAAATCCCTCTGACAAACCCCTCTGACAAGACCCCTCTGACAAAACCCCCCTAAGAATAAATTTATGTTACTATTTTACTTTTATTATTTAGAAACGTGTGTATACTTTAAAGTCTGAAGTAAAGCATGTGTCATATGTGTCATTTCAAAGTCTGTTGCGGTCACTCGGGTATCGTCGTCCAATAGTTAAATAGCAAACAGTTAATTAGTTCCTTGGTCTTTTTGTTGTTAATGTATGATAGGTCTATGTCCACTGAAGGCACCAATGTGCGCAATTCATAAGCTATCTGTGACACGGTTTTATCAGACGCGTCAGTGAGTCTATGCAGAGCGTATGTGTGTTATTTGTGACACGATTTCTTATATAAGTTAGATCTAACTGATGGAGGCAAACACCCTGGTTCCAAGTGTCAGATAGTCAAGATATCCTCCCCAAGACTCAAAAAATACACCCTGCCCCTATCTGGATGCGTCTGAGTTAGACTAATGGTCGTACTGAGTGTCACTTGCAATGTTGTGCAGACTTTGTTAGTAGAGTCAGTTATTATGGTATGGAATTGCAGAAGCTATGTAACATGTAGTTAGGGCAGGAGGGGGGCTTTTTGTCCAAAGAGATTAATGTCCTGCCTAAAACAGGGGGGGGGGGAATAAGTCAGGGGGTTTGTAAGAGGGGTTTTTGTCAGAGGGATTTGTCCTACACCCGAATTGGTACTGCAGACCCGATACATAGACTTATACATGCAGATGCGTGCATTATCCGTGTTCAATTTGACGTCTGTACTATAACACTTCAGCAACGAGCTGCGCTGGTTCTCCAGTCGCCTTTAGTATACTCCCAATCGACCAAGACACATCGAATGCCTTTTCTACGTACTCCACATACCTCGACGAATATCCGGAGGATTCCGGACGCGCGTCATCTTCCACCAGCGATCATGGGGCTACTTGTCGACAACGTCCCGTGTCTTCGATCGGCGTTGACACTTGACAGTGGTCGCTCTACCGATCGACGCCACTTGGCCCAGACTCCAACGACTCTGATCATCCATGCCATCTGTCAGCTGTCTACGGAGATCCGTTGGTTGGTTTCACGCTTTTTTGTGGGCCCACCACTAGAGACTCTTTCAGCTTACTGTGCATACTTTTGCTAACGTCCGTCTTTTGCCAGTTCACTATTTTAACATCATTTAGGCCAGTGCAGAGACCGAGCGCCTCTGAGTATATCTTGAAGGAGCGCCATATAAATGTTTGATTACACTACATTGCTCTCGTCTTTAAAGTGTAAAGGCTCCCCTCTCGTACGTCGTGCAGCATCTGAGGCTAACATAATTATAAGCAAAAGAAGGACAATAGCTAGATAGTCGTGCCAATTCCGTTCTCAGATATATCCAGAGTTAGCAAGAAGAAGTTTTAGAAGAAATTCATAACATCCGCGCTTCGCTTAACGATTTATATCTAGCCGATGCACCTTTCGAGGCAGCAATAGTCCTGCTACTCTTATCCTTCCGGCCACTCCATGGGTTCGCCAGATTGTACTCCACAAGTCCCTGTAAGAGTGTGGCATGGTGGTCGATTGGCTAGAGCGATCAACCCGTAACGCGGACAGTGCGGGTTGGGTTCTATACTCGTTTGAGGAGTCACCGTGTAGGTACCTTGAGCAAGTCCTTCGCGCACAATGGCTCCGCATTACAACTGCAGTTGCGCCTTTGAGGGGTGTGTTCGCTTCTGAACTAATTGTACGAAGGGCAATATATAACAAAATTGGAGTTGTGTTGTATTTGTATAGCGGTCGGTCCATATACTGAGCATAGAGCGACTGCAGGTCACGAGGTGTAAAAGGTTCGAACAGTCAATGTCAAATACGTCAATTATCTTCTACATGTGGCAGGATATTTACAGGGAGATTGACATCTTCAATATACGCTCGCCGCCAAACATTCACTAATTTCAGGACCGTAGTTCGACACCTCATATCATCGCAAAACCTCCACTACGTTCATCACTCATTGTTGGACTCTTTCGCAGGTCTAATTTACAATTAGCCTACAATGACTGTGGAAAACATTTGCAAAGACAGGCAGATATTGGCGAGTATACTCCATTTAGTCTTCGGTAATTAGCTGGGTATTAGCAAATGCTGAGGCATTGCTAACATTGCGGAGCTGTACTGCAACAGGTGGCGGTTAGTGGAATGCTCCTCAGTATGAAGCGTATAAGCGGACCAACATCGGCAACTCCACCAGGGTGCAGTGCAATGGGGTGATGAGTGGCGACACCACCTCCTTGAATAACTGCATACCATTGACGGAGTTGTGGCATGGTCAGGTCGCATCTCAATAAATCTGACCCCCATGGCACTGCCCAGTAAGTGTATCCCTCGGGAGAGGAGTAGGGATAGGAGAAGGAGAACTCTGATGTTAAACCGCTACCTCGCCTCTGATAGCCTACTTTACGACAGCGGAGTCTATCCCAGACCTGGAAACAAAAGTGAGTATATTTCTAACATCATTCTATTCTTTTGCAATAATTATGTAATAATCGTATTATTATCATCAAAACTTGCATTATGTTATATTAATTTTCACTTAACTGTATATGTAAAATTACACTAATATTCAAAAAATTGAAAAATATGCAAATGGTGAATTACAACCTTAGCAGAGTCAGGCTAATAAAGGAATTATTCACACCCACTTAAGACCAACAACTTCAAACGAATATTTCGAACTCGAGGATGAGTGACAGTCACTGACAGATGCATTCACGAATCGCTACTTGCAGATTCAGAGTTCACTTCTGATCTAGGACACCCTATTAATCGTGATCGTAATCTAATCCCCAAACATGCAATACAATACAATACAACTGTTATTTGATATCGCCCTTCTTACACTTAAGTTCATTAGTGCACACGCCTCGACGGCGCAACTGCAGTTGTAATGCAGAGCAATTGTGTGCGATCGAAGGACTTGCTCAAGGTCCCTACACAGAGACGCCCCGGACGAGAGTAGAACCCGCTCACTCAGCGCATACTGAGTGTTACGGGCCGATCGCTCTAACCGCTCGACCACCATGCCCCACATGCAAAATGCTACTCGAAAGTCATGCACAGGGCACCAGTTTATTGACGAGCTCGTATAGACCAACTGAGATATATATACAAGACTTAAGCCAATCGAGATACCCCGCGTGCTGACGCACTAACCCGTCTCTTCTGCAATTGCTTATTAAGATAACATTGTAGCTTACTCCATATGATTGTTCATCATATCTGATGTTCCGCAACTTGTTTGCAGGCAGTTCGATCAAGTGCACAAATGCAGATACTTACTTACTTGAAAGTGTTGCCATAATTATCTATTAGTTTATTGCGCTAACTCGCGCGTCGTCTATGGACCGAGCATCTAAATGTGTGGTGGGACGTTCGTGGGACATTTTGATTTAGTTAAATACGTTGTTAAAAGTATGTTTTCAATTTAAGAAGACTGATTTGTTAATAAGTAATCACCTTAATTACTTTAAAGTATCGCTTGAAATGTTTCTGTATAAATTTTCTTATTCGTTGATTGTAAAACATTTGGGAGTTGGGAATTAAAGTTAACGTCGTTTGGGCAGTTGTTACTGTCTATTATTGTATTTCAAATTGATTCAGGGTTTTATTTTGGAGGGAAAGTAGGGTTATTGTAGATTTTATGAGTTTTAAAACCACTTACGTTAGTTGTAAAAATACACGCAAGCTCATTTGTATTTTAGAATTTCCCGGGTGAACAACACTCAAATTGCTTATTGCGGGAGGCCTGTGATGTCATTGTCGTCATGTCAGATCACTGGCACCATTTCAATTCTGGAGAACTAACGCTGGGAACAACTTTATAAGTCACTTAACTAGTTAAGCCTCCGAATCCAGCTAGGCATGAGAGATGGCAGTGCTGCCAAGACTCCTAGCAGCAGTTTTATTTTTTATAATACAAAATTAGCTACAATCCCAAACTTACCCATGACATGAAGCCTGCCTCTGACTAGCCCCTGTCTTGCAATAAAGGGACCTGTCTTAAACAATTACTTGTGGACTGTCAGTTGTTACACACTTCAATTTTAATCTGCAAAAGACTATTTCCATTTAAGAAACTTTGAATGCACAAACAAAAAGAAATTACAGTTTTATTAAAATTATGTGTTCTGGCTTGCTTGTGAATCATCTCAATATGACAGTCATCATCAATCGATCATATTTTTGAAATTTCCCATGTCTTTTGATTGTAAAAGGTTGTGTTTTGGAAATTGACAATACTCAAATGCAGAGACTTGGTCCTGGCTTTGAGTGGGGGGAGGGGGCAGGTTGGAAAACAATTTCAATTCCCAAACATATGGATGTAGCAAAAAGAATGAACAATGTTTCCATAGAAACTTATGATATTTCTGAAACATTCATGAAATATTGGGGGATTTAAGCAGCTCCATTCCCCTCCACTTGAAATTTTGAAGGGGACATCCCCTCCTGTCCCATTAAGTCTCTGCCCCTTACAATTTCAAAGAAAATCACTTAAATTTTTCTTTCTACCGTTTCTTTTGTTTAATTCAGGATATGTCACAGAAGGAAACCGTTGCAATTTCTGAGATAAAACCACCGCCACCGCCGACGTCAGTGATGCAGCCATGCGTGCCAACTGCGCTGCCAAGGACTCCGTGGATGTCTCATGTTGTACGTGGACGACCCATGTTGAATATGCCGCCATATTATCACATGATACATGTGCCAAGTCCACTGGCAATCGTTAACACCCAGTCGATGTTTATGCCACCACCACCAGCACCAAACATACGACACCACAGTAAATTCAGTTTTAATACTATCTCACTGTTTAGTTCTTCTTCATATATTGACTCAAAATTATCATTGCTGTCATTTTCTTGAATGGTTTGTCATCCATATTTTGTTGCAGGGATTTAGTCTGAGTTGATGGTGGGGTGGGGTAGTTCTCAGTAGTTCTCAATTTCATTTTCAGCCCCTCCAGTTAATTCTCAATAAATTACATTGGGGAGTTAATCCTTAGAACTGATGTTCATGGAAGCATGATGAAGTAGTTTTTTTTGGGTTATCTAGGTTTGGCTTTTGTTCCCTATTTACTTACTTTACTGCTGTCATAAATTTTCTTGCTGAATTTAGATTAAATTCGATTGGTTTATTCTGCAGGTGGTGATGGGGCACTTTGTGGTTGTATGGTATCTGGCTGTCCGTCTCGTGCGTCGCTGCCTTCATCATGGTAACAAACTATTGACATTTGAGCTCTGAAAAATGTGTTTACATAATAATGTTGTAACCATTCTGTTTTGCCATTTGTGAAATATTTCTTGAATTGCTGGGAAGTGGCTTTAGATGTATCGAATGTGTGAGGGCTGATGCCTCATTTCTGTGGGTATCATCATGCTTGATCAATGATCATCTTCTCTGGTTGTGTGTTTCATCTACAATTTAAAGTTATATTTCTGGTGGGCAGAGTCAGGGTTTGAATTGTCAAATTTGAACTGGGGGTGTTGAACATTTTTCACATGTTCAGATGTCCCAATTAGAATTTTTATTAGCCTGAAAACGGTATACTGACTAAATTGTAAGAATAACTGTAGGTCTGGGTGCCACTGACAAGCTGATCTGGGGGTTTGCTTGACCACCAAGGTAATTTTTGATAATTAACTGAAAAATGAACTGGGGGTGAACCAAACCGACCCTCGAACAATTCAATCACTGGGTAGAGTGCTTGTGTGTAAGACTTACAATTTTTATCATTGTAACTGCCTTTGTCTTCTTCAGCCATATGTTGTTCTTATATATGCTTATTGGACCAAGGTGATCTGTTAGCTCCCTGGGCTAGGACTTCTTCCATAGCCCAGCACAGGACTTTTACTCGTGGACTGGTTGTACACTTGCTGTTTGAGATATGGTTGTATGAGGAAGCCTTTGAAATTTGCCTATTTCCTTTTTCTATCTTACTGGGAGAAGTTTGTTTTGTAGAAAGTGATATCTGTTGTATTGACTAATAGTATACTAATATGATGTTATTCGAGGTAAATGGTTATGTATTATTTTAACCCATGTATCAAAACTTATTATTCATCTTTTGTACTTTGGGAGGGAACTGGTGTGCTGAGCTGGGTAAGTTCCCCTATGGTTGAATAGTCCTACTTTCACCAGATGTAGAATGTGATGAGTGCCTTGTAAGGCTGCTAACAATTAAATTTGATTCCTGTAATTACCTTAGGGTTGTTAATAACGTTTTTGAGGCAAACCTTTTACTGGATTTAAAAAGCCGGTTTTAAACCGGTTACCGGTTTTTATTGGTGTTCCTAGAAAAATATTCTAAATTGTCATAAAAGTTTTTTAACACAACTAAGGACGTTTTTTTATGTATTACATGCACAAATCGCACTGCAGCGTCAACAAAGTTTTCCCACATATCAGACTTATTAATGCGACTAGCCATGTTGTAAAGCACCAACTAAATTTATATAAATGTTACTTAAATGTTAATTTAAAGCTGTAGACCTACTTATTTTGAATGGTAGCTATTCTTGAACACATTTAAAGTTAACCTGCTACACAACCCTTTGTTTACACATAATGGTCCAGCCATCTCTCCCGCTCATTAATTATTTGGCGTCATTGCGTTCTTTGTTACTTAGCCTATCACAATCGGGCACAGTAGCCGTTGAGGGCGAGTCCGATAATTGTGCAGCGCCCACCTAATGATTGACGTGGCCTGCTACGTTGAGCGGCTCACCCAACAGACAATCAACAAAAACACACAAATAAAATAAACAATTCATTTAGTTATTTTTATATTTCAATGTAATAATAATAAAGAAAAATAAATAAATTCGAATACCGGTTTGCAAATGTCAGAAACCGGTTACCGTTTTAAAAACCGGTTATCCAGTTACCGTTTAACATCTCTAAATTACTTGTCATCATGGTTCATACTTCACTTGTAATTATACTGTGGTTTGTCATTTTGAAAATTGAACAAAGATATTAGTATTACATACGATTCTTATTGCAATTTATTCAGTCATTTTCATAATCACTCAAATTGAATGACCAATAAATTTGTTTTTTAGTGAAGACAGTTCTGATGCAACTACTACTGCTGCTTCAGGTTCAGCCAGTGGTAAGCTTATTTTCAGATTATATATATACATCAGTCTTAGACAATAGAAAGCTGTCTAAAAGAGCTTGGGAAGATGAGAAAACTTTGACTTCTTTTGCTTTGCCCTTTAAATGTATAAAGAGTAAGTCGATAGATATTTTTGTGGTCGTTTCTTTTGTTTTTTCAATGCTATTATTAAACTTGTTTCTTTGGGAGCATCGGTTCCCTGCCCTTTGGGATTAAAGCTTATAAGGTGTTAGTCATCGTGAGGGAATTCTGAAGAAGGTTTGGGATTCCTTCTGATAATGTATGTGTTCATGCAATTCTTCAATTTTAACCTTAACTCTTCCACTGGATGCACTCTGACAGTGCCAGTCCCAAGCCTAGATAAAGGAGGAGGGCGACGTTAATGATCTTTGTTGTCACACAGTGTCGTTAAACTGCAACTAAGAAACTAATCTTAGCCATCTCAGTATACTTAGCATGTCTTCATATCTTCATTAATGATGTTCAGTTTAAACAACCAACATACATGCAGTATTAGTCTGTGCACATGACTAAATATTTGTTTGCAAAGTCTGTGACTGACTACTTGTCATGAATTAGTTGTGTGTCTGCATGTTATTACATAGGTGGTTTGCTGTTTAGGACATTTGTAAAAGCATGCAAGTAAAATATTTGCTGCAGGATAACACCACATTGGAATACAAGTAAAAATTTGTGCATGATGAAATTAAATGAGCCATGGAAAATCTAATAATACATATTATGCCTCAGGTTTTCAGGTTTTAGTCTGCTGTCTGGTTTAGGCCAGTTGGTAATTCTGCAAGTTTGTTAGTGTTACAATTTAAAAAACCTCTCATGGTTATATTTTGCTGCTCTATTGTTCTTGATCACAACACATTTTACATTGATCATTCGGCTTGTGAAAATGCCCATGTTTCTTTAAAGACTTTAACACAGTTTTTTAATTTGGAGTGCAGTTTCTGATAAATGAGTTGTTAGGACACTATTATGGTATACAAGGGCATTTAGATATTCTGGATGCACTGTACACTGGTTGTTCTTAAATGTTAGTAATTTTGGCAATTTACGTAAATGTGCTTGCTAATTATTGTTGAAGTTTGAATAATTATGGTCTGAATTACCATGAATAACTATCAGTTTTTGTTGACATTAACTAAACGTAATAACAATTGAACATGCAGCCAAATGTCGGTTTTGTCTTCACATTTCAACTCCATTTAAGCAAACCCTTCTAACTCTTGTTACTATTGATGAGGGCAGAATGTCGCATGAGGACAGCACTGAGCTGAGACATGGTCATGGCCTGCTGTCCTGTCATTTTCTTGGTTGAATATACAAAGTACCATCGCTACCCAGCTTCCAGATTGGAGGCACTTACAATTAGTTTAACTATTAGATGCAGTGTTTGGCACGAGACCAAAACCTCGAGACCGAGACAAAGACCGAGAGGTCCAAGACCAAGACTGGGTGGTCTGAGACCGAGACCGAGTGGTCCGAGACTAAGACCATGACTGATACTCTTTTTTATGAACAATTCAGTTTATTAAGACGTTACAACGGAATATCATGTTTAAAACATTAATTTTATTGCTGTAAAATACTAATCTTAATAATGGTCCAGAAACAGTTTTACCGGCCAGTCTGAACTTTGCGGGTTCAGCCCTCGACTTCGGCCTGAGAATATCGCACTATAAATTACTTACAGTATACGTTAGGTAAATAAATAGTTTAAGACATCTGAACAAGTATTTGAATGATGTAGGCCTACTTGTACTCGGAATTGTAGGTGACTACACGTGGCCGACCACATAATTAGTGGATTGTTCCTAAACCTTGAAATTTGTGAAACAAATTTTGAAAATATATTTTTTGCCCACACTACCATGTATATATAGACGGTCAGCACGTCATAAATCTATAACAATCACGTAGGGCCTAAACACCGGACGTGTCTAATGATCGAAAACAGCCGACAAATATCGAAGAAATTGCTCTGATATGGCATATGACCTAGAACGATAACCTAACAAAGAGACCAGTCCCAAGACCGTTCATTTAAGACCAAGATCGATGCATTCGAGATCAAGACCGATGGTCCGAGACCAAGACCGATGCATTCAAGACCAAGACTGCAGTTTTCCAGGCTCGAGACCAAGACCACGGTCTCGAGACCACATCCCTGAATAGATGTAATTTTACTTGTTCACTGTGACATTTAACATCATTAAGGCCAATGCAGAGTATCTACTTTGAGTAGATATCTTGAGCGGGCGCTATATAAATGTTTGATTACATTACATCACTTGCAACAGATCCCTAGACAAAACTCGCTCTACTGGATATAACCTTTAAGTTCTGAATCTCGTACCCTCTGATGTTTTCTGTACGACAAGACATTTACAATCACCAAGTTGTGTATGTCGTCCAATATGTCTAGTTGTGCTATCGTTGCTGTTGAATGTCTGACCAAGTCGAAAGCTTTTGATGGGTGAAGGGATATCAATATTTTCATTCCTCTGGGGCGTCTGTGTGGCATGGTGGACCTGGTAGATAATTGCCGATATTGTTGAGCCAGTCGGTCTGAACGAGAAGTGATCTTCAAGGTGAATTCGCATTGATTGACTGTTGCTTCAAGGCTTGGCAGATGGAGCACTGCACCAGCTCCCTAGCTGCTAATCTAGATAGGATATAGGGCGATAGTTGGATGAATTCGACGATGAAGCTACCTGACCATTGGTCGGCTTATGGCTGTTTTCCAATGTGGTGGGCTTATTGCTGACATCATCAACTGGTTGAAAAGGCTTGTTATCAGTTTCAAATCAAAATCAAAAAGTGTGTTATTGTAACCAACAGCAAAATAGTGTACATCTCACAATATGCACAAGTAAATTTATATTGGCTACAATGGGAACCCCAGAAGGGATGCGAATCCCGCTAAATAGGGACCCTCCTTGTAGCAACTATATCACACTAATAAATGGCAATTTATCTTTATTGCAAATTAATCCTAAAATGCAACAAAACACCAAATGAAAAATATGAACAAAGCTTAACTAAATGCAGTCGTATGCACCATTATATGCAACATATAGTTTAATGTCTAGCAGTGATTAGTAATTGATTAGGATTTACTGTATTTAATGATTTAGTGCATTAATGAATTGATGAGGAAGGCTCGTAACTTATTTTTGAAAGCTATAATATTATACGACAGACGAATTTCCAATGGGATGTTATTCCATGATGAGGGTCCAGAAAATGTTAGAGTATACCTGCGTGCATTGGTTCGAGCTTTTATGGGGCGATAAGCTGTTATATTTCTAGTATTGTTTAAGAGTAAGCAGGCGCTGCTAGACGTAAGAACCAAGCTGGAAACTCATTGGGACCTCCAACGTGTGCCTCAGTATGTCTAGTTTACTGAAGATTCTGAAATCGTCTCCGCAGTTCCCGAACACCGTCTCAGAGGTTAGTTGCTAACAGATGGCTCTGTGTGATCCCTTCAATCCTTATGCCGATCCGTTGTGCCAGCGCAGGTGCCTCCTCGGCCCTTCCTGCTTGCATGAAGCTGTCCTCTACTCTTAAAGTGTGATTTGATTTTCAATTTAAGGAAACAATGGTAAGAAATAGTCATGGCGACAACCCTAAGTTGTTCCGTTCAGGTCTTCCGGCTGGCCTAATAGAGCACCTTGACCGGGTCCTCTGCTCTGCTGCCAGGCTTGTTGGTCATATTCCAAAATATGCCCCAGTTACAGCATAATTTTATATGCGAGAGGTCCTGAACTGGCTTCCTGTCTCGCTGCGCATTAGCTACAGGGTAGCAGCGCTTGTCTGGCGGTGCCTTGTTGGTAGTGCTCCGTCCTAATTACGTAGTCTCTGTTGCCCAGTTTCTGACATAGCCTATCATAGGGCCCTTCGTTCTTCGGATAAGGGACAGCTATTGGTAGCGCGAGCTCGATCTTCGATCAAACAGCACCGAGCCTTCTCGGTTGTGAGTCCCTCCAATTGGAATGGGCTCCCACTAGCACTGTGCATACTCCCTAGGAACAATCTGCCAGCCTTCTACCGTATCCTCAAGTCGTTTTTGTTTGGCCGGGGCCTGGCTGATCGCGCCTCTGAGTACGGATCTTGAAGCTTTGCTATATAAATTTTTGCAATGGGTGCATGAATAAGTGGATATATTCAATTCAATTCAATTCAAGTTAATTTGGCAAACCAAAGTAATAAGTTACATGAGATCGGTATAACAAACAAACTTTATGTTTACACAGGAGACCCAATTAAGGACGGAGGGTCCTGCAGGTTAGGGCCACCAATAAATTAGGTGCAAAGTAGTTGAGTATAGAGGCCAATAGGTGAGTAGAGTGTTTGAAAATAACATGGAGAAGCAAAGCTTAACTAATCTTAACTGACGAATATGCTACATTAAGCGAGTAAAGGCACATTGTAAGATAATAGGGATTGCCTAATCAAGGTAGCTGGCCACAACCGGGAATTGAAGTAGCTAATGACAAAGTAATAGATCACAATCTATCTTATCAGGAATATTACAGGAACTACTGTAATCAGATTTCTCAATGATGAAGTACACATATGCCAACGATTGTCATAAGTGAGGTTGAGTTCACAGTAATGGTTACAATTCACCAGATATAATAGCAGATTTAATATTGTTTTTGAATTAATGGAAATTGGAGATGAGACGCAAATTGGCAGAGATAGAATTCCAGATTCTAGGACCTTTGCACTTGATAGCCATTAGCCTAGTGTTTGTTCTAGCATAAGGAATGTACAAGGTGTTAGGATCTTTACTAAGGTGATACAATAATCCTGCATTAGTCATGTAACAAATAATCATGGAAGATACTTGGTAGGGAGTTGTGAAAGTATCGATGCATAAAGAGGCTTATTTGGAGCTTATTTATCTGTTCAATTTTGAGCATCCCTCTAGCTACGAATACTTCACTAGTATGAGCATTATAGTGAATACCAGCCACAAATCTAATTGCTCTTTTTTGAATAATGCCTATCTTATTTAGGGTGGATTTGTAGGTAGAGGCCCATATTATTGTACAGTATGTTAGGTACGGGTATATTAGCGAAAAATAGAGAGTGGAGCGAGCTTTGACGGGCAGTACCTTAGATAGCCTAGATATGATATCTAGATTTTTAGAAATTTTAACTGAATTAGCATCAATATGTTCTTTCCAAGAGAGATTCTGGTCTACAATAATCCCTAGGAATTTAGAAGATGACACTTGAGTTATAGGAGTATCCAATATTTTAATTTCAGGCACGTGGGCTGGTGGTAATTTTCTGTAAGCTCTAAATAGCGCAAAGTTTGTCTTATCTAGATTGAGTGTCAATTTTTTAGCGCTGAACCAATTAGAAATATTGGTTAATTCTACATTTATGGTATTTATAAGAATTTCTAAAGAGGAGTGGGAAGCGAATAAATTCGTATCGTCAGCAAAAAGAATAAAAAGGAGATTAGGCGAGACGCTAGGTAAGTCATTAATATATAAGATGAATAGTAGCGGACCCAAAACTGATCCTTGCGGAACACCAGAACAAATAGGATTCATTGGGGAGTAAGTATAGTTGCAGTAAACAAGCTGATGTCTATTTTCCAGGTAGCTCTTAAACCAGTTTAGTTGGGATCCGCGGATGCCATAGTTCATTCGTTTCCTTAATAAAATGTCATGATTAAGAGTATCAAATGCCTTAGCAAGGTCCAGGAAGATGCCTATAGAATATTCGTTTTTATCCATAGCTTCAGTTATTTTATCGTGCATGGTCAGGAGAGGCATATAAGACGAGTGCCCAGATTGGAATCCATGTTGAGAAGGGAAAAGGACACTGATTTTATCAATGTAGCAAGTAAGGCGAGTGTGCATAGCTTTCTCAAAGATCTTAGAAAATGATGGTAATATAGAAATGGGTCTGTAGTTAGAAGGGGAATTCCTAAGTCCTTTTTTAAAAACAGGGATCACTTTGGCTGTAGGAAAAATACCAGTGTTGAAAGAACAGTTTATAATTTTGCCCAACGGAGTAGCCACAAAAGGTAAACTAAAGATCATGATGGATGGGTCAATGTCATCCACGCCTCTAGAACGTGAGGGTTTTAAGGAGTTTCCAATTGTGATTATTTCATTTGCTGAAATTTCAGCAAGCCCAAAAGATTCAGTGTTAGGAGCTTTCATATATTCAATCCAGACGATCAAGCACCTCGTTGTAGAATGCATTTCACGCCTCTGCAATCTCCCTGTCAATGACAAAGATATGGGATAGATTTGGAGGTGCAAGTTGTATGAGTAGGGCTGTGTGTTGGTTCGGGGACCTCATCCTGACTTATCTGGGGAGAGGCCTTGTGTTAACCAGCCGCTGTACCTTGAGGAAGGACAATTGTGCCCTGTGATAGGTCTTGTAGGCAGGTGCCAGTGTCTTCACGGTGGTATCGCTCTGTTCTGAAACATCAACCATCCAAATTGTGACCTCCTCTTGTTGATTGGTTCATCATTGGAGTCCCGTTCACTCAACAACATTCTTCACATCCAGATGGTCAGAATCTCCTCCCAAGGCTATTAGTACCTTGTAGTCTGTAGCAATAGCAACCCTACCAGCTCTTCTTGCAAGGCTATCCCTCGTCTTAAGATCTTAAATCCGTTTGTCCAGCATATCTCCACATTTTAATCCACCATCTCTGTGTGTGGTTGGTCCAGTGCATGAGGTAGCTCTTCCTGTATTCCAGAACTTTTAATAATATCCATTTGTATAGCCTCGATACTTGACTGTCTGTGCTGCTGTTGTCAGTCTTGTAGGCTGTGTGACTAAAGCAAAGAATAGATCAAGTAAAACTGTTAGGAAATCACCAGATTTTATTATTTCTGTTATTACTAATTTTTCACAAGATATAAAGTAATGATCCCTCCTGTACATATTATTATAGGTCAATACATCATAATTATTTATGATGATGTACTTATAATTTTGACTGACAAATCTGTTCTTTGTTTTTAATGACAGAGCATATTTACCAGAGGCAGCGATCCTGGGTGAGGGGTCGAGGGGGACAAGTCCCCCCAATTTTTACAGAGAGGAGACAATTTATATGTGTGTCCCCCCCACATTTCCTACTCCTCTCATTGGGTCCCCCAGCTGTCAAGCGAGATCGCCGCCTCTGATATTTACAATTATTGTGAAACTTTTTTTCTGATGTCAAAATTGTTCAGCCATTTTGTTTTATTTACAGGACCCATTGCTCATGATGTAGCCTTCCTGAAATTCCAGAAAAATGCCCAATTACATGGTATAAAAACGAATGAACAGTCTTCAATGAATCCGAACTTCCATGGTTTGTGTGCATTCCTTGTACATCATTGAACAATATCCTTAACCCAGCGGTTCTCAACTTGTAGGTCGCGCGACCCCCACGTCGGTCGCCTTACGATTTGCCAGGGGTCGACACTGGGCGACTTAAATTAATCCTTACTTATTTCTCTTTCTATGATTCATTTAATAAGTTATTACCAACAAAAATTATACATTTTCAGGTTAATTAATGATTTCATCATGCTGTTATGCATAAGGTCACATCGAAGTGTGTAGATTATCAAATGGTATGAAGTGAAATGCATGGTAATAAAAGTGCAGTAAAGGCAGTAACCCTAGACCTTTTATAACTGGGGTCGCCACGATGTAAATATTATTGAGGGGTTGCACGACTAAAAAGGTTGAGAACTGCTGCTTTAACCCTATACCGTCTGCTATATATGGAGCTGTGCTGATACATTAATGGGCTAATTAATTATAATTCTAACATTCAGTAACAAATTTGCGATTGTAGGGTACATATGGAATGTATATAATTTTTTTGAAAGTACAGTACGAGTATGTTATTATATCGTACATTAGCTTATGTTGATATCAGTACCTGACAAAGTTAAAGTACAAAAGATTATGCACCAGAAAGTCAACAAAATCAAATAAAACTATCCTACTTGTGCATTGCTCTAGTTTTGGGCTCTAGCTACTATGTCTGACCTGTCAATAGTAGCATGTTAGTATTAGCTAGTCACAAAGTCTAGCAATAAGAAGTTTATTCACTCAATGCAACTGAAATTAAATTTTTGACGTAGGCACACGGTATGCATACCTTATTCATTTCAATAATATATTACTCAGGTAAGTAGCATACGGTCGCACTATGTCGGTAACAATAATCGGCACCAATGTTAATGAGGTTTTTATTAGTTTTACCGGCTTACCAGATGATGATGATTTAACAGTGCCATGCACTGGCTTTTCCACCCAGTAACGGCCTGCTGTGGCAAGCGTAAATGCTCAAATAAATTTATTTGTTTTTTTGCACAATAACTATTGAAATAAGAGAAAAGAGTAATACTTGCACTTTAGAAATAATGTTCTTCATTTATCGGTATTGGCTGTTTCAGTAATTGGCTATGCAGGGTATCGGCAAAGAGTGATGCCGGTATAGCTCTACTACTATCTAACCTTTTGTATGATTCGGAATGATCAATTAATCAAATCATTTTATTTGCTCCTTTCAGTGTACAAAAGTTAAACCTCCACTTCACAAAAGTAATGGCAGAAAATGGGAAGTCCAGAAGGGTCACAAGACCGACTATGTGGGGCCACCCTTATAATGTTCAGCTTAGCGGCATCATTGTTTATAGACTATACAGGAGTCACAGTTTATAACTAATATCTTGACTAACATCTTAATTAACGATGAACATCTAGAATAATGACGAACAGCGGCTTACTATAACATTTAACATAGCTTAATTGCTCATTAGCACCAGGTATGAATGAAGGGACCTCTTAAATGACTGTAGGCTTGTCAGTTGCCTGATCCCGATTGGAATCCCGTTCCATGTAAGTGGGCCTCTGGACCTCAATGTCCTGGCAAATACAGCATTTGTCCTAGCAAATACAGCTATGTAATGACAAGATTTAAGCTTGTCCTAGCAAATACAGCTTGGTAATGACAAGATTTAAGCTAGCCTGTGTGACCTGTAACTTCTCTGTATAAACATTCATAATGCCGATTATCTTACTGCTTGTGATCTGTTAGTATGAGCTGTTGGCTTAGCCATGATACAGAACTATGATATTTCACCACTGCCACAATGCTGCATGAGATTTGAATTCTGTCTTTCATTAAAAGGAACCTCAAAACTTGCAATTTGTCATTGACTTTGAATCTGGGCATCAAACTGCTGAATCAACTGGGGGCTGAATCAACTGGGGGCTGAATCAACTGGGGGCTGACTGTCTCAGTTCAAATTTTGCTGTGACTTTGTATCATTTAAAAATTTCAGTAATGGTAATGAAAATAGTTATGATAATGTTGTGGGATGAGGCCTGATTTTCTAGAGACCTGTTAACAGCTCCTTGTGTAATTTTTTTTGTTCTGAGTGATTACACTTAACATTGAGCAAAATAAATATGTTCATGAGAATTTAATGACAACTGTAATAATTATAATTTGTGCTGATGTACTCACAGTTTTTAATTGATCAATTCTTTATTTTAACGACCCAGCATATCTTACGATTAATCGTAAAACGTTAATTTTGATGTCATAGCTGCTCAAGCATAAATTATTTTGTTTTTTCCAGGATCCAGTACACACGATGTTGCTTTCCTGAAATTCCAGAAAAATGCCCAATTACATGGTATAAAAATAAGTTCAACCACAGGAAAAATTGGTAATTTAGACATTCTGCAGTTCTTAATTGCCTCAGTAGTTATTATATGAGGTAGTTTTTTAGTTTGACTTGTTGCACAAGAACTCTTGCCAATATTGCTAGTCTTAAAGTAGATAATTACCTTAAGCCAGGTTTTCAATCTATTATTTATATTATATAATCGTATATTTTAAATGTTCAGATTCTTCCCTACATACACACACATGCACAAACATACAACAATCAATCAAATAAACTTTATGTAGTGCTCCTTCAAGATATCTACTCAGAGGTGCTCATATACACAATTATACATAAATATGGGTAGTGTGGACCTATTAATGTGAGGATGTTGGGGACATGCTTTAAATATGACACTGTGTATTATCTATGAAACAAACTATAAAAGGATTAATGCTGAAATAGCCTAACATGGCTGTACTAGTTGAGAGAGCTTGACATTTGGCCGTGCTTTTACAAGTTGTGCATCGAGAAGAAGCTTGTTGCTAGATTACGGCCTAATTATCTGAAGTCTTTATTTGCCAAAATGACAATGTCAGAAGTAAGCATTTGTTAACATATATGGCCATCGGTAAATGAGGAATTGGGGATGAATTCATTTTATGGGATATAATTATACTTGTGTCCTTAACCTAGGCTCTATTAAATATAAAATGAGAATTTTGCATGAGAGATTTGGCAGAAATGTCAAATGACGAGGAAAGGTTTTTTGTTCTAGAACCATCTGGGTCACCGACTGGTGGCCGGCTCAGTGTCTCTAGTCCAGAATTCACCCCTCATGGATGTTACTTAGGTTCTGGCAAGACATTGGCGTCGCCCGAAAGCCTTCGTCCTGATGTGATTGTGATCAGCAGTGAGGACGATGAAGATGACATGAATAAGGAGGATGCTTTTAACCTATCGAAAGATGATGACAACCTTGAGCTACAAATAAAAGCACTGGAAGAGATTGAGACACTGGAAGAGATTGAGACACTGGAAGAGCTTCACATAGCGAAAGAGCTAGAGACGATGGAAGAGCTACAGCCATTGGGAGAGGCACAGACAATGGGAGAGATAGACACAATTGAAGAGATACAAATTGGAGAGCTGGCAATGAAAGAGCTACAAAGAGGGCTACAAACATTGGGAGAGCTTCAATCTTTGGGAGAGCTGGAGACAATGGTAGTACCTCTGACAGTTAATGGTGCAGACTATTCAGAAAGTTTTTTGTCTTCTGATCTGCTGGAGGTCGATAGCCAAGTGTCTCAGCTTGTGTCCGAAATGCTGCTGAATTCTGATGGAGAGGGGTTCTGCATCGATGAATATGCCATGTGCCCGTTGTGCAGCAGACACCGAGAAATGGTCAGCACATCTACCCAGACAGAATTTGAATGTACGACTGTTGAAATGGTTCGTCCCCAGATGGTTGATCAGTGGACAGCTACCAAGGATCTGAAGCCTACCTGTGACCAAGAAACCAACACAGAACGAAGAGATGCTGCTGCTGTTGTTGCTGTTGCTTCTGCTGCAAGTGTCACTGAAAAGGCCGATCTGAAACAGAGACGGAGTGCGAATGAGGTCTGTGCTTGTCTGGTGCTCTTAAGTGTACTGAGTCATTTACCTTTCAGCTGTTTTGCCCATTGATTGTTTTACTGATCATTGCTGCGTTATCGTTATTTGTGAAAAACGTACTGCAGAGATTTGGACTTGAATTTTTATTTAAACATGGTAACAGCAGAACTTTCCCTAAATGTTGCCAATTGGATTGATGCTTTTTTATGCTTGTACAAGGCATCTGAGGACATTAATGGTTGAACAGTAATGGAGATATATAAATTGAGCTCCTTTAAAGTGAAATAAGAGAAACTGCTTACCATTTGATGACTTCCTTTAATTGCTGTTATATTAAAGATAAAAATTGATGGTACACCAAATTCTCTGTATCACTGTGTTTTCGGTTTGTTATCAAACACCATTCTCGTTTAATGTCTTGTGTATTTAAGATCCTATTCAGTTGGCCATAGACAATGTAAGTGACTTTTAGCTATTGATCTTGCTTGCTTCTTGTCACTTGTGATCGAACGAATGAATGAATGAATGCCTCTTGACTGATTCTTATGGAAGAATTTGTCTGAATTTTCAGAAATCTGAAGTTTTAGTGAATGTCTCTGAGGGTTACCGCTTGAAAGTTCCCAGTCTGAACACAATTGACGACTCAACATCGGAGGAAGAGATGGAATTGTCCAGAGAAGATGCACTTCCACAAATAGCTGCTAAGTCTGAGATCAGCTCTTTGACTCCTGAAGCAATCTTGTGTTTGGTCAAACAAGAATGTTCTGACAATCTCGGGCAAAAGCAGAATTATTTCGGTGGAAAGCAAGGGGGTCAAAACATAACCAGACTATCCAAGGCCAACTCTTTGACATCAAATACTTCATTAAGCATTGTCCACGAAGAGCGGAATACTTTCAGTGGTGAGCTCGAGCGATGGGAAAGAACAGACAAGTCTAAGACCAATGGCATTACATCAAGCACTTCATCGATTGCCATTAGGAAAGAAGATCACGACGGCATCTGCCGTCAGCCAAGTGATTTCAAAGAAGAATGTCGAAAGCGGAATGTTGCCGCTGTTGAAGTGGTCTGTGAAATGTTTGAAACGGATAAAGATACCGGTAACACTGACCGACCAAAAGATTCTGTAACTAACGCTGGCGACCATTTGAGTGCGTTGACTGAATTAAATATCAAGTGTCCAGAAGGTGGTCAGTCCCGTGGACTGGTGGATTATTCAAGGAGGTCAGAAATTATGCCTGTATCTGCATTTGGTGAGGATCCAGTGTTGGTTGGCGCTGCTTCCTCTACCACACGAGTGAACAAACTCTCAGGTTCTGAAGAGAGAAATGTAAGTTGAGCTACAAATTTTCTGCTAACATTCCACTTTGTGCATGCTGTTTGAATCTAGAGCAGGGTCTTTAGCATATTTGGACGAAGGGCTGCACTTTATTTATGCACTTTTACGACCATTGATTAAATTAAGTGTTGTGCGATCAGGAAGTGAATTTTATGCAAAGCGTTGAATGTCTGGGGTGAACTTTCTATAAAGAATTTGACCCATTTTAGTGTTTAATGGACTTGATGGCATTTTATTTGTTATTACACCAGCACATTTGCATGACATGGTTCATCATGTCATTCTGATATAACATAGTTGCTGTGGATACCAAATCAATGCAACTTCTATCATAGTTTCATTGTCTTAGTTCAGGAGTGCCTCCAGATAATGAATCTATATTGAAGTGGCACTATAAATATAAATTTGCAATTACCGTCACCAACCTCAGAAATTGACTATCTAGTTACAAAACCTTGCTGTAATGCAGCATATAAGTCAAATGTATAAAATATACAATTATTTCCAAGATGTGATGATATTTGTTTAGCGACCACCAGTTGAACGAGTAGAGTTAAATTTTGGTGTTGGACTGTTGGTAGAAATTTTGTGACATCGTGGCAGACTGCTAATGTGCATGATCTTAAGCACATCTGCCTTTATGATTAAAATTTATGGTTTTCCATAAAGGTGACATACTGTGTCATACATCGGGAGATGCTTGTTGAAACATGTTTGTGATAAATTTGTGACTTCTGTATTCAGGGTTATGTATGCCTGAAGCTGTGTTGTCTTCTTTCCAGGACTTTATGTATAGCTGAGTGCTAGTGATATAGCTCCAAATGTACGTGTAGCCGATAGTTTGATGCATGACTGAACAATGTCTGCCGGAGTCACTTAATTGACGGTTTATGATTTAAATTCATGTGGAACTGTTTTAGGATCTTTCCTACGTTTCAAGTCAATCTGGTCCTTCGTCCATTGATAACTATTCTGCGGTTGACGTCAGGCGGCAGCAGAGGGGTCTTTCATCAAGTCATTCCAATGCATCTGCCAGACAGCATAAGAATCGTCACACTAGGTCAAGAAACATATGTCTTGACGAAGCGGCAGGTGCAGCTCGTCAGGAAACGATCTGTACGTCAAAGATCACTTCTGCAAAGGGAAGAGAGGATAACGTCTCTTGTTCTGAAAACGAAGCACTTCAGAAGGCATACAATGCATGTCTAGAGAATTTGGATACTAAGGAATCATTTGGCAGTTTGTTGGAGTATGACTGCAACAAGAACGCGATGGCTTCTGCGGACGATGAGTCGCTTTCGGGTTCTGAGAACTTGAGTGTAGCGATGTCTGTGTCTGGAGCAGAACTCAAGTCCGAATGCTTACCCATGGCTGCCTATTCACTTAACAAGATCGGAATTTCCGAGCCTACGGAAGTGATGGAGATGATCAAGAACCAGCTGCTAATGTGTAACCCTGGGTTGGTGAATAATCCACAGATGTTGGAGACGTTGGCTTTACAGCAGTTGTGTCTCATGCACCAGGAACAGATGGTGCTCAGTCAAATGATGGAGGCTATGAGGCAACACCAGCAACCGCAGCCGCTGCTGTTGTTGCCACAGCATGCAACACAACAAGTCTTAACTCCACAACAGCTGCTTCTGCAACAACAGCTTGTCGCTCAGCAACAGTTGACTCAGTCGCATCTACTACCAACACAACAGTTTGTCGCTCAGCAACAGTTGGCGCAGTCGCAGCACCTGCCAACGCAACAGTTTGTAATGTTGCCACCTACGTCAGATTCACAAAAGGAATTGCCACCACGTTTTGCGGTGGGATTGCAATCGCAGGGCAAATCTGGTGCTGAGATGCCTGCAAATGTGCATTCTTCCATACCAGAGACCAATATTGCAACGTTTCATATGGGTTCGTTTGCAGAGGAATTACAGCCTCAAAAGAGGTCATCACAGGACTATGACTTGAATCGGAGCCATGTTGATTTGAGAATTGCTAATAACCAGGAATCTGTCATCAAGACAGTGGACTATAAAGAGCAGGAAAGGTCATTGAATTCTGTGAGCAAATCTTTTGTAGATATAAAGGACAGCAATCTGTCTACGGGTGCTGGAAATGAATTGTTTGCGGGGTCGCCTGCATCTCAGGGAAAGAGGGTGTCGTCTGTGTCGTCGAAGGCGGCGTCTGCATTTCGTCCAAATGGTGACCGCTCTGTATTGACAGTTACATCATCTGCAATGCCTTCACGCTCTGCAGCATTTGCTCAGCAGCTGGGCTCGTCAGTCTCTTTGGCAGGAAGTGCAAATGGGAAACCTTCTGATCGCAAGGTAACTGATGTGTGTGGAGACAAGAAATCGTGCTTCAGTTCCATCGGCGTGGGAGCAGAGTTCACACCCACAGTGCCCGTCAGTTCAGCAGCCAAGTCAAGCTATTCTAAAGTATTTACCTCTGAGAAGTTTGGAGCGCCTGTGTCAGAAACAGCTGAATCCATACCGTCCGATCAGTCGTTCGGTGTCAGAGGACGAGGTAGTATTGGAGGAGGGGTCAGACCAAGGGCAGTTGTTACCATTGACGATATCCGGAATGAAGCTACAGCTGATGGTGGTCCAGAGAGATTCGGCAGTCAGAAGCAGTCTAAAGATTTTGTCAACTTTAATATAGAAGAATACGGAAAAGAGAAATCAACGGAATTGAAGCAATCTAACGCTGCAGGTCGTCCAATCATTCGAGACCCTGCCACGGATCAGTTTGCCAAGAGAGGGGACAGTGTGATGAATCCGAAAGGTTGTGTACCGGAGAGGGCGGTTGCTCGTATTCGATTCCCGGATGGGCCTCCTTTCAGGCGGACGTCGGTTGGGATGCAGCCGTCGGAAGAAGACTGGGGAGAATCCGGTTCGGCCACCTGGATCAAAAATCCAGTGCACTATGGTCCACCAAAGTGCAGCGCAACTAGAGTGAGGCCGAAGACTGATGAGGAATGGTGATTCGAGGGCATTGATCAGCATTCAAATGGACAATGAGGAAAACATTAGGCAATAAACAGCACTGAGATTGGTGTCTGTTAAACGAAAATATCGTTTTTTATTCAAGGCCTGTTGGACAAGACCAATCTCTGCATATGTGGCAAGTAATGGAGCTGTCAATGTTGCAGAAACTAGTCAATTGAAGATTTCTAACAGTACTGAAGACAAACTGAGATTGGTTTCTGTTTGTTTTGTGTTTTTTGTGTATAACTTTTGTGAGCAATCGGTCGGTGAGGTTTTACTAATGAGTGTTTGTTCATTTGTTACTGGTATTTTTCAAGATCGTGTTAGATTCTTTTGAACAGATTTGCTGTCTGAAGCATTATATTTTTCTCCAAAAGAAAATCGGAGTCAAGTCTTTTTCTAAGTAGAAACTTTCTTTGGGATGAGCTTACTGATGAAGTCAACCAATCTGTTCGTCTGTTATGTTGTTTTTCGCTTTCCACTGTGTTGGCAATTTGCTGTTCTGATCATCAGATGCACAGTGGGTTCACGTTTCAGTTGACTTTTGTTACTCAGCCATTCTCTTTGGCACTCTGCCTGTGTTTTAGTTTTCCATCAGTAGCTGCTGCTTGGACAGATGAACTGTGGTTACATTGTTTTTCTGCAACAGCTGTTGTTACTTGTATTTGGTTAATGCTTTCATATGTGCAAAATTTTGCTCTAACATTGAAATGTTGTTTAAAATGGCCATTTTGATTTTGTGCTATGTTCTGAAAGTTTCAATGGCACTGGGTTCATTTCAAATTATAAGTGTTTTAGTTTTCCATCAGTAGCTGCTGCTTGGACAGATGAACTGTGGTTACATTGTTTTTCTGCAACAGCTGTTGTTACTTGTATTTGGTTAATGCTTTCATATGTGCAAAATTTTGCTCTAACATTGAAATGTTGTTTAAAATGGCCATTTTGATTTTGTGCTATGTTCTGAAAGTTTCAATGGCACTGGGTTCATTTCAAATTATAATGATTGTGTTTTATAATGATTGTGTTTCTTGGCAATCCAGCCTTTTTTGGCAATGGTTCAGATGTACTAAGTTTGAAGATGTTTGCAGAAGAACTGCACAGCAGAATTAATTTTTATATTTCTCACATTTATTTGATTTGTTGTCAATTTCTGTTAAGTGATAAATATTTGAGACCTGTTTGTTGACAAAGTTTGAACAGTTTTTAAAACATTTCTGAATTCCTTTATGAGTCTACAGTGGTGTTTCAGGATAACTTCTCATTTGCTTGTAATGTAAAATATTGGATATAATGAATTGGATACAATTTCTATTCCTATTCATGAAACATTTGCTTTTGAGGTGAATTGTAGTTTGTTGAACTTCATGCAGACTGAAACTTTAGCTTTTCATTCCTTTCCATTGCACTACATGCATTATTATCTTTTTCATAAATATATATTTTGTTCATTTGTTGGTTTGAGACTGAGAGGTGAATCAGCTAATTATATTTCTGTTTTGAAGAGCACTTTTATAAATCACGGCATATACAGCGGGTGTCAACGGGGCGAACTTATGCCAAATGTATTTGTATAATTCAGCTTCCATGTTGTGGTCGCACAAGACAGTTTGCCGGAAAACACAAAACAGGAAGAGGAGAGAAGATGGGATGTGCTTGGTGTCAGTCCATTGAATCAATTCTTATAATACAGCCATGATTGATGTCTTCGGAAATGATTGCATGATTTCTGTTTGTGATGTGACCGTTTTGTTGTTTGCAGTTGTTACGTCTCTAATGCGGATTTGTCTGTTTTTACTGAACTGAGGCTGAACTGAATCTTTCTTGCGTTCAACTGTTCCATCGGAAATGTTTTTTTACAATTTAAGGTTCTGTTATTGCACAAGTCCTGGCTGCGTTAACCCTTTAACGACGAGCGTGTACTGAGATGCATGGTAGAACCTGTAGAGCTCATCGTTAAAGGGTTAATGATCCACTGTGCGTATTAAGCGTTTACTGAGGACAGAATTCAATGTTTGCTTCTTAGAGGCAGTTTCTTTTCATTCATGAAAGTATGTTCAATGTTGCTGTTATTATCAATGCATTGTTTTTTGTCATTCTATGTATTCATTTTACTGAAGCTACGATAAGTATGATCGCGAACTCCATATGCCTAGAACACCACTTGAAGGCTGGGCACAGAAAGCCAGTCTATTCACGAGTGCTATATCAAGTCAGATGGGTTGTTGAGAGAGTTGTCAAATGGAGATCGAATTCTGGTTGCCAGTGAGACCAGATAGAGAAGGCAGGGATGGGTTTCATTTAGGTCAAGAAATATTGGATGGTGGAAGACGAGGTGAGTCCGGGTTAAGAATTCTGGAAGAGGTGAGACTTTGATACCCAAGAGATAGATTCCTGGAATTTTGTATTCATGTTTAGCACATTATTACTTCCATGCAATTACAATAGCAGAACTTTCAATTCTTCATCCATATTGAAGGTTATGCCCTAAAACACCAAGCTTTTGATTGTCCAACTGCCAAGGTGACACCGCTTTATCGGTCATTTATCTTTCTTTTGAAGGTAACTATTAACCCATCGTTTATATTGATGATGATAATGATGAGTGCTCTGCCCGGGGATGAGATGAGTGAGGTGGTTTCCCATTGCCTTACTCGCGGACAATTATGAGTGAGAAACTTGTCCAAGGTTGCTGCGCAGTGACTTGGTGTGGGTTCGAACCTGCTATCTGCCGAACGCAAGGCACCGAACATCCCAAAACGCCACCACGCCCCATCGTTAGAGAATGCTTTCCGTGTGAATATCGAAAGTGATCTATGCATTTTCAACACAATTTGGAGTTTGCTTGACTGCAAGCTTAGTTGCATTGGTCTTGTGACTCAAGCAATGACTTAGGTCACGTGCTTCTTGTTATATATTCAGTCTTCGAGAGACTGTGTCCGTATCCTGCATGAGAGAGTGAGACGTGTCGCCTTGGCTGCAGCCACAAGTAAGGCCAATTAATCCGACGCAGCGGTCAGCATGACGATGTGGTCGATCGTTGATCGGTGAGTAGTTGAGTGGCGTTCCGTTGAGAGCCTCGTTGGGATGGATTGGTCCCGGTTCACCATTCCCTTGCGATGAAAGCATTGGTAATAGAGAGCCCGTCTCAGGACAGCAGTTAGGCGTACTACAGTGGTCGGTCGATGGTAAAGGCAGCTGACGACATAGAGCAGAGGGTTTGTTGTGAGGGCTAAGCCAACGCCTGCTGCAGACGAGGGCCACAGTGGCAATTTGCCCTGTCAGTAGGACCAGCAGGACGACGATGACGATACAACGGAAAGCGAATGTCTCGTTCTTGAATGCCATCCATTTGGCATCAAGGTCCTTCAGTATATCTGCAACAGAGCATAGGGTTGAATGAACGTATACCCCCTTCGAAAGGACGCCTATACAGCGCTATGGGGAGCTGAATGCCGCCTTGAACACCTTCGCCCCTAGTGTACGTCTACCGTAGGTCTATTAGTGAATGAAGCTGTTCAGGGCGAGATGTAGCTCTCTGAAGACGAAGCAGTAGAAACGGCAACTTAAGTGATGAACATTAAGACTCTTACCGAAAAAGTCTGGATGCTGTGAACTCGTAGTTTTAACGGAGCAGAGTTGAGTTTAAAGGAGGCTAAAGGACCATTACAATTAACCATAGGCGGAGGCTGGGTTTGGGTGGGAACAGGTCGGACAAAATTTCAGTTCCCCAACACATGGATGCAGCAAAAAGGATGAACAGTGGAGAATACTAGAAATTTATAATATTTGTAAAGCATTATTTTATGACGTAGTCTATGGGTATTATGGCCTTAATGACAACTGAGCTGATACCCTGGCCGTCTCTACTTCATTATGGAGTTCAGCTCTGATGCAAAGCACAAGTTTACATAATAAACTAGAGTCCTAAGCCCCTACTCGCATTCCTGAACCAATATAATGCATCATTTATAGCACCATTGGTCTGCAGAGACTAGCATTCGATCATTACAGGTGAATAAGTTGAAGTGGCTTTTGTGGGCGCTGAGAAATTATCGAAGATTTACATTTCCGTATTTTTACATAATTTAACGTTTGGCGGAGGAATCGATGCGACAATAGTATCTGCTTCAATCGTCCCTCCTAACCAGAGGCGTCCAGATCGATAGGGGGGAGGTCCGAAGGCAAATGCCTCCAATTTCACGTAGGGGGTTATTTTTGTGTCTGGGGGAATATTTTGCCTTCCTGACACTTAGGACCAGAGTAATCGCCTTCATCACTCAGAGAAGATTGACGTACGCGCCAGGTCCCAACGCCAGTATTTCAGTGGGCATCATATGAAACCAACATATGGGTTCTGTGTGAATTCATTTTGGGAATATCAATCAATAAAAATGACTTGATATAGCGCCCGTTGAGATGTCTATGGGTATTATGCCCGACCGCGGCAGAAAAGATTTCGGAGAGGTATAAAATGCAGATGACTCAATCCTAGGAAGGAGACGGAGCCCATTCCAGATGGTCCTTCCAATGACCGAGAAAGCCCAATGCGTCGGCCCGATGGGTTCTGAATGGACTTCCATGTGGGCACTGGGCATGCTGGTAATGGACGGCCCTCGATCAGCCCTGGATATATAACTGTATACATATAGCCTACCAGGGTAAATCCCTGCGGGTGCGTCCTTGTCGCGGGGGTGGATGCTGCTAGCAGTGACGAAATCCTGCCTGGGACCCAACGGCCCGAGATATAGCGTTTATCTAGTAAATTGCCAAGAGAATCCGAGTGCTGAAGAGTTTTCCACGGATCACTGTTGCTGAGATTCCACCACGCAGCTCGTTGCGCGGGTCAACGAACCTCGGGCGAGGGCACAAGAGAGGATCGGATGGCGGCGAATAGTGATAAAGGCTACGTTTCATGGGGGGGCACACCATCGCTTGTTCCGCCGGTCAACGAGCCTCGGCCTCAACCCAGGCTGGGCGGGGACATAAGAGAAGTTGGCGGTGAACCGTGGAAATGGCGACGCTCCTCCGGGGGATGCCGCTGATGATGATGCTGCTGATAGGGTAGGCCCTAGCCTGAAATTTCAAAGCAACTTCAGCCGCATGCTGCCATTTCCGCGCAGTAGGCCTAGTACTGCGTGATACAACACGTCATATACGTGGGCCTATAGGCCTATCACATCGCAAAATGGACAGCTTTTATGCATAATATTTCAATGGGCATTATAATTACAAATTGGGTACACGAATTACCAACATACCTACATATATTATAGGACCTACATGCGTGTATACTCAGTATTGCAGACTTGTATTTAATTAATTATTGCGCCTTACATCATTTTACGCAGTGCTTTTTTCTGGCGGAACTAGCCGGAGTAGCATTCTTGCACTTTTTTCAATTACTAAAAAACAAAAATAGTAGCTGCATAAAAACTGGAATTTTATATAAAACTTAATAAGTTCGCTTTTTGCATTCTGAAATTTACAAGTAATTTACAAATTGTGTTCTATAAAATTTATTTTATTTGCCAGCCTATAGCTAATTTAGCGTCATTTCTTTCAATAATACAGCTGCTGCGTTTCAACATATTTTTAAGGTAAAAAGCACTGATTTTATGGAAAATGACGAACAGATACTCTACCTCGTGAGGACGCAGGTGATGCGGATGGGTGTGCTTCTTTTCTCTGAAGATAAGCTGCAGAAAATAAGTTAATATTGATGGATGGATTTATGTATCTGAAGTCTGACACTTATATCTATCAATTCATCCGTCCTTACCACCCAGGCACCAGCTGCCCAATCATCCATACGTTCATCCATCTATCCTCACCCACCCATTAGTGCATGGTGCATCCACCATTCCATCCATCATTCCACCAATTCCATCCATTTATCCATCTTTACATTCATCAATCGTTTCACCTATAGGTCTATCGATCCATCATGATTCGATACGCCAATGATTCCACCTACAAATCCAGCCAACTACCATATTCATTCAATCCATTTATCTTTATATTTCATTCGACATTCACTCATTCTATCCACCCATCATTATCTCCATTCATCCACCCATCCATCCATCCATTCATCCATCCATCCATCCATCCATCCATCCATCCAACCAGTCATCCATCCATCCATCCATTCATCCATCCATCCATCCATCCATTGGTGTCCCACTTACCTTGGCATTTATTGGAGCACAGTGCATTTTCTGTAGAACATAGCTTCCTACAGTCTTCGCACATCGCCAAAACAGGATCACAGAATTGAGAATTGCGGTCACAGGAACCGTACAGTCCACATTTCTCTCTGAGCTCCGAATTAGTTATCTGTTGTGGTGGGGTTGACCAGGGAAATCCCTGCCCATGATCAAAGCAAACAGTGATCAAAAGTAGCCGGCTTAAAATCGCTCCCGTCATCCTAATAGTCTGTTTAGTCACATGAACTAAGGCGCCAAGCTAATGCGTCGGCCAATGATGCGCTTCGTGATTAATAAGATGACCAAGTTTATTTTTGTGGAGTCGACCGATTACATTAGTCAGCCTCGCATTGCAGGAAATTTCTTCAGTAAATTCCTGTAGTTGCAGTTCAGAGGTGGCGCCGTGGTTTTGGTGGGTTGTTTTCAGTTGCAAGGCGCTCCTTCGTCGATGGTAGGTCTGGTATCGATGATAAACCAGCCGCGAGGGAGATCTGACGCTTTATTGGTTTTGCGGCAAGCGGGAAATTACCAGCGTCCTTCTAAATTTGCTGGGCTGTGTTCCTCGCATGCGTCATTTTTTTATCGTCAACTGCTGACGATTGCAACTTTAATTATCGGGTTTTCCTCGAGCTGGAAAAAATATACTCTGCGCATTCCATGTTGTGGTTGGTTAGAAAGTGTGGAGTGGGCATGTGAGCGATTGATATGAATCAGCGGGACAACAACGAGTAGCAGAAACATGCAACGATACCTAGCTTAATTAGCTAATTCTGTCAAGGATTATACCTGATTTTTGATTATGCACCCGTTTAGAAATTGGCTTAAGCCTGTAGGCCTATTGCTTTCAGATCTATTGCAGTTTATTAGCGAAAACAAAAGGATCGTCCATCAGAGGCGGAGACTTATAGGGAGGGCAGAAGGGAACGGTCCCCTCCAAAATTTCAGGTGGAGATGAGGAAGCTACTCAATGTGCTCATACTCCCCATATTTCATAAATATTTCATTTATATCATAAATAAATTAGTGTTTTATAGTGTTTCCCTCTTTTAATCCATTTTCGCTGCATCCAATATGTTTGAATTTTTTAGACCTGTCCCACTGAACCCCAATTTTGACGGCCTGTCTCCCCAAACCTAGGAAGTGGAAGATGATGCCCCTCCAGATATTCGTCGGGGCACGTTGAAAAGCATGGGTCAGAGTCACACCAACGGTCGTGTCAGCCGCTTTCCACCAAGACGTAAACACTCGGCTAGGCTACAGAGGGCGTGCAAGGTCCAGGTGGCCGACATTCTATCGTATGCAGGTATGATGGTCTGATTCAGTCACATGGCCTAGGCAACTTGCAAACAAAGTGTTTCTAATCAAGCATAAATATATGCCTAAATGTAAATATTCGAACATTTCTCAGCGCCCACAAAAGCCATTCTAGGGAGACCAGCTTATTCACCGGCGCTAAGAAAAGATAACGCTGCATCTTATAACCCAGATTCTAAGTAACTGTAGCGTTTAGGCCTACTGTTCAGGGAAGTAATTAAGCACTGTAAATCTTAATTACGCCTACCATCATAGGTAGTGTACCTCAGGGACTTCTGCATTTCAGTCATCCTCGAGCAGTCATGCGTCGTGGCACACTTCGGTCAGCCGCCCATTGACTCCCGACTGCCACTCGCATGCATATATGGCCTACTCTCACAGCTTCAAGAAGCTTGGCCCATATGTTGGAACCACCACCTACGATCGTCTTTCTCGAGAACTGTGCCTCGAGGAGAGAATATATATATGTATGTATATATATATATATATATATATATATATATATATATATATATATATATATATATATATATATATATATATATACACACACACATACAACAGAAGGGATGGGTAAGGCCAAGGAAACAACGTTGTAATACGGTGGTAGTGGATGATGATGGCTAGCGTGTGGTGGTGTCGAACTAAAAGTTCGGTTTTCAGACTCGAGTGCAAAGTCGTAGATGAGACCAAGCGAAGAAGAGGTTAAATTAAGGGGTGAGATAGAACTTAGAAGTATTTGTGAATTGGCAGAGGTCGTTTGGGAATGTTTCAAAAAGCTGGTGCAGGATAGACTAATGAGCAGTTGCAGAATTTCACAGAGGGGTTTGAAGGTAAAAGATACAGTTTCGCAGTAGATGCGCCGAGGGACTCTTATCCAACAGTTATTTGCAAACAGCACTAATGCTGTGGCGTTTTGGGGAGTTTTGGAGACGTGTTCGATAGCGGTTTAGACTGTCTGTATCCATTTTAGTTGAGAAGAGTCGATGTTACAAAATGAATTAGGCCTACAGTAGTTGACTTTGGAGCGAAACAATTGAGGTGGCCATTGTGCAGTCTTTTTAGTAGAGCAGCGGTTCTCAACCTTTTCGGTCTGGCGACCCCCTGATAATAATTCCAAAGTTGTGGCGACCCCAAGTATAAAACTTATTGGGTTACTTGCTTCACCTCTTATAGTCAAAGTACAAGAACTAAGTAAAGATTATTATCTGAGTCGCTAGAGTGAAGAATTAAGTTTCTATAGTAATCATGAGTAAGCCTATACATGACTATTAAATATAAATAATAAGAAACTACGTTGCAGCATTTTTAACAAATTCCTGAACATTCGAGCCGACCCTTGCAAATCATAAAGCGACCCCTGAGGGGTCACGACCCACAGGTTAAGAACCACTGTAATAGAGCATGAGTATTGAATGCAATGGTCGAAGGTCACAGATGTGCATATATACTATATAGGTTAGCAGGTACAAGATAGGTCAATGTGAACACATTAGCCTAAGCCTAGTTCATGATGTTGGCAATTATTATGCATTTAAATGCAATAATCATTAAGAATAGGTAGACTTAAAAGAGTATATTTGTTTTCCTCTGGTTGGAAAGAGAACAGGTCACTGAGCTGAAAACCTCACACATTCAAAGATCTCAATCTCTAACAAACAATTCATAAATAAATTCTCCATGTAAGACAATGACCACAATTAGATTAGAAACAGTTGTTTTTGTCGACAAATTCTTTCATCTGATTTTATGCACAAGACCACACCCTTCAGTATCCTACTATGACTAAATGAATTTGAAGCTGTGAATAAATAACACTAGTACAGTCACTTTCGTCTATATCGACTTCCGAAAATAAAAACAAAAAGTTCCTTACATAATTATGGCATTGTTGTAGCACAGCAATGCTTCTCATTTCCTGTAATTAGCGCAATGCATCATTAATTATATCAAGCAGTTGGAAGTGTAAAAATCAAACCACCAAATCAACAAGGTATCTCAGTTACCAATCTGATTTAGGCAAGCAGATTTAAAGATAAGCTAAAGATACCCAAGAGAAAGGCATGTAAAATGACACAATGATACAAAATGAGTCAATACAAACAAAACATACAATGTAAATAATTTTTCCCATAATAAGTTCCAAATTAAACCCTGATTAAACTTCATAGTAAAGGTGATAGGCTTCAGCAATCTTCATTACATCCGACTAACTACCAAAATATTTCACGATTCAACCCCACCTATGGGCTCTGTTCCATGCAGCAAAAAATTCCTCATGATTTGGCAACATTCAGTAACTAAAAAATGCAAACAGGTTTGTTAACACAATGATTTTTGGGCAGAAAAACCCGGCTGTCCGTCCCTGTACCCGAACAGTTTCGGTTTAAAATGTCGTAATGCAGAGCGACTGCTATAAAAGCTAAACCTACCGACTGATGATTTTGTCTCAAGCGGTCTGTGTAAGCGATCAGTTAAAGACCGACTCAAGCTTTCGTTGGATTTCCTATGGTAATATTTATCCGTGTGCTCGTTTTGAAGATCAGAATGTATTTTGTCGCCCGTGCTTGCTTGCCTGTGTACAGTTCTTCTATGTTCCATCAGTAGTTTGTTGTCTGTGAATGATTTCGGACACAGATCACAGCAGTAAAAATCACAACTTGTACGAACAGCGCTGTTGTTGAGAGAACAGTATCTAACACGAGAGATTCTGCCATCAACAAGAGCACGTTGCCTGGTTGCAAGGAATCGGTCATTTGTGCGCCAAGCATGCTCCTGGCGAGTGCACGAACCTTCAGTGTCAGACGACGATCGACAAGAGTCTGCGTCGTCCAAATCGATCACCTGAACTTCTTCATCAGAAGATATAACGCATACATCTTCACTATCAGTTGAGCCACGCAATGCAGTAGAGGTGTCTGTCTCTGCCAAACACTCCACAGCACCAGACAATTGCTGCAGATCAACAACAGGCAAGGAATTGCCACTCCTAGAAAAAGACACGGGCACAGCCACACGCTCGATTCGCTCCACCAATCCAGAACCAGCACGGCTTTTAGTTGGGCTCATACACGGCAGAGAACTCCTAAACTTGGTAGAGCCTGAGGTAGTAGGAGCAGCAAGCATAAACTTGTCTTTCAACGAGATTGCTATGGCCTTCATGGCCTGAATTTTGCATATTCTTTGTTGATTTTTTAGTCTCTGAATTATTTCTGAAGGCTTCCCAGAGCTTCTGCCATCATTGTCAAGCAGATGCTTAGAAAGACCATTAGGTTGTTGTGAGCAATCATCAGAAGACTTCTTTGCACCAGATTTTATTATATTCTCTTCAAACGATTCAAACAGATTCTTTCGTACTGTCTTCCTTTCAGGCACCTTCGCTTTATTAATCGAGTCAGACGCTCTATTACCAACATTTGACACATTTGAGACTCCCGAATCCAAAACACCAAGAGGAACCACTTCTACCTGACAAGCTTTACCCTTGAACAAGCGAACTTTAGTTGATCGTTCTTTGCCGAATCTTGAGCTTTGATCTCGCTGCCTTTCAGCTGACTGAAAAGCATAGAGTTTTGATTTTTTATCTCTCCCCTCCTCAATCGAACTAAACATCCTTCTTCTATTCACAAGTAATTTTCTTCTAGGAACTTTGCTACAGTCTGTTCTCACATGCTCTGTGGCATCAGAGAATGCTAACAAACCAGGTCTTCTCTCGTTGTCGACATATAAGGCAGACTGGAAATCTTGCAGCTGATGAGAGAGCAGCGGCGACTTACCCATCTCATCTATCGTGTCGGCCAATTCCGATTCCACCTCTGTTGATGACGATGAATCATAGAGTTTTTCAAGACAATCGTCTCCATTCATCTGATCCTGTGTGCCAAATAAAACACTCCCAGTGGATCGTAATATATCTACAACACTAACACCTGCTGTATCACCCGCACTCCTTGACAATGACTGACTATCACCAGCAGCTGTGGGACAGCTAAAGCAGGCAACTGGACTTGGCACAGAAAGGCTGGATGATAATTTGCTTGGAAAAGCAGAGCATGCACCTATAGCTGAGAATTTTTTCAAAGATGCATCACTACTTGTTTTGCAAGAGGGACTCGGACTACACACATCAACTGTCAGCATTTTACTTGGAAGAACATCAGCTGAGGATTTTTTCAAAGAGGCATCACTGTTTGATTTGCAAGAGGGACTCGGACTACACACATCGACTGTCAACAGTCTACTTGAAGAAACTTCAGGCACATGGCCATTCTGAGGTTCTGTGCATTGTCCATCTGATACTTCTTTATTAGTCACAGTTTCACTTAACTGATGAGGAGGCACTTGAGCTGGTGAACTATTAACAGGAACATCTTGTTGCTCCACAGAATTAAGCGAATCAAGAGTAACGTCATTCTGAAGATCCTGTTGTTCTAGTGGAGAATGACAGTCTTCTAGTGGTGAATCGCAGTTGACACTAACGTCAGGATGTAAGGACTGAACACCGTTAGAGTCACGGTCGGCAATCTGTTCAAGACTCAAACGCTCCATAACTACGTGGCACTCACGTAACTTTATCTTCGACAAACACAGTCGCTTCAAACGAACGCAACAGTTTTTTAAATACAGACTACTGACTGCATAACCATTTCGAAAAGTCGTTTGATCACAAACAGGCGTATCAGTTTCATGCAGATTCGCATTCAAGTCACATGGCGCATTTCCTGGTTGCTCCGTTGCGTTAAATTCGTTAAAAGGTTCATCTTCAGAGCTTCTTGAATCTACCACACCACAGACCGACACAGGTGTATCATTGTCATCGGGCACTTTTGCGGAATTTTCTTCCACCAGAAGCTCACAACCATTCATTGCAGGCGATTCCAATGGCAGCTCAGGACACAAATACGGTCTTAACTCCTTTTTAGAGGTCTTCAATCCAACGACCGTGGATGCTTTCCTCCTAACCCGTCTTTGCCGTAAAGATTCCAATTTGAACAACTTATTTCCACCTCTCTGGTTCGCTATGCGGTCCTGCTTATATTTAGAAGTACTTCTGCGACATTTATTAACACCAGTGATCAAAGTTCCTTTACCACGTTTCGACCGGGAGTCAGGTTTAAGTGTAGAAGTTTCTGCCTCAGAATGTATGACATCCTTGTTTTTGACAATATCAACTTCTGAATAATTCAAAAGGTGCTCTTCATCGTTGTCCCGATTATAAACTGAATGGCACCTTGCCAAATGTAAACGCCTTCCAAAAAGCGATGGAAGAGACTTGAAGCAGATTCCACATTTGAATCCTTCTGTGCTTTTACGACGATATAGCTCATGACACTCTGTCCGGTGCATTCGTGCCATATGAAGGAAACGACCCCATTTGGATCCGATGAGCTTCTGACAAAAGGGGCAAGCAAACCCCACTTTGTGGATATTTATCATATGGTGCCGAACACTAAGAAGTGAAGAATAAATCTTTGAGCAGTGGGAGCATTTGAAAGTTTGTTTGGATGGACCGTTTGCATCAGTCGAAGATTGCAAAGAAGATAGATTTTTTAAATAATCACCACTCAAAGTTTGAATATTTTCCACATTGGATACTTCAGCTGAACCTACAACTGATGTAGAATTTACCGATTCCTTACAATCATCGAGCTTTCCGTCCTCCTTTTCAAGCGCAATTTCATGGTCTGCAAATTGGCCATTCCCATCTTCTTTTCTTTTGCCTCTGTGACACGGCAAGATATTTTCATCAATGTCTGTGGTAGAATTGCTGTTGGCAACATCCATGGGAATTTCACCTTCATTGCACATTTCAGAACATGAAATTAGGTCAGATGACTGAAATCCTTTCCCATTTTGACTACACTCCAAGCCGACATAATCGTCTACATTCCCATGTTGACTTTCTCCAGCTTCCAAAGCAAAAGCACGCTTACCAAATTCACTCCAGTCCTGAAACATCCAATCATCTGAATTCTGCAAGCCATTCTGGTTTTCAAGAACAGTGTCAAACTCTTTTTCAACCACATTTTTCTCAATTGTTTCTTTGCTTGAATCAACTTCATAATTTTTTTCGTCCACCAAATGACCATAATTTCCAGTGTCTGCGTCTTTGCCTTCTGCCATCCGGTGTTCACCACAATTCATCGTATCAATAGTAAGGTTATCGCTGGAGCTTAGAACGGAATTGCACAGCCCTGAGTCGCTATTGTCCATTAAAATTGTAGCCTGTGAATCATTTGATGAGCATGGTGAGGCAGCAACTCTGAGGTTATCACAGCAATCAAGATCACGAATGCCTCTACTTTCAGCTTCCTTGAAAATCGATTCTGTTTCAGGACTCTTGATCAATTTCATTTTACAATTCGCAAGCCGCTTTTTTGTTTTACAGAGTTTTTTTGCAACAAGTGAAGCATTACTGTCTTCTTTCCTTCTACGAATCTTTCGATTCTCATCATTAAAAGTAGAAGGCAATTTTCGCTTGTTCACAATAACGTTACCATCTGACTGCTTTTGTACAACAGTTTCTTTCCTCTGCTTAATGTCTTCACTCAGGTTCACAGTTTCTTTTTCTGAAACTTTACCGGAAATCTTACAGGGTGTCAGCGCAGATTTTTTAAATTTCCTCAGGGTATTGGCTTTCTTTTTGTTCGGGTGACTGTTATCATCTGCTTTCACAGTAGATGAAACCAAAACAGCAGCTGGTTTTTTCTTAGAAATTCCAAAGTCTTTTCTTTTAGCAGTGAGTGTCTTTGTTCGATTCTTTTTAGTTTCACATCTGAGTGCATTAAATTCCAGATTGGCAGTTTTCAGTTTTTCTGGTGTCAAAGCACCTTCTCCACGATTACTACGCAATATTCCAACAACGCCAATTCCTCGCTTGTTATGGTTATTCTTAAAAACCATTGCCAATGAATCGTAACGCCATCCGGCCTTCCGGAAATGTGAGCGCAACAAACGATTTAACTCTAACCAGTCAACAGATAAATGAAACCAAGGAGGTTGAAGATATTTCACTGCATCCCAAACGGCCATATAAGTCTTCCACTCAACACCAGATGGCGCCACTGGCTGCAGTGACACAAGCTCGGATGATGACTTAAAAAAGTCTTGGACAGAAACAAAACGATCATTTGATGGTGATATGCAGGCAGCCGAGAGCAGACATGTCTGCAAGACAAAGAATATAATTTATTATTGTTAAAAAGAAGTAACATTAATACAAATTAAAGACCAAAAGTTCCTAAAATAATAGTAATTAACTTAAATTAAGTGGTGCATTTTTCACGGCACATACAATCGGCTCTCCTCTGCGCAATCTGTCTTACATGCTTGTCTTCCCAGATACTACAGTCTCTCCATTTATATGATCAATGATCTATCTACACTGGATCCCAGTTTTGTCTTGAATCAGATATAAGGTCCTCTTGGCTGCCAAGTCTCAACGGGATTTAGTGCCTAAATATCTCTGCAACTTAATGTCTAAGCCACTCTCTGCTCATTCTTCTTGCCCTCTCTGCTATACTGACCGACTTGATCATCTTGTAACTTTTTCATCCCAGCATCAGTCTTTTGCTGTAGTGGATCCCTCACTATGGAATGCCCTTCCCCAGGCAGTCTGGAGGATTCTTGTGGGGATCTCACCTGCATCTTTCTTATCATGGACTTGTCACGCTGAGAGCGCCTCAGAATAGGTTGTTGCAAAGGTGCTTTACAAAGGTCCACACAATAATAGTAATAATATGAGCCTCAAAACCTTTCTACTTCCAGAGGCAGTTGTGCATCAGTTGACAATTTGTCTTATCAGAAAAACTGATGGGTTATAATCAAAGGACTGAAAATCATTTTCATAATAATTGATATTTTTATCAGTTTTATCTTATAGGAATACAGTAATGTTAAAATCAATAAAACCTGGCACAGACCTCTCTGTCATTGTAAACCAAAGCGAAAATTTCCCCATACGTCTACATCTCTAGTGTTTTGAATTATGCCAAACCACCTCACTCCTTTTATCTCTTATGTGCTCTGTAGTATCTAATCTCTACTTACGATGTCAAGCAACAATCTTTATTTTAAATCATATATTGACAGAACAGTTTAAACAATTGATTCAATTTCACTTTCCTCGTCTCCTGTTATTAGTTCATTCAATTTCACATCTGCTTTATTACTTCACTTTATTACAGTCACTCTTCCTATGATTGTGCACTGAAAGTATGCTTTACTATGGCAATCCCTAATATAAAGGCCCCATATATAATAACATTTCATCAGAAATCCAGCATTCCTACTTAGCAGTATTATTTATCCCTTAAAGACATTTTTTTAAACTAAGATGTAATTTGCTTCAATTGGTCCTTCTCTGTGTAATGCTCTTTCTCCATCTGTTTGCTATAAAATTATATCTGGCAGTCTCTCATCCTGTTTTGCTATTCTCAAAATCCTACTTCTTCCATTGGGGCCTTGACCACTGGCAGCGCTTCTGAATGGTTCACCATACTAGATGCGCTTTATAAATACAATACGAAGTACAATACAACTATATGTAAACCTGGCGATATTTTGGATTTGGTTGCAAAAATAAACTATTGATTTATTTATTGATTATGTTAAATCTATCGCACTGTACAGTGTACAGAGGCACTGTTGTGTTTTGAAATATGATTGTGATATATTGGCGACACGTAAGTAATGGCGAAACATAAACAGAGAATGCCAGATGCCACTTTACTAACCATCTTCATTTGCCGATGACTGTTGAAGCAGCGTGCCAGTACATTGCAGACGCAAGCAAGCAATCTTGAAGCATTCCTGATTTCAATCCGGTCTTTGAGGTACAGTCGAGCACAGTCCAGGCGATGTCTCTCGGATCGCAGAACTCTGAGGGCGACATTAACGCAAGGCACCAGATACATTGAACCAAACTACAAATGCCACAACAACACTTTCAGTTAGCTCCTACATTTGTAAACAATTGCTTAATGGATGGCCATCTTATCAAATTGCATTTGTTAATTCTGCTACTCGGGTGTCCCTGCGGGATTTCGATCCCTTTTGTGGCTCCTTTTGTAGCCTTCAGCTTATGTCTGTATCGTTTGTGCATTGAATACCATTTGCTATGGCTACAATAAACGAGATTGAATTGAAATTGAATTAATGCTTTCATTTCAATACCATTATAAGACATTTCAGTATTTCTTTCAATATTTGTGAATGTCAACTGAATTATCGAAGTAGTCACTCCACTAATAGCAAGTATATAACTTGCCACTCATTATCATCTGCGGCCAGGCTTATTGGACATGTACCTAAATTTTCACTGGTTTCAGCATATATGCGCGATGTCCTTCACTGGCTACCGATTCAACAGCGCATTACTTTCTGCATTGCGACACTAGTTTGATGGTGTCTCTCTGGTTGCGCGCCATCCTACTTGATTGAACTGTGTCGTCCGGTGTCTGAACTCCTTTCGCGTAGAGCACTGCGCTCTTCTGCTAAAGGCGAGCTTCTGGTGTCCAGGGCCCACTCGTCGCTAATGCTGCGTCGAGCTTTCTCAGTGGTTGGTCCATCCACCTGGAATGGGCTCCCGGTTGCCCTCCATCTTCCCCCATACAATGATCTACCTACCTTTTGTAAGCTGCTAAAGTAATTTCTTTTTGGCCGTGGCTGAGCTGGGAGCACCTCTGAGTAGTTTCCTTTGAAAAGGCGCTGTATAAATTATCGAAATGAATGAGTGAATCATTAGTTCCATGTGGCAGTCATTTGCTGGCAAGGGGTAGGAATAAATGCTCTACATTGTCCTTGGATATTTGTCAAATGAAGCTATATAATCAGGCTATACTATATTAACAGGGATAAGAGGTGAAGTGTCCAAGTTGAAGTGTTCAAGTTAAAGTCACCAATATACCTGCTCTATAGTAATGTAGCTTGTGTTGTCACATTGGGCAAAACCATCATGCTTTGAATCAACAACTGTGCCTATGATAGCAGTATTATTAATTAAGTTTAGTTAAGCTTTTAGTTAATATTTTTGCAAAGAATTGTGTTTTGTTCAAACTTGTAATAGTTCTAAACCATGATTGGTGCTAATGTTTATTGTTACTTCGAACATCCCCAGGAGCCCTAATTAGCGGGACTTCCGATACCTAATTGGGTCTCCTGGGTGATCCGATAGCAATTACAAGCAATTACAAATTTGTAATAATTGTCATTTATGTTCTGTTTTGCTTATTGGATTGCCAAATAAACTTTGATTGATTGCTTGATCATCATTAGTTCCAGGTGCCAGCTATATATGCTGGCAATGGGTAGGAATAAAGGCTCTCCATTGAACTCAGATATTTATTTGTCAAATCAAGCTACTACTTGCCACCAATGGATGGGAAAACAAAATATAATCTACATTATATAAATAATCTAAAGCCCAATTAGTAGAACATTTAACCTGGTATGTCAAGAGAAAAAAATCATAATAAATTAAACGATTAGGAGATTCATACAATAAATAAGTCATAGGCCTATTCTCAATGATGTCAAATATATTCTTGCAGTTGAGGATACTCATTCACTGCCAGCTATAACCAGATGTCTTTGCAGTATGATCAAGAGCAAGATACAGAAATTATTCTTACATTGAACATCAAATGATGCACTGCAAATGTCTGTATTTACACAATGAAATGGCTAATAAATTTCTCGCTTACATTATATTAACAGAAATGGGTATTCAGTTCCCAGTTTACACAGTGTTTCCGCAGCTACCTTAATTCTGCTAACAATTGAAGGTCAACTCAAGTGATAGTAATTTACATTCTCAGGTCAACAGGTTGAATATACGAATATAGGTAACACACATTTGAAGTGATATTTTGAAAAACTTGTCAGCAATGCTCTCAAACTTACAGCAACCACTTACAGTGAATATACAAAAACTATTCAGTCAAGCAACAGAATTGAAAAGTGCTAGGTAGATTGTGAATTTGGAACTGATAAACAACAAGGAAACAAAGGGAGTAGGCTAAATAAACAAATATCCTACTCAAAGGTGGCAGCTTTAGGTTAAGGACACAAAGTGACACTAACCAGTGACTCTGTTACATCGATAAACATAATCAGCTGAGTGGACGAATGAGCCAAAGCGATGACCTTGTCAAATGAAACAAGAAACTCCGTCTCGTTTTCTGCCAGATGATGCCTCTCCAGTGTCAGCCAATAGCGCAACAACACCTTCACGTCAAATACAGCAAACATCAAATACAATGCAACATCAAATACAACGAACGCATCTAAACTGAACCAAAACATACAATACTTCACTAATCACCAATAAAAAATTCCTGTACATTCACTGACAAGGACCTGTAAAATACATATGCATGTTTATATGGCACCTATTTAAGAAAACTCATCACAATTTCCCCCTCAACTTGAAAAACAAAGGCACAGAAAGGAGAAAAATCTCATGTCACAGGTGCATGGAATCTGTTCCAAAAGGATGGTTTACCAAAGCAAACCTCCAAGTTGCTTTGGGGCAGAACAGGATGGGGCAACGACCAGAGCATCCTGTGTTCAGAGCAGATATCTGCAGCCAGTGAGGACGACACTGAAGCGTGTAACGTAGCTCTCATTCATTACCAGGATGCCATACTCTTTTTAACATATGTTAAACAATCTCTATACATTTTCATTACTTCTATGCACTATTTCACATTCAATTTCCATGTCCCATTTGCTAATGATGTAATAAAACTATACTTGAATAAATGACAGTGATTGATTGATTATAAAAGAGGTATCACAGAGAAAACTAAAAACGAACCACATGTCCCATCAAGTGAGCCAATTGTACTTCTACAGTGACCTACTATACACAAACGATAATTTTTATCTGCGTGCTTTTGCTATTTTCAGCATATGCAACTAATTTTATTCAACCTTTATATCCTGTGTGTTCAACTAAATACAATGCATATCAAAAATGCACAGAAATGTCAAGATAACAGTTAAATATGCAAGTTGTGAGTACTCCTGAGCAGGCAAACTTCTAGGGGCACTATATAAAATTGCTGCACTTAATAATAATACGAATAATAAAAAGAATAATAATAATAATAAAAATAATAAGTAAGTATTACTGACCCTGGTGCAAGTCATGTCTGTGTTCTTTGTCCAATCGAGAATAAGGAAGGTACGTGACATCAAGAGCACAGCAGTATGCTGACAGTACATCCTCTCATTCTCATGAACATGACGCAGTATGTCACATGCCATGCAACACGATATATTGGTGCACTACACATACAAAGCATTTAGAAAACACATAACTTACTAGATATGCCCAACAAATTTGTTCTCATATCTTTTAAAGCTGAGCAAATAGTCCCAGCTTACAGATCATGGCATATGAATTCCAGATAAAACAACAAATTATCCAAAAAAAGAGTTCAAAGTCTTATAAAACTGTTTTACTAACAAATTAATTGGATCATTTGAGTTTCATACTACCTTTTAAATATTGCCTAGTCCTATTCAGAGGTGATTAGAGCAAGCCATACACATAAAGCAATTGTTCCAGGATAGTTTAGTACTCAAAGTAGTTTTGTACTTAACCGTTAAGCATTGTACTTCACAGAACAGTTGCGTAGTTCAAAGTTGTTTTGTGCTCCACATTATAGTTTTATACTTTACAGTTCGTTTAGTTACATAACTGTGTTCTTTAGTTTGAAGTGGCTCAAACTAGATCTTTTGCCTCCATTGGGTCATCTCTGTGGAATGCCTTTTAATGAATTTTACATAGTGCAATAATATTTTTTATAAAACCTGTAATATATTTATCAACTTTGAGGCAAACACATGAAATTTTTGACTTTTTCATTAAAGATTATTGTCAAGGAAAAAATATGGACAACATGATATATAGCACAATCACATGTATATCACTGAAGTGTTTTCATTAATTCATATCAACCAATATATTCAAATTCATCGAAACAACATGAACACTTAAGAGTTAAACAGTTTAACATGCATTCTTCATGTCAGACGAATTTGCAACAGAAATTTCATACCTGAATGAATTATGAAGAACTAACCTGTTTGTGGAATTCATCAAACTGTTCTGCATTGTGGAGCAGCATAAGCAGCCGTGACATGAGGTGAACATCGCAGCATTTCACTTGTGTGAATCGTTCAATCAGCCGTATTGCGATGTCTTCACAGTTGTTGCCAAGTAGAATCTCAATTCGCAAAAGGATCAGTTCCGGATGCTCCACTCCATCGATGAACTCTGAAACTAATTTCAATAACATTAGTCATTTAATTCAGAATGAAATGGAGAGGCTGCTAATAAAAATGCTTTCCTTTCATCGCTGCATCCAAACTTCAGATTCTGGTGAGATGCAAAATCAATAAGTCCTTCACTTTACCATTACAGAACCACTTAACCCTAAAAAAATGATAGCCCACATATAAATGAGAACTGTTATTCTGTTAGAAGTTCAAAGATACTTCAATACAAGAAAGACTGTACATAATGAAGATTTTCTTCGATAAAACGTGAGCAGTAATTTACAACGTCCATTAAGGCATCCTATAAATTAATATCAGAAACCAGAAAACCCATTAAAAATTGCACATTTATACCACATAAACAACATGTTACACTATCAATAGCCTTTGTAGTGTATATAGTGTTACCATAATCAATTTAAATTGAGCCTTCTCATCTACAGAGCCCCGCTCATAATCAATGTCGCGTCGAGCTTTCTCAGTGGTTGGTCCATCTACCTGGAATGGGTTCCGGGTTGCCCTCCGTCTTTCCCCTTAATATGACCTGCAACCTTTCTTAAGCTGCTATAGTCATTTATTTTTAGCCATGACTGGACTGGGAGCACCTCTGAGCAGTTTTTCTTGAAAAGGTGCTCAATAAATTCTCGAAATGAATGACTGAACGAATCTCAACACGATGATCCCAGCAGAGCTTCCCATCTGATCTTTCATAACAAGTATCAGATGGGACTGTTCAACTACAGCTGCCTTAACCATTCATCCACAGATCATCATCCCATCATTCACCAACAATTCCTCCTTTCACCATCACTTGTGTATATATTCGTTTAAAAGATCATATTGACAGACCGCAATCAGTAACAGGGACAATAAAGATGATCAGAAAATAAACTAAAACAAGGAGTGAACGTTTGTATAGAATCCTGCACTCAGCAACTTACAATTACGTAATGGCAAACGTGAATTAGTAACCTAGAAGGTGGATGAGCACTGAGTAGTCTGAAAAGTTGATAGCAAAATGAAATAAGTCACTAAGCATAGCAAACAGATACAGGGAGAAAGTTTCAAAAAATATCAGCCCACCAACCATAACGGCTCAATTGATGGACCTCCATATAGATTTCAGTGCTCAATGAAAACTAGGTAATAAGAAGATCACAGATTTCTCGACTTCTGAGCTATTTGTCAGGATAGCTATTACCTAGCCAAGCAATTATAACCATTAACTGTCAATTGATCAATTCAGCAAAACAATGGAATGAATAGTTCCTTATAGCACAAGGATGATGACGATGACAATAACAACAATGACGATGATAATTCACACATGCATACATGATTTACCATAAACAGATTAGACTAAAGAACAACAGATCAGTTGACAACTATGACAGAAAGGTCAACTGACTGCATTTATCCGTCAGCTCATCTCCACTGATGATAGAAAACATCTGCTGACTATTCCACGGATCTTCCGCCAGCGTCTTCAGCATCTTAAACCATTGGCAACAAGTGCTGTCACCATCATGCTGCTTCAGACAGGATTTCGTTATGTTGCAAAAGACGCTGATAGTCAGGTCGTTTGGTTTCGCATTCATGAACTCTACTCCCAGCAGTAGCCTGGCACATTCCCTGTAAGAAAAAAAGCACTATCGAATAAATAAATGCTTAGGGACTGAACTATCAAATATCTCATCTTGACAATATACAATTATATACTCATTACAAGACAATATCGATCGTGGGCCTCGATAGCAATTAATCAATAGATCAACATTAAACAATTTTGCAATTTAAAAAAATTATTATTTAGAGATAGCATCAATGCCAACTTCAAAATAAAAATTTCTCATCAATAAACTGAATAAAACAGTGAGCCACACTGATAAATATAGTCCTTAGGAGACAGATTATCACCAAAATGAGTTAAATTAGGCTATTACGACCAAAAATTGAGCAAAGAATATTTACATCAGCTGCAAAAAACTGAAATTTATCCTCAGAGGATTGTGTAGGTGTGTCCTCAGAAGCAAGTCTGCAGTTCACAAAACAATCTGCTTCACACATAAACTTACAGAGACAAATATTTGATGGCATTGTCAGCAGACTCCAAATGTTGATTCTTATGAGTTAAGCGCATTCGTGTGAAGACAGCGAGACAGGAAGCCAGGCCCTGCATTCTGCTCTTCAGCCCACCACTGCTGTCCGAGACCAGCCCTTCAGCAACCTGAAACACATAATATGCAACTTTTAAACAGTTTCATGTTGGGTTGTTTTTGGATAGCATAGGATAACACAAATTCCAGGCAGAAGGTGCAATATGTTTAAATGAAAATAGTTGAATGTTAGTACGGGCAGAACTTCCATAATTTCCAATGATCTAGAATAATTAGAACAACTTACAAGAATCTGTGAAAGCAGAGGGGAGTCAATTATGCACGACCCATGACATAGATTTACCAATCTGTAGTTTGTTGATAACATGATCAATTTTTAGAATGTTGAAACCATTAAAGTTTATCGTTACTACTATCATAAGGGAATCTTTAAGCAATGATGAGGAACAGAATCAATCTCTTCATACACAATGAATAGTAAAAAGCTAATGCAATAATTATACCAACAGTACTCCAATAATGTTTTAAATAGCAATTTTAGAATATCTGCATGCTTAAAATGCTCTTTCCACTATAAATGTTCAAGAAACCGAAAAAAAATAGGCAGTTTTTAAAAATGGCAATTGGTACGGTTATATTTTTATATGAAAAGAGCTTTCTATAAAAAATAAACAATACATAACAAGTTTTATACAAATTCAATGATTAGCGAGTACACTAGTCAGAAATACATATGAGTTCAAAACAAATATTTTAGGTAATGGCTTGACTATAATGATAACATGATTATCATGAAAAATATCAAAAAGGCCGACATAAATGAATCCATCAGAAAAGTAAAATTAATTGCTTCTTTTAGCAATGAAATTCTTAGATACGAGTAAGAAATTCATGAGAATTTTTCCAGCTGCATCTGAAGCATCATGCTGTTCGTGCAATGGACCAAGCATTTGGTGTTGCAGGATTGATTATGTACAGATTAGGAAAAAAATAGGCTTGAAGGCAATACTTCAGAACACATGATAGTTCCAAAGTGCAACTCAGAATATCTTATAAATTGAAAGCATTTTCCAGGGCAATGAGTAGAAATTGGACAAATACCATTGCAGTCATTTATGTAACTATAGCAATATTAGGATACAGTAAGTGTAATGCAAGCCTAAACTGCAGTCATTTGAGTAACCGTGGCATATAGGAAATGTAACGAATGTTTCAACTGCAGTCATTTATGTAACTGTTTGAGTGTATGATGAGCATATGTGTAATGCAAGTCTAAACTGCAGTCATTTGAGTAACTGTGGCATATAGGAAATGTAATGAATGCTTCAACTGCAGTAATTTATGTAACTGTATGAGTGAATGACAAGTGTATGTGTGATGCAAATCTAAACTGTAATGTCTCAAATTTCGTAGTAATTTACATAACCTTGGCATATAGGACCTGTACTGAATTTTTCAGCCACAACCACACTATGTAGCTTTAAATGAGCACAGCCAAATGTTGAAAATAAATCAAGATTTGTGTCATCCTCTGTTTTCTATTATCTGCTAGGCATTTTTATCAGTTTTGTGATAAAGGAAATAATTGTGCATATTGAAAAATTATATGCTTTTTAATGTAGCAGCCAAAGTGTTGTAATAAAGAAACCAATTTCAAATTAAATATTATTGATCAAAGAAACCAATTTTACATATTAAACACCATTTACGATGAAATGGACTACGCATTTTTGTGTTAAATAAATTCATTAAACATTTTTTACTGTAGGCCTACTAATTGCCATTCACTCCGATCGAAATCCAAAACACAACATTAGTCATTTTTAATCAGTATGATTGTGAGCAAGTCTTGAGGTTTGTACACTAAGATGTAAACCTACAGGTTTGGGTTTCATCAGGACCATCCTAAAGATAGTAATGATTTAATCAGTATGATGTGAGCAAGTCTTGAGATTTGTACACTGAAATGTACTGAAATGAAATGTTTGGGTTTCATATGACCATCAAGACCGTCCTAAAGATAGTAATAATTTAATCCGTATGATTGTGAGCACGTCTTGAGGTTTGTACACTGAAATGTCAACCTACAGGTTTGGGTTTCATACGACCATCAGGACTGTCCTAAAGATATTAATGATATTTCTACCATTAGTATCCCATCAAGGGAGGTTTTCATGAACACTTTGTAACAAACACACGTGACTGCACAGCAAAAAGACAATGTGCAACATTTAGCACAAAACCACCCAAGCCAAATTAAACTACCTACTACTCCAACGCTCTGATAAACCATTCCAAAAACTTTCATAATTGGTGTTTATAATAGAAATTCATGTTCACTACTTACAAATCATGTTCATTACTGACTTCCTTGGTGAATTTGAATTATGGGATGTGTCTGGTATGTATAGGGCAGCCGTTATTGAGTAGTTTTGGAGTCCAGTACTCGGTCGAGTAGCTTAGCTACCCGTTAATACCGGAAGTGCTTAATTCAACTTGCTTAATAGTAATACAAGTTGCATGGCTTTTACCATAGACCATAGATAGTCTAAGTGGACATAGCAGTCAGTAATAGAAAGTAATCAAACTATAAAAGTTCATAGCCTGACCTGACATAGGCTGCAACTTTCCTGCAAGCCTGCAATTGCCAATTTGTAATGAATTAACTCACCATTATTTCGAAAACTGGAACCGGAAATTGCAATTTTCCGACCAGAAGTGGAATTAAATGACCAGAAGTGGAATTAAAAGGGTACTTTAGTAAAAAAATTACTCGATTAAGTATTGGAATCGGGTAATTGCGAGTACCCGGGTACCCGCGGCAGCCCTAGGTATGTAGCAGTGCTCTATTTGAGCGAAGTAAGAGGCAGAGTTGTATGGTTTCGAGACAGTGTCTCGGTCTCGAGACAGTTTTTTAATGTCTTGGTCTCGGGAGCTTGCCGTCTCAGTCTCGAGGCAGTGTCTCGAATTTTTATAAACTGTCTTGAAGTGAAAGTCTTGTTATGTCTTGAACAAGCGGTCTCGATAAGTTTCGTGTTAACTGTCTTAAAATCTTGCGCTAGAAACTGAAACAGGAATCTACGAGAAACGGTAATTCTGGTTAACGCGCGAGTCACATGATACTGAAATCTATTCAATTATCTTAAAGTGGAAAAATTTCTGAGAGAGATCATGAAATTAACACATTTGAAATTATTGACAAACAATAGCTATGCCGTGCGTTGGTCATTGATACAAAACCACCCTAACCGAAACGATCGGAACAACTTCGTGTTTTTCAGGGTGAGTAAGGATATGCGAAACTTTTTAATTTAGTTTGGTACTTGGTATCAAATTTCCTTGTTTAAAATCGTCTAGAAGATTTCTTTATACTATTCAGAAGATAGGCCGACAACGAGATATCGAAAAAGATAAAACGCTGCAATATAATAACTGTTGTCAGGAATTGGTACAACATACATAAGTTTCAAATTGAAATTACAAATGAACCTTATTCCCAAAAACTGATACATTAGTATTTTACAGCATTTTATATAGGATCACTAGTATTTTACTGTCTCGTACTGTCTTGAACCTAGAGTCTTTGTCTTGGTACCTAGTGTCTTTGTCTTGGTACCTCACTGTCTCGGTCTCGTCTTGGTCTAGAAGTTTCAAGTCTTGCATACAACACTGGTAAGAGGCAGCCATATTATTTATGGGCACAAGCAAGTAACCAAACTTATATGGATAAATTTTCTTCAGTCACAATTTAAACGATAATTTTACTTCTGCAGCTGGAACACGTACAAGCACTGTTAAAAACACCTAAATTCTTTTACTATGATCACGAGGGTCAGTTAGGCTCAGGCTAGGCGTCAGAGGGGTGGGAAACCGAATTGCTGAAACCCGAATCCCCGAAACTGATTTCCGCCATATCCCCGAAAACAAAGCTGGATTGATGAAAAGGATTCTGCTTAAATGGAAGCTGGATCGATGAAAAGTGTTCACGCAGAAGCGGTGAATGAATTGTGCTGTGTTGAGACAGTTCAGCGGTTTTCAAAAGTACATTGCTGTTTTCGGGGAATCATTTTTCTTGTGGCATTTTCAGTGTTTTTAGGGATTCAGTTTTTGATGATTCGGATTGATCCCGGCATCGCGAGGGTCGCTTAGCTCTGGCCAGGCGTCTCTAATGGTCAGGGTCGTTTTATAGCAAATGCAAAAAATCTTTGGCCACAGAAGTAATTTTTCTGTGCTTTACATTGTCGAAGTTTCGGCCGCAGAAGCACCACGCATATCATTCCTCGTATCCACCGTTGATGTTTCAGAAACCGAACTTTGACCTCTCGCAAACTATCCTTTGGACAACCCTTCGATTTTACGCCGCGCTCGTGAATAAGCTGGTGCCCTGCGCTTAGATTTCAAGTGGCGCTTTAGAAATTTGTAGATTACGATTGTCGAAACCAGAATCCCCTAAATGGATTTTGCTCGATTTCCAGCCTTCGTAACATACCGTTTAAAGTCATTCTTGCAGATTCAAACATTTTAACGAGGCCTAGATATGTGTATTCGTTTAATTCGTGCAAAGCTGTTTCATAAGCCTGCGCTATACAACTCCCAACGCCTCTGAGATTGTTTTGGTGCTCGTGTCCTCTGTCACGCTCGCCAAAAAAACTATTGCAATCCAAAAATCAAATTTACCTGCTGCAAGCAGTCGTAAAATCCATTTCTGTCGATCGCCCGGTGTTTTTTAAAGTATTTTTTGGCCAGATTCTCCAGCTTTCGTAACATACCGTCAAAAGTCATTCCTACAGATTCCAACATGAAACGAGTCCTATATTTAGCAATATTTATTCGATTTAAGCATTTAGAGGCAACGCTAAAAAGGTGAATTCCCAACAAAGATAGTAAGTATGTAAGCGTCACACACGCAATTTGTTAGAAGCGGTTCGCTAGATAAAAGTTATAAGTGTTAATTAGAAATGCAACTTACCCATTTTATAGGGCACTCGTATAGCCGCGACCACGATAATATTTCAATCGACACTATTATGGTTCTGACGAGATCGTTCACCACCGCAGACCGTTTGAATGGGCGCCACCGCCTCCAAGCTAGGGCATCTTCGCATAGGTTTATGTCAATGAGATATTTCGGAGCAAGACCCCGCAGAGCCTTCTAATTAAAGAATAGAATGAGAATTTCCAATGATGTATACGAGCATGGAGAGAGAGAGAGAGAGACAGTCAGTGAAGTCCATCAAACAGAAAGGTAGAGATACCCTTGTAGGCTACATCATCGACGATGTAAATATCGTCATCATAATCGTCGTCGTCGTCATTATCGTCATCGTCATATTTGTCGTCAGAAATAAGTCTATCACAATCACCACTTCGTCCAGCAACACAATCATCATAACCACCACAGCGACGCAACATAGGCCCAGGATATTAACCCAGACTTAGGCCTATTTGATACAGACAACTGTTATTAGGTCTTCTACATAGCCCTACGACTGCAACTCTTGTTTTGTTGTCACTGCATGGTAGATGACCGTCGCCAGTGTTGTCTCTGATTATAACAGCGACAATATTTTATCCTAAATGACTAATGATCAATCGACGGCGGGTTATTTGCGCTATATAAATCTGAAAAATTGTAAGCTTGGAAGAAGAAGACGTGCAAAAATATCTGTTTCCTCTGATAATTTTTTCGTTATAATTATTTCAGGTGTTAATTATATCGTCACTATATATATAATTGTTATTATTATAAATTTATTATTGCAATCAGTATAAGACTAAATTTAGAAGCGCATAATACACCTTTTGAAAGAATCTCGTGATTCTGATTAAACGATGACGTCATTTTCTTGCAGTGACCTCATCGTTATTGTTGATTCTTGTGCACTTTGTCGGACTTGTTGGCAATTCTTATGAGTTTACTCTGCGAATTTTCGTTTAATTGGTATTAGTTAGCTTTTTTTCGATGACTGATCGAAAAAAGATGTTCTGTCAAATGTCTTGACTGCGCTCTTTGGCCGGTCGACTGCCCTGCGATCGTGAGATCCTGGACGAAGACGATGACGCGTTTGCGGATCGGTCGCCGGTCGATCCTAGGTACGACCGCTCTTCAGCCTCTACTAGAGACTACCGCTCTCCCCGTCCGTGCAGGTAGGCCAGGTTAAGGATGGTTTAAAGATTATTATGTCGTGACTCGTGAGTGACGTGGGTGTTCAAGTAATGCTTCGGCTGCTTTTGCTTTTAACCGTGCCCCGACCTATGAAGGTCGTCACAAGGGATCCCGTCACCAATTATGTAAACTTCCTGTTGCTTTTGAGTGTGTTTAGAAGTATGACGATGGCATTATTGAAATTACGAATGCAGGTTATGTGCTCAGCAAATGCCAATCGTACATTCGATCCTTGTTCCAGTTCTTCAGATGTGTGATGATGATGATGATGATGATGATGATGATGATGATGATGATGATGATGATGATGATGATGATGACGACGACGACGACGACGACGACGACGAGCACTGAACATTTTATGTGATGACAAAGGGTCTCTTATTGTGATGCATGAAGACAAGGAGGGTAAAATGAATTAATGTAGCATAAGGTGTAAGAATTTTAAGATAAGGTAGTATAGCATTGGGTTAGGAAGGTGATGTCAGGTAAAAATATAAATATATCAATCAATCAATCAAAAATACTTGATATAGTATGTATATAATATGTTAAGGTACAGGTAAGTTACATACAGGAATGAAAAAGTGTCAATTTCCTGCCGAGTCTGAATACCTACCGTGTTTTGCGAGTTGAATCGTACAAAGTCCCAGTTTCTCTTTCTCTTGATTTTTGGTTTGGCAGTTTGCACAAATCTATGATTTTTTGGTTTTGCCTCAGTCTACACTAGGAGTAGGATATAGTACCTAGTAATTACTTATAGTAACAGTATTTGTGTTTTAAGCTTTAGGTCGATTGTCGTTTTGTCAATGAAATAATCAGATTTTCGTTCTCAAAACAGAAAATTGGAAAGCTGATTTTTCTTAAAACTTGAACCCATTGTTTTTCCGAGACCGAGTTTATGCCGATTACTACCAAACCGAGTTCCGAGCCAAGTTTCGGTTCCTCATTATTAAATTAATAGAATACCAGATAAAATAAGGAACCCAGGTCATGCCATGTAATTTAAATGACTTTGCCACATTTTTTGCATCTCTATAAAAACTGTATAATTTTCTATTGGATGATTTGTGCACTGAGCTGAAGTTTTATATTCTTCCGGCATTTTCAAATGGACGTAGTCAGCAATGATAAAATGTTGTTACTTTGCTAAGAATATGTTTAAACATTCTTTTGTACAGCATTTTTTTGTGAAGCACTCAGCCTCAAGATGGGACCTTTCAATGTCATGAATAGGAGCAAGAACTTGGATGAGAGAAGATGGAACAAGATACACAAAGTTCTGGAAATCTCACACAGTATGGTCACCATATACCCGATTCAATCTGTTACCCGAGTCACATATGCAGCGATTTGCGGTCAACATCGACTAGCCTGGAATTCTGCATGAAACCATTTGTGGTGAGTGTAGCAGAATTCAACCCAAAGGAATGTTGAGTAATCTAGGGTTAGGTGAGTTAGAATGCAGAGCAGAGAAAGTTTAAAGGTATGATGTACCGTGGGGTATATCAGGCTGTGACTTGTTCTGGTAAGGCCTGGGTGTCAAACATTTTTGTCTTGGAGGGTCAATAGCCATATTTTCCAGCAAGTGGTGGGACAGAGTGCAAATCAACCCTATAACTGAAGTATATTTACCTATTAAAGAAAGAAATCACCTCAGGAAGATGACTGTAATTGGAACTCAACTAAGAAGCAGATATACATTTACCTGTGAAAGAAGAAAAATTATTTCAGGAGGATGATTGAAATAAAAACATAAATATATCAGGAAAATAATTATTACTGTAATTCCAACTAAACCAAGAAACCAAAAAACTGTATGTTTGCCTGTGAAAGAAAAACAATGCCTCTGGAATTCAACTGTAATTCAACTCCACCCAGATTGTACCAAGGTACATTTACTTAGAAATAAAACAAATTACCTCTTGAAGATGACTGTAATTGCAATTGAACCCAGAAATGGGATATATTTACCTGTGATAGAATATGCATCATGAAGATGACTGTAATTGCAGCTGAGCCCAGAAACCGAGATATGTTCACCTGAGAGAGAAATTACCTCAGAAAGATGACTGTAAATGTGACTCAACCCAGAAGCCAAGATACATTTACATGTGAGGAAAAAAAGAGAAAATTACCTGAGGAAGATTACCTGAGGAAGATTACCTCAGGAAGATGACTGCGATTGCAAATCAACTCAGAAAATGATATATTTTTTGTGGAAGAAAAGAAATTACCCCAGGAAGATAACTGTAATTCCAACTCAACCCAGAAATCAACATACATTTACCTGTGAATAACAATACCTCAGGAAGATAACTGTAATTGTATTTGAAATCAGAAACTAGATACATTTACCTGTGAGAGAAATTACCTCGGGAAGAGGACTATAAATGAGATTCTACCCAGAAACCAAGATACTTTTGCCTGTTAAAAAGATACCCTCAGGGAGATGACTGTAAATGAAACTCCACTCCTTAAACAGGGATATATTTATCTGTGAAAGAAATTGCCTCAAAAAGGTGACCATAATTGCAGCTGAACCCAGAAACCGAGACACATTTACATGTGAATGAAATTTCCTCAGGAAGATGACTGTAATTGCAGCTCAATTCAAAAACCAAGATACATTTACTTGAGAAATAACAAAAAATGCATCAGGATGATGACTAATTGCAATTCGGCCTAGAAACCGAGATGCATTTACCTGTGAATTAAAAAAATGCATCATGATGATGACTGTAATTGCAGCTGAACCCAGAAACCGAGATATGTTTACCTGTGTAACAGATAAGTTGCTTGAGAAAGATTACTGTAATTGCAACTCTACCCAGGATCAGAAATACATTAGGCTAGAAATAAATCAAATTACCTCAAGAAGATTACTGTAATTGCAACTCAACCCAGAAATGGTATGCATTTACCTGTGAAAGAAACTATCCAAGGAACGCGATTGTAATTGAAACTAAACCCAGTAACCGAGATACATTTATCTGTGAAATAAAAAATACCACAGGAAGATTACTGTAATTGCAACTCCACCCAGAATCTGAGATACATTTACCTAGAAATAAATCAAATTGCCTTATGAAGATGACTGTAATAGCAACTCCAAAATTAAGATATATTTACCTGCGAAATAAAAAAATACATCTCAAAGATGACTGTAATTGCAACTCAGCCCAAAAACTTATACATTCGCTTGTGAAAGAAATATAATTGCCTCAGGAAGATGACTGGAATTCAAACTCAACACAGAAATTGAGATGCATTTATCCGTGGTGGAATAATATATTGCTCATAAAGTGCAACATAACGCATAAATTGGGATACAGTAACCTGTGATATAATTTACCTCAGAAATGTGATTGTAATTGCAACTCAACCCAGAAACCGAGATATGTTTACCTGTGAAAAGGGAAAACTACCTCAGGAAGATGACTGTGATTGCAACTCAACCCAGAAACCTAGATATATTTACCTGTGGAAATAGAAAATTACCCCAGGAAGATGAATGTGATTACAACTCAATCCAGAAAATGATATATTTTTTGTGGAAGGAAAGAAATTACCCCAGGAAGATGACTAATTGCATCTGAAATCCAAAAGCCGAGATACATTTACTTGAGAAATAAAAAAAATACCTAAAGAAGATGACTATGATTGCAATTCGGCTCAGAAACTGAGATGCATTTGCCTGTGAATTAAGTAATGCATCATGAATATGACTGTAATTGCAATTGAGCCCAGAAACCGAGATATGTTTACCTGTGAAACAAATGAGTTACCTCAGGAAGATTTCTGTAATTTCTTGGAACTATACCCAGAATTTGAGACACATTTTCCTGGATATAAATAAATTACCACAGGAAGATAACTATAATTACAACTGAACCCAGTAATGGGATACATTTACTTGTGATAGAAAAACTATCCAAATCACTCTAATTGCAACTCAAACCAGAAAGTAAGATACATATACCAGTGAAACCAAAAATACATCAGAAAGATGACTGAATTTGTAACTCAGCCCAATCACTGAAATACATTTGCTTGTGAAAGAAAAATAATTGCCTCAGGGAGATGAATGGAATTCCAACTCGACTCAGAAATTGAGATGCAATTACCTGTGAAAGAAAAAAAATACCTTAGGAAGATGATTGTAGTTGCAACTTAACCCAGAAATAGGGAAACATTACCTGTGAAAGAAACTACATCAGGAAGTTTATTGATATTGCAACTCAAACCAGGAATCCACATACATTTCCCTATCAAAGAAAAAATTACCTCTAGAAAATGAGTGTTATTCCAACTCAGCCCAGAGACCGAAATACATTTTACTGTGAGAGATATTACTTCTGGAAGATGACTGTAAATGCAACTCAACCCAGAAGCCAAGATACATTTACATGTGAAAGAAAAATAATGACCTCAGTAAAATAACTGTAATTGCAACTCAACCCCAAAGCATTTACCTGTGAAAAAGGAAAGTTACCTCAGGAAGATGACTGTGATTGCAACTAAATCCAGAAACCTTCATGCATTTACCTGTTAATAACATTAGCTCAAGAGGAAAAGCAGAAAGCAGAAACCAGATACATTTACCTGTGAGAGAAATCAGGAAGAGGACTGTAAATGAGATTCTACACAGAAACCAAGATGCATTTGCCTTTGAGAAAGATAACCTCATTAAGATGACTCTAATTGCAACTCAACCCCTTAAACAGAGATATATTTATCTGTGAAATAAATTGCAACAATAAAATGACTATAATTGCAACTGATCTCAGTAACCGGTGAATGAAATATCGTCAAGAAGATGACTGTAATTGCAACTCAACCAAAAACCTGAGATACATTTGCTTGAGAAATAACCAAAAAATATACCAGGATGATGTCTATAATTGCAATTCGGCCTAAAAATTGAGATGCATTTGCCTGTGAATTAAAAAAGAGGATCATGAAGATGACTGTAACTGCAACTGAGACCAGAAACCGATATATGTTTACCTGTGAAACAAATAAGTTACCTCAGGCAGATTACTGTAACTGCAAAACCCACCATTTGCTTGTGAAAGAAAGATTATTGAGTGAGGAAGATGACTAGAATTCCAACTCAACCCAGAAATTGAGATACATTTACCTATGAAAGAATTATAAATTGCTCAGGAATTGCAACTAAAGACATAATTCGGGATACATAGCCTGTGAGAGATATTACCTCAGAGAGATGACTGTAATTGCAACTCAACCCAGAAACCTAGATACATTTAGCTGTGAAAGAATAAAGTATCCCAGGGAGATGACTGTAATTGCAACTCAACCCTGAAACCGAGATACATTTACCTGTGAAATAAAAAATGCGTCAGGAAGGTGATTCTGATTGCAGCTCAACCCTGAAACTGAGATACATTTATTTCTGAAATAAAAAAATTACATCAGGAAAATGACTGTATTTGCAACTGAGCCTAGAGACCGAGCTACATTTGCTTGTGAAAGGAAAAACGTTACTTCGGGAAGATGGTTGTAATTGCAACTCAACGCAGAAATCGGGATACATTTACCTCAGAAAGAAATTGCCTCAGGAAATTGAGCTTTTGCAACTCAAGCCATAAATCGAGATTAATTTACAAACAAGAAAAACTACCTCCGGAAGTTGATATAAAATTCCAACTCAACCCGGAAACCGAAATACATTTGCCTTTGATAGAAGCAAATTACTTTTGGAGCAAAGGAACTAATCACCTGAGGGAGATGACTGTAATTGCAACTCATCCCAGAATCCGAGATACATTTACCTGTGAAATAAAAATTACCTTTTGAAACTGACTGTAATTCCAACTCAACCCAAAAACCGAGATCATTTACCTGTGAGAGAAATTGCCTTAGGAAGATGACTATGATTGCAATTCGACCCAGAAACCGAGATACATTTACCTGTGAAATAGAAAAATACCTCAGGAAGGTGATTGTAATTGAAACTACACTCAGTAACCGAGATACATTTGCCTTGAAATAAATAAAATTTCCTCAAGAAGATTTCTGTAATTGCAGACCAAATCAGAAATCGAGATACATTTACCAGTAAAATAAAGACAATACATCAGAATGATGACTGAAATTTCAAGTCAGCCCAGAAACCCAGATACATTTACATGTGAAAGAAATAAATTACCTCAGGAAGATGACTGGTATTTCAACTCAACCCAGAAACTGAGATACATTTACCTGTGAAAGAATAATAAATTTGAGGAATTGCAACTAAACCATAACTTGGGATAAATTAACCTGTGAAAGAAATTACCTCAGAAAGATGACTGTAATTGAACACTCAACCAAGAAACCTAGATGCATTTACCTGTGAAATATATTGTCTCAGGGAGATGACTGTAATTGCAACTCAACCAAGAAACCGAGATGCATTTACGTGTGAAAGAAAAAAATCCGGTGTAAGATGACTTTAATTGCACTCAACCCTGAAACCAAAGTAAATTTACCTATGAAAGATATTACCTCAGGAAGATGACTGTAAATGAGACTCTACTCGGAAACATTGCTCTGTTTAACTGAGAATGGAACATCCGCAGTGGAGATACCATAGCTGCGAATCAGCCGAGAAGGTGAGAATCATTTCATCTCCAAAGATTGCGACTCTTCTGATTCATATAATTGCGATTAACCCAATAAGGTCGATCCTTATTCAAATACGAGCCAAGGTACATTATGATGGCTACCGTAAATGAGACTCAAACCAGAAAACTAGCCCCATATAAATGCAACATAAATGTGCTCAGGAGTTTTTCTGCAAATTCGATTGAAGTCAAATATCAAACCTCTGTTCACGCAGATGTAATGACCGTTTGAAGATTAGCCTATGATGTGTGCAAATCAAATCAAGAACCACAACCAAATCACCTCAAGAGTGTCCCCCATCTCTGAGACGCAGTTGGGAAACTGGACCACATTTAGCTTTGAAGCTAACCTAACGACCTCAAAAGAGTTCCTAAAAATTCGCATCTCAAAACCAGAGACCAAACCCACTTAACTGCAATGGAAATTAACCGAAGAGGGTTACCATGCATAGTGCAACTCAACCGGCTAGAGAAAAAACATAGGCCAGAAACCACACATTATTTAACTGCAAAGGAAATTACCCCAAAAGGCAATGAATTTTAATATCGACGAAATCCTATTTCCGCAGGATAGGACGAATGAACGCGATGAAGATAATACTGAAGTAGCTACCATGAACCCAATTCAGGCCGATTCAACCCATAAATTATTGCCCATCTAATATGGAGTGAACTATCCAACGGACCAACTACATGCCTAAATATTAGTTGACTTGGATCAATGCCTAAACCCAGTTCATCCGACGGTGGTGGTGGTGGGTTCTGTACGGGTGTCGATTACCAATGACATTCAATCAACATCTGGCCAAGTCCAACAGCCTGTGACGTATGGAATTATGGTGAAACGTCATCATTCCAGTGGTTTAGTCGTGAACGTCGACATTCATCGAAATCTGCATGAAACCATGGTAAGCGCCACAGAATTCAACTCAAATGAATTTAGAGTAAGCTAGGGTTATATGAGAGGGAATATGTAGCACTGAAAGGTTAAAGGTAATGTAAGGTTGAGTTTATACAATACAATACAATACAACTGTTATTTGATATCGCCCTTCTTACAGTTTAGTTCAGAAGTGCACACACGCCTCGACGGCGCAACTGCAGTTGTAATGCAGAGCATTTGTGTGCGAAGGACTTGCTCAAGCACAGCGACGCCTCGGACGAGAGTCGAACCCGCTCCCTCAGCTCACACTGAGCGTTACGGATTAGTTAGAAAGAAAACCACTCTAACCAATCAGCCACCATGCCACATCAGGCTGTAACAAGTTTGTATGAGGAAGACAAATTAAGGAAGGTAAAATACACACACACACACACACATGTAGATATATATATATTTATATATTATATATATATATCATTTATATATATTATATATACATGGGATGGTATTGCGTGAGTTAATATAATACCAATTGAGACAGGTAAACCCGGTCATCTAAATTACATCACTGCATTTATTGCATTACAATAAATATTGTATAACGTGTTATGTTTTATACTTTCAACTTCGACACTTGAAGTTTTTATTGTTCAGGCATTTTGAAGACAATTATTCAGCAATAACAATAATTTGTCATTTTGCTAAGAAAACGTTCCAAATTTTTTTTTGGTATTCTTCATAAAGGACATCGCTGCAAAGGAAGAGCACTATAATTGTCACGAATATGAACAATCTAAAAGGTAAGCCTATGTCTACTTATCGCTCTCATAAAACTCATTTATTCTGGATTGCAATTAAAAATGAATACAATGAAAGACGAGAAAGAAAATTGTTATTGAAAACACTGACTAGAGAAATAAAAGCCTAATATTAATATTAAAATATATGCAGAAAATCCGTCCCAAAGCCAAAACTCAATACTGTCACAATAAATTAGATGCAACTCAGATGCCATAAGTAGCATATGCTGCTAGTATGAAGCCTAACTAGTAGTTTACCAATTCTGTTTATGTTCTTGGTTCAATTACTGTGTCTGCCCATTGAAATTATATCTATCTCTTTATATCTCTGAAAAGAAATCTAAATTGTTTTTAAGTTAATGTTGCACCATACTTATCGGTAGTAATACTCTCACAGTTTAAAAGTTCCGATTTTCTTCTCTGTAGTTTCCAGGAGGGACGCTGCTGTATTGTGCATGATTTATATCCTGCCACCGATATTAGATGTCTTGAGATGAATCCAGCTCACAATGCAATGACTGCTGAAGAAAGGAAGTTCTACTGTAGCTTCTCTGTTTTCTGGTCAAAGGCTGTTTCGTGCAGGTAAAACCTACAATGAAAATCATTATTGTATAATTAAACTTGTTGATACGGTTGGTGTTCCTTGCCTTATTTTAAGTGTAGGCCTGCCCACACTTCGGCTAAAAACTTTCTACCACTTCAACTTCCACCTCCGCTATAATGGTCACACTTGCCTTGCACTGTGGGAAGATGAGACATGAGGGAGAGGATTGGCCACTTATTCTTCAATGCAGACCCTATAAGGGAAGATGCTGCCACGTCTTACGGTTTTACCCATATATGTACCTCTCTGCTCTTCTCTTCCTTTTTCTCTTCCTCTTTTCTTCATCCCTCCTCTTCCTTCACTGGTTCGTCTTCTTGCATGACTATCTATCTCATCTCAATATTTAAGTGCATTTTCAGACATTTCGAATACGTTTGCTGAACTGTGCTAAATGCAGCAGAACGTGTGTACAGCGGAGGAAGTCTGAAGAAGAAGATTCGAGACATGAGAAGACACAATGCTGGTTGACTTTAGACTGGAACATAATTAGTATGTCCGTGCGGTACCAAGCAATAGAGTCTGCCTCAGCAGGATAATCTAGTGCGCTATTCTTTCCTATAGGGATACTGTATCTGTCATAAAGTGTAATAATAGCTTTTGTTATGTTGTGTTTCTATAGGAACAGACCTGTGATTGGCAGTGGATTGTGATGGATGGTGAGGGGATGGATTGTGATGGGATGGATTGTGATGGGGTGGATTGTGATGGGGTGGATTGTGATGGGGTGGATTGTGATGGGTGGATTGTGATAAGTGGATTGTGATGGATGGTGAGGGGATGTATTGTGATGGGGTGGATTGTGATGGGGTGGATTGTGATGGGTGGATTGTGATAAGTGGATTGTGATGGATGGTGAGGGGATGGATTGTGATGGGATGGATTGTGATGGGGTGGATTGTGATGGGGTGGATTGTGATGGGGTGGATTGTGATGGGTGGATTGTGATAAGTGGATTGTGATGGATGGTGAGGGGATGGATTGTGATGGGATGGATTGTGATAAGTGGATTGTGATGGGGTGGATTGTGATGGGTGGATTGTGATAAGTGGATTGTGATGGATGGTGAGGGGATGGATTGTGATGGGATGGATTGTGATGGGGTGGATTGTGATGGGGTGGATTGTGATGGGGTGGATTGTGATGGGTGGATTGTGATGGGATGGATTGTGATAAGTGGATTGTGATGGATGGTGAGGGGATGTATTGTGATGGGATGGATTGTGATAAGTGGATTGTGATCGATGGTGAGGGGATGGATTGTGATGGGATGGATTGTGATGGGATGGATTGTGATAAGTGGATTGTGATGGATGGTGAGGGGATGGATTGTGATGGGGTGGATTGTGATGGGGTGGATTGTGATGGGTGGTTTGTGATAAGTGGATTGTGATGGATGGTGAGGGGATGGATTGTGATGGGATGGATTGTGATGGGGTGGATTGTGATGGGGTGGATTGTGATGGGTGGATTGTGATAAGTGGATTGTGATGGATGGTGATGGGGTGGATTGTGATGGGATGGATTGGGTTGGGAAGGGATGGATGGTGAGGGGGTTTGTGGATTCGGTTGCACTATGGCTCTGTTTTTGTTATAGTAGTAGATCCTGCTGGGCCCCTGGAGTGGCTTAATCTCCCGTAAGCTCAGTTTGTCGATAGTTCTATGTTGTCAATTTTGTCCTTGTCTTGCAATGAGCAGAGGGATTAGAAGGAGGAGGATGGATTAGAAGGAGGGGGATAGATTAGAAGGAGGGGATAGATTAGAAGGAGAGGGATAGATTAGAAGGAGGGGGATAGATTAGAAGGAGAGGGATAGATTAGAAGGAGGGGGATAGATTAGAAGGAGAGGGATAGATTAGAAGGAGGGGGATAGATTAGAAGGAGGGGGATAGATTAGAAGGAGGGGGATAGATTAGAAGGAGGGGGATAGATTAGAAGGAGGGGGATAGATTAGAAGGAGAGGGATAGATTAGAAGGAGGGGGATAGATTAGAAGGAGGGGGATAGATTAGAAGGAGAGGGATAGAAGACCAGAGTAGAAAGAAGGGGTGGTGGAGGTGGAATCGAGGTGGACTTGGAAATACTCAGCTGCACATTCTCACTCAGAGTGTCGGCGAAGGGGTTGGAGGAAGCGCAGTTGATCTGCCTGAAATCGGTGGACATTTTGAGCAAGGCCGAAGATTAACCGAACCGTCATGGTTCCAGACGACTAGTACCCACTTCAGACGACGGCGCCATGCGCGACAGCGGTTTAGACGATCATGATTGGGCAGAGTTCATAGGAAAGTTTAGTAAAAGTTGCTGATGTTTAAAGTTATCAATTTAAGAGGTGACGAAATGTCAGTATGATGAACTCGAAGTGCCTTTCAGAATGATGAACTAGCATATTTATTATTGAATATCCGATGATTAAAACATTTATGATTTCCGATGTTCCAGGTGCATGTTTGTTCACGTTTTCAGTTAAAAAAGTTAAATCAGTAATAATTCTGGTTGGCCTATAGGCCTAATTGTGTAGTGTAGACATGCATGGACTTGTATTTATTGAGTGCAACCTCGAAATTAATGCATTTAACATTAAACAATAAAAATATATATAAATTGGCCCTGATGCCATGTTCAGTAGAACCCCGAAACTAAAAACCCAAGTAGGCCTAGATCTTTGTTGTTTTCTGGCTACGTCCATGAATGTTGAAAAATTAGGAATGGCGTCGAATCTATTGGTTAGGCGTATAGATCCGAGTTCGATTGTCAGACTATAGCTTCTAGGGCGGGGCCGTTTAGGTTTAATCAGTCCCGTTGGTAAAAAAAATATGCAGAGAGTAGTACTACGAATATAATATAGTAAGGCATATAGTAAAAATGTTTACTCAGACGCAATTATTTCTTTCGCGATTATTTTCTTGCAAGATACTGAAGATAGGCCTACAATTCATTGGTGTTAGGCCTACCACATTGGACGATCACACAGAGAATAAAACGATAGATAATACTTGATAGTTTAGTATTATTTATTAAATGAAATTAATGAACTGGCATAATACACCAAGATTCTTCAATGACCAACAAACGTGTAGGCTTGTGCTTGTTTTTTGGAAATTTGTGAAGCGCCTTGTACAGCACAAACACTGACGACTGGGTAATGAATTTGAGAGGGTTGGTCAAAGGCTAGAAACACGGAAGTCTGACCTCCCCTCTGCAAAATGGGACGCTGTTTAGAATTAGAAGGCAGGGAATCAGACTATGCGTTGGCCTACATAGTGAAATTAAAATAAAGCTTATGCATATAAAATTACAAAATATAATTTAACGTCTTTAATGAACTTTTTCATCTATCTACCGAACCAATCAATCAATGAAACATTGAGACTTGATATAGGGCATTTTCAAATATCTACTCGATCGCAGTGCTAGCCTATTATATGATGTTAAAAAGTGTCATTTCTGACGAATGAGTGACAACATTTAGCAAAACATTAGGTTTAGACGAATAGTGACTTAATTACTAATCGCGATTAGTAGGCGCCAATTAATCGATTAGTTCGATTAACCGATAGGGATAATTTGACCTAATCCCGGGCGATTCCTTAATTCCAGTCACCTTTTCGTTTTACTATAACTTTTTCATTTGCGGCCAGAACATTCAGACGCAGCCTCTTTCTGACTGAGAAAAACGGGGACATTAATAACACTCGTTCTAACGATAGTGTTTGCTTCCTTCGCTTAGTGTCGAAAGTCGTCTGTATTGAGGAGCTATAATGTTAGACAAATCATCCTTTGTTCAGACCAGAATTTACAGGCATTGTCTCCATTATACTTTGTCACCTCTGACATCAACATTTTGTCTACTAGTGCTTAGTTATGTCACGTTCATTCAACTTTGCTGCCAGAAATGTGAACTTTTTATGCTCCAGATCCTCATGCTTCATTTTGGATTTTACCTGAATTAGCACAGAAGGAAAGAAATTGATACTTGTAATTTCTATAGTTTTCGTTCAAGATTTTAATTTCGTTTTTGTTTTATTTAGTTCTGCGTAGGGTATTTTCCGTTTTTATTTAGTTCCAGTTGTTAATTTCTTTATAGTTTTCGTTTTCGTGAACGAAATTAACACTAAATTCAATTTAGTTATAGTTATAGTTTCGTGAACGAAATTAACACTGCTGCCAGCCTTCTATTGTATACTCAAGTCGTTTTTGTTTGGCCGCAGCCTTTCTGATAGCGCTGCTGAATAGGTTTCTGATGAGGCGCTATGTAAATTTTCGAAATGAATGAATGAGTACTATAGTTCTGGTCAAATTCAATTACATTGAAAATTCAAAAACAGACTGGAAATAACACCAAAAATTTTCATTTTTTAACTAGCAAAGTTAGCTCACGTATACTGTTCTTCCACCTAAATCCTGATATTTTTATCTCATTAATTATAATTACCTATTTAATTTTGACATTTGCGTTGTTATCACTAGACAATTAATTGCACTTGACCATCATATTGCCACATTGCAGTTAATATGTTAACTAACTCATACAATGTTTCATTTGGCCGCGCTGGGGTTGGAAGCGCCTCTTAGTAGTCACCGTGAAGTGGAGCTATGCACAAGTTCTCGGATCGAAAGTTGATCCGGCTTAAAGCCTCATAATGGTGGAAACTTGAAAGATAAATTAGCGTGAAATTTTGCTGTGTTTTGTATAAATATTGCTATATAGTGTATGCTATTAAAATATCTTGCATTTTTTATTTCTTGAGAATGAATATGACTTTTGTTGAGATAAATGTGCGCTCCATTTCTGAGGGTCGCAAAATTCAACGAGAGCACCAAAAATGTTTTTGCGATGCGCGCAATTTTTCCCAAAATTGTACACCCCACTTTCAGAACACCTCTGACGAACTAAGGTCCTTGAAGCTGCAAATTGTAATGTTGACGAGGGGTAGCGGTGAAAACGTTTAACAGAAAAAAAGCTAGGGTGGGAAGGACAATCGCCTGTCCTATACAGTACCTCCACAGTTAGAAATTGACCACTTTATGTAATCATATACACACATACGAGCACACTTGCGTGAGTATATGTAATTCGAATATATATATATATATATATATATATATATGCGAGACTATCGGAGTCAGCTCAAATTTCCCGCACAGTTTCCCAATAAACAAGCTCATGCAGGATGGGCACGCGTCAATGATTCCGGGCAGATGGGCCCTTCGTAGTAGATAGGCCGTTCAAACAGCCTGTGGAGTCTCGAAGCTTTGAGTTACGGTACGTCACTGCCTCTGCAAACTCTAGCCCAGATAGTGTTTGATAATTTCAGCTGATTTTAAAAAGACATTAAAGTTTACACATGGACTCCATGGATAACGTGAACGGATTGCGAGAATTTGATCTGCTCTACACGTGAGAGACTGAGAGAAACTTCCCGCGTGATTCTCGCCCACCACCATCCGGGAATTGTGAGTATCACATGTCTGCATAGATCTGATATTTCACTGCATAGATATCTTCATTCGATTAAATTCAGTATGCATGTAAATAATCGAGAATTACTCAGCGCACACAAAAGCCACACCACGAAGACCAGCTTATTCATCGGCGCTATGTCAACTGAAAGAATTATAGAGAACTATGCGAATTGTTTTATATTCAACATTTGGCATTCGGGGTTTCAATAATAAACTTATAATGATGGGAATCCGCTGTAATTCAAATAATATGTCGTCTAATTCGCCTTTTTCGCATTATTCGGTTTCGTGTTGCTTTCTTTTAGCACAGTGTATTATTATTCTTGCTATTTTTGAGTTTCTGTGTGTTTCCAGTGTTGGGCACAAGACCAAAACCTCGAGAACAAAACCGAGACCAAGACCGAGAAGACCAAGACCGGGTGGTCCAAGACCGATGGTCGGAGACCAAGATCGATACTCTTTTTTATAAGGAATTAATTTGTTAAGACGCTAAAATGGAATGACACGCTTAGAAATTGACTTTATTGCGGAAGAATACTAATCTTAATAAGGGTCCAGAAAACAGTTTTACTGGCCGGTCTGAACTTTTGCGGGTTCAGCCTTTGGCTTCAGCCTGAGAATACCCCACTATAAATAACTTATAGTATACATATATATATATATATATATATATATATATAGGCTTAGGCCTATATGATGGGCAAATACCTTAAGACACCTGAACAAGTAGATTAACGTTCCGTTTGAACGATGTAGGTCTACTTGTACTCGGAATTGTAGGCTAACAGTGACTGCCCGTGGCCGACCACAAAATTATTAGATTGTTCCAAAACCTTTAAATTTGTGAAAGCAAATTTTGAAATGGCTGATTCCGTTGCAAATGCATTATTTGCCTAAGTAACATGCAGTGATGTAGTCGAGTCCACTTAAACCGAGTCGAGTCCGAGTCCGGAGTTGCTAGAGTCAGAGTCCCAAATGTCCGAGTTCGAGGTCAATTACACGAAAACACACAATAGAAGGTCTTACTGAAAATTTACTGTTCAATATTGTTATATTGCACAAGGAATTAACTTAGAGTGTCAAAACATAATAGTACAATTTATCAAGAGTTACTTTAATTTATTCAAATTACATTTCATGGGCACAAAAGCTAAGTCTTTGTTGTAGAATGCGGCACTGAAACACAGGGTCCCATTATCCCTTATCTCTGTTTATAAGACCTCAATAATACCCCACCCACAACCGAACACGGAAGACTCACTTAGCCTATTACCACGGCAATGATTATATGGGGGCACAAGTGAGGCAAGGTAACAACACAGATCAAAGCAATGACCGCTCCCAGTCACAGGAGCTGGCCCTAACGCTATCATGGCTCCACACAACACATATACCCACCCTCCAACGCAGCGTTGTGCAGTGCGTGCACCACGAACACAATCTAAATACAATCTAGGTTAGAATGGAAGTTTAGAATGGAAGCCATTTTAAGTAAGTAAGCAGTGAGCACACGTAATTTCTGCAGTGAGACAAAATCCCAAATCGTGCGTCGGAACCGAGTCACCGAGTCAAAATTCGAGTCAAGGGCTTCGCTTCGAGACCGAGTCCAAGTCCGAGTCATGTCATTCCGAGACCTCTGAAAAACGGTCTCGAGTCAGACTCGAGTCCTTTGCCGGACTCCAGTACTGCATCACTGGTAACATAATTATATATTTTTATATATATTGTCCGCACGTCATAAACTGATAACAAGCGCGCAGGGTCTAAACACCCGGTGTCTCTAGTAGTAGAAAATAACCGACAAATATCTAAGAAATTGCTCTGATACGGCAAATGACCAAGAACGCACACCTAAGACGAAGACCAATCTCAAGACCGTTCCTTAAGACCAAGACCAAGGCCGACAAGGTCGAGACCAAGACCGATGGTCCGAGACCAAGACCAAGACCGATGCATTCGAGACCAAGACCAAGTTTTCCGGTCTCGAAGACGGAAAGGACCGAGACCGCGATCTTTAGACCACATCCCTGTCTGCGTCTATAGTCCGAAGGTTCGATAGAGAAAGATTGCATGGTATCTGGTAGATATATGTGATAAGATTGCGGTTTTAATGGAAGCTAGTTGATGAAAAGAATTATGCTTGACTGGAAGCTGGATTGCACCATTTATTTCATTCATCCAGCTTCTATTTGTGCATGATTCTTTTCTTATCAATCGAGCTCCCAGTTTCACACATTCTTTTCATCAATTAATCCAGCTTCTAATAAAATTAACGTCGAAGTATAGAACCTTCGGACTATCGAACCTTCGGACTATCGAGCGGACACCATTTTTGATGCTATATCTATCGACTATTCGACTCAGTTGAACTAATTTTTCCAAGGCTAATGACCTAATGTATGGGCATTTGAGAATCACAATTCTGCACAGATATCTCTATACGATGACAAATAAAGTACACATATATAACATAGAAACTTTAATCCACGGTGATTAAAGGTTTCAAAAATAAAGTAAAATTTTTAGGATTTGCGGTGTAATTCGAATAGAATATGATTTTGACCTAAAACAAGATCCTCTTTACCATAATAAACTGAAATCGATTCTCAAACACCTTTAAATTTCTCGATTTTCAAGAAAACCATTATCTGTTGGGTTGATCTATCGGTGGATCGGCGAGTGAGTCGATCCGTGGTTGAGTTCAAAGATTGGTGGGTCGATGAGTTGGTGGATCGGTGGGTGGATTTTTCCGTTGGTGGGTTGATTAGTGGGTTGATCTGTGGGTGAGTTGATTAGTGGGTGGGTTGATTGGTGGGTGGGTTGATTGGTGGGTGGGTGATTGATCGGTGGGTGAGTTGATTAGTGGGTGGGTTGATTGGTGGGTGGGTTGATTGATGGGTGGGTGATTGATCGGTGGGTGAGTTGATTGGTGGGTGGGTTGATTGGTGGGTGGGTGATTGATCGGTGGGTGGGTTGATTAGTGGGTGGGTTGATTAGTGGGTTGATCGGTGGGTGAGTTCATTAGTGGGTGAGTTGATCGGTGGGTGGATTTTTCCGTGGGTGGGTTGATTGGTAGGTTGATCGGTGGGTGGGTGGATTGATCCGCGGGTAGGTTGATCGGTGGGTGGATTTTTCCGTGGGTGGGCTGATTAGTGGGTTGATCGGTGGGTGAGTTGATCAGTGGGTGGGTTGATTGGTGGGTGGGTTGATTGGTGGGTGGGTGGATTGATCCGCGGGTGGGTTGATTAGTGGGTTGATAGGTGGGTGGGTGGATTGATCCGCGTGCAAGTTGATCGGTGGGTGGATTTTTCCGTGGGTGGGTTGATTAGTGGGTTGATCGGTGGGTGGGTTGATCGGTGCGTGGATTTTTCAGTGGGTGGGTTGATTAGTGGGTTGATTGGTGGGTGCGTTGATTGGTGGGTGGGTGGGTTGATTAGTGGGTTGATCGGTGGGTGAGTTCATTAGTTGGTGAGTTGACCGGTGGGTGGATTTTTCCGAAGGTGGGTTGATTGGTAGGTTGATCGGTGGGTGGGTGGATTGATTCGCGGGTAGGTTGATCGGTGGGTGGATTTTTCCGTGGGTGGGCTTATTAGTGGGTTGATCGGTGGGTGAGTTGATCAGTGGGTGGGTTGATTGGTGGGTGGGTTGATTGGTGGGTGGGTGATTGATCGGTGGGTGGGTTGATTAGTGGGTTGATCGGTGGGTGAGTTCATTAGTGGGTGAGTTGATCGGTGGGTGGATTTTTCCGTGGATGGGCTGGTTAGTGGGTTGATCGGTGGGTGAGTTGATCGGTGGGTGGGTTGATTGGTGGGTGGGTTGATCTGTAGATGGGTTGATTGGTGGGTGGGTTGACGAGAGGGTGGGTTGATCGATGGGTGGGTTGATCAATGGGTGAATCTGTGGGTGGGTTAATCGGTGATTGGATTGATTGAAAGGTGTGTTGATCGGTGGGTGAGTTGATCTATAGATGGGTTGATTGGTGGGTGGGTGGGTTGACGAGAGGGTGGTTTGATCGATGGGTGGGTTCATCAATGGGTGAATCTGTAGGTAGGTTGATCGGTAGGTGGGTTGATCGACGGGTGTATTGATCGATGGGTGAATTTGTGGGTGGGTTGATCTGTGGATGAGTAAGTCTGAGGGCGGGTTGATCGGTGGGCCGGTTGATCGGTGGGTGGGTTGATCGGTGGGCGGGTTGATCGGTGGGCGGGTTGATCGGTGGGTGGGTTGATCGGTGGGAGGGTTGATCGGTGGGCGGGTTGATCGGTGGGCGTATGATCGGTGGGTGAGTTAATCGGAGAGTTGGTTGATCGGTGGGTGGGTTGATCGGTGGGTGAGTTAATCGGAGAGTTGGTTGATCGGTGGGTGGGTTGATCGGTGGGTGAGTTAATCGGAGAGTTGGTTGATCGGAGGGTGGGTTGATCGGTGGGTGGGTTGATCGGAGGGAAGGTTTATTGGTGGGTTAATTCGTGGGTGTGTTAATTGTTGTGTGGGTTGTTCGGTGGGTAGGTTGATCGGTAGGTATGTTGATCGATTGGTGAATTGATCGTGGGTGTTATTCTTTCATCGAATGAATACATCTGAGTAGATCTATGGTTCTTATAGGTTTTTTCGCAAACTTGAAATAACTTATTAGATTTTTAGGAAGTAGACTTTTTACCCGCAAAATCCCAACCTTCACCAAAAGAGAGCGAAGGGTGGAAGGTTGAATGTGAGGGCAAATGGAGGGAAGGAACGGAGAGTGAGGGCAAAATGCAGGAAAGGAAGGGAGGGTGAGGGCAAAAGGAGGAAAGGGAGGAAGAGAGCAAATTGAAGAAAGGGAGGGCGAGGTGTTGCCTTCAACCTCCCATCCATGAATATTAGTTCATTTCGAATCTCTGGGTGGTGCCATATATGCCGTAATATGCGATGTCTATTTAACGCGATACAATTAGTTCACTTCCATTCGCTAGATGTCGATATGTATGCGGTGCATATTTAAAATTAGTTTACGACCATTCGCTAGGTGGCGCAATGTACATGGTGTCTATTTGACACGATATAATTAGTTTACGACCATTCGCTAGGTGGCGCAATGTACAAGGTGTCTATTTGACACGATATAATTAGTTCACGTCCATTCGCTAGGTGGCCCAATTTACACGGCGTTTATTTAATACGATATAATTAGTTCACTTTCCTCCATTTTCCCTCAACCTCCCTTTCCTCCAGTTCACCAGAGTGCGTACAGCAGTGTTATTTTGCTTCTATGATACATTTTATTTCTAGTTCTTATTCACTTCTCTCTAATTGAATTTACTTCTACTTCTACCATTTGCTTCTACTTCTAGTTGTCAATAAAATGTACTTCTACTTCTTATTCACTTCTGTCTATGGCACTTTACTTCTACTTCTCAAATAATTTTACTTCTACTTCAGTTTTTGTTTAAAATTCCCCGTGTAAATGACTATTGTTTCGGTTTTCTGAGTCTTTATGTTTATCGCATTTTGCTTACACTTGTCTCAATATTAGTTAATGTAATGTTTCATTAAAGCTTTTAATTCCAGACCCAAGCCGATTGTACATAGACTAACACAGTAGGCCTACAAGTGACAAACACTGTCAATTGGAACAGTCTATACTGTTTCACCAATCAATGATCTTAAGTTCATTTTCAGAAATACTCGCATCTCCATCCTAGTTTGATACATTACATGCGCAGTTGACGGGTTTGATTACGTCTTCGAGATTCACGTTTAGCGCGAAGTTGACAATATTGGAGATTAAATTATTTATGTAGCTTAGTAGAACTACTACTAATAACGGCCCACGGAAAGCGCATCTGAAATGTCTATTAAATTTCGTTCTGAAATTAATTTTACTTCTTATTCTTATTCACTTCGGGAGGTCTGAATTTCACTTCTTATTCTATTCTAGTTCTAAAAAAAATTTTATTCTACTGAACAAGAATCAAATAATTTTTATTCTATTCGACTTCTAGTTCACGAATACATCACTGGCGGACAGTGTTGTTGCTGTTTGACGACACTGCGTGATAACAAAGTTTCATCTGCGTCGCCCTCCTCTTTCATCCAGGCCTTGGACTGGCTGCACCAGAGTGTGAGCATTGACGGAGTTAAAGATGTTTCGTTTTCGTCCTTCTAACGAAGGATAGGGAGGAAGATAACCTATGAAGGAGAGAGAGGTTGAGGGGAAATGGAGAAATGGGAGGAAGAGAGCATTCGCAGGAGATGAGGAAGAGAGCTAATGGAGGAAGGAGAGGGTGAGGGCAATCGAAGAAAAGGGAGGAAGAGAGCAGTTGTCACGGTTGCTGATATCGCTGTTACGATTGCTGTTACGTTTACTGTTATCGCTGTTACGATTGCTGTTACGTTTACTGTTATTGCTGTTACGATTGCTGTTACGGTGCTGCTATTGCGATTGCAGTTGCGATTGCTGTTATTGCTGTTACGGTTGCTGTTAGGCTTGCTGTCTCAATGTTTTGAGTTACGCCATTGCGTCTTCGGAATCTAGATATCACAGACAGTATTTAATAGTTTAAGTTGCTGTTACGGTTGCTATTATTGGTATTACGATTGCTGCTACGATTGCTCCTCAGTCTGCTGTTGTGTTACGATTGTTGTTACGATTCCTGTTATTTGTGTTACGACTGCTGTTATGATTGCTGGAAAGCCTGCTGTTATTGCTTTTATGATTGCTATTACGGTCGCTCTTATTGCTGTATGAATGCTGTCACGGTTGCTGTTATTGTTGTTACGATTGCTGTTGCGGTTGGAGGAAAGGGAGTAAGAGAGCAAATGGAAACCTCACCCTCACTTTCGACCAGTTGCCGTAGCTATATGGCGCCACCGAGCGAATATGTATGAACTCATAACATGTTAAGCAAACACCGTATAAATGGCGCCACCTAGCGAATCGAGATGAACTAATTTTAAAACGTTAAATGAACACCGTATATATGACGCTACCTGGCGAATCGAGATGAACAAATTATGACACATCAAATAAATACTGTATAAATGGCGCCACCTAGCGAATCGAACTAATTTTTAGACGTTTAGGAAACACCGCTTATATGGCGACACCTAACGGATCGAAATGAACCAATTCCTCACCCTCCTTTTCCACCATATGCCCTCACTGCGTTTCCTATATTTTGCTCTCTTCTTCCTCCCTTTCCTCAATTGCTCTCTTCCTTTTCCCTTGCCATCCCTTTCCCTCCATATTCTATCTTCTTCTCTTTCCACCACTTGCTCTCAACCTCCCTTTCCTCCATAAGCTCTCTTCCTCCCTTTCCTCAATTTTGCTCTCTTCCTTTCCTTTCAAGTAATGCTCGTGGTTGTTGAGTGCTTGTCTTTCACGCCGGTGAATAAGCTGGTATCCCTGACGTGACTATTGTGGGCGCTGAGAAATTTTCGAGGATTTACAGTACATTGCGTTTACAGTAGGCCCTACATTACGTTTACAGTACATTACAGTTACGATTGTTGTTACTGCAGTTACGAATGATTGAATGAATACGAATGATTATTGCAATCTACGAATGATTGAGCATGGAGAGGCACTGTTGGCTGTTGCACAATATTATCCTTGGCCTGTTGCCCCAAAACTTTTTACTAAAAGTCGGCGCCTTGGTCTGCAGAAAATGTTTTCATGCGTTCGTTTCGATGAAAGAAAAATAGAAAAACATACATTTTATTCCTTCAATAATAAGATTAAAATTTTAGAATTTTGCATTGATTCGAGTAAAACATGATGATAATCTATCTGTACTAAATTTGGGATCACACACATGAATACATAGTCAGGTACAGGCATGCAAACATATGCAAACATACATGCAGTACTAGGGGCCTACATTCCACGAATAAATACATGGGAAAGTATTATGCCAGACAATCTGATTCCAGTCAAATTTCCCGCACAGAACAATTGCGTAATATAATTGAGCAGTGGATGTAGTGATGGACACGCTTCAATTATTCCAATTAGGTGGCCATTCATAAAATCTTAGTAGGCTATGAGCCGTCTAAATAACCTGTGCATGTTTTGAGTAACACCAGTGCCTCTGCGGATTCTAGCACGGACAGTATTTAATAGTTTAAGTTGATTTTGTTAAAGACGTGAAAGATGTCAGATGAACTTGAAGCATGACGTGAATGGATTGTAAGAATTATCCGTTCTCCTGCGTACGAGTGAAAAAAGAAGGAAGAACACTGCCGCGTGGTTCTAGCCTACCATCATCCGGGAACTGTGAGTACCACGTGTTTGCTTAGATACATTCATCCGATGAAAGTAATAGCGCTATAAGAAAATTGCTGTCGAGGAATTTATGTAGCGCTATTTTGACAGAGTTGGTATATGGGCCTATAAGCATCACAATTTGCATAGATATCTTCATTCGATGAAAGAACAAATAATAGTGATATTGACATTTGAAGCTTTCACAATAAAAGATTAAAATGATGTAATTTTGCGGTAATTTGATCAAACTCTGATGATTTTTTTTACCTTAGGCTATATCTTCTCTTTACTTTGAAATTGATTTCAGCACACTTGGTCTGAGTCTAGGACCTCTAGGCCTTGGTAAGATCTAGGTAAGGGATGGCCCCCTTCGCCCCCACGCTACGCCACTGGCGTTTACTGTTATTGCGGTTACGATTTATGTTACGATTGCCAGGGTTTTGTATGCAAGACCTTAAACTTCAAGACCAAGACGAGACCGAGACAGTGAGATGCCGAGACCGAGATCGAGACACTAGGTTCAAGGCAGTTCGAGTCAGTAAAAGACAAGTCATTCTATATAAGAGGCTGTAAAATACTAATGTTTTCGGGAATAAGGTTCATTTGTAATTTCAATTTGAAACTTAATTTTAATGTACATTGTACCAATTCCCCAAAAAAATTTTTTTATTGCCGAGTTTTATTTTTTTCCATATTTCTTCTTCGATCTACCTTCTGAATAGTATAAAGAAATCACGTCTGAAATCTTCTAGACGATTATAAACAAGCAAATTCGAGACCAAATACCAAACGAAATTATAAATTTGCACATATCCTTACTCACCCTGAGAAACTCGAAGTTGTTCCGATCGTTTTGGTTATGGTGGTTTTACATAAATGACAAACCAATAGCCAATAGCTATTGTTTGTCAATAGGCCTAACTTCAAATTGCGTAAACTCAAACTTCACAATTTCAGATTCTCTCTCAGACATTTTTCCACTTAAGACAATTGAATTGATATCAGTATCATGTGACTCGCGCGTTAACCAGAATTACCGTTTCTCGTAAATTCCGGTTTCAGTTTCTAGAGCAAAATTTTAAGACAGCTAACGCGAAACTTATCGAGACCGCTTGTTCGAGACAGAACAAGACTTTCACTTCAAGACAGTTTCTAAAAATTCGAGACACTACCTCGAGACAAAGACCGAGATAGCAGACTTCTGAGACCGAGACCGAGACACTAAAAAACTGTCTCGAGACTATACAACTCTGACGATTGCTGTCAATGATGTTACGATTGCTGTTATTGCTCTTACGTTTGCTGTTATTGGTGTTACGTTTGCTGTTACGGTTGTTGTTATTACTGTTACGTTTGCTGCTATTGCTGTTACGGTTGCTGTGACGATTTCTGTTACGGTTGCTGTCATAGGTGCTACGCATGCTGTTACGATTGATGTTACGGTTGCTGTTACGAAGGCTGTTACGATTGCTGTTATGGTTGCTGTAATTGCTGCTGAAATTGCTGTTACGGTTGCTGTTATTGCTGTTACGATTTCTGTTACGGTTGCTGATATTGCTGTTACGTTTGCTGTTACGGTTGATGTTACGATTGCTGTTACGTTTGCTATTTCGAAGGCAGTTACGAAGGCTGTTACGTTTGCTGTTATTCTGTCAAGATTGCTGTTATGGTTGCTGTAATTGCTTTATAATTTGGTGCTATTGCTGTTACGATTGCTGTTACGTTTGCCGTTATTGCTGTTGAGATTGCTGTTACGATTGCTGTTACGTTTGCCGTTATTGCTGTTAAGTATGCTGTTACGATTGCTGTTACGTTTGCCGTTATTGCTGTTACGGTTGCTGTTATTGCTGGTACGATTGCTGCTAAGGTTGCTGTTATTGATGTTACAACTGCTGTTGCGATTGCTGTCATGCCTGCTGTGATTGCCGTTATGATTGCTGTTACGGTTGCTGTTGTTGCTTTTACGTTTGAAGAGAAGGGTGGAAGAGAACAAATGGAGTAAAGTGAGGGTGAGTGCAAACCTCATTCACACTTTCGACCAGTTGCCGTATGTATATGGCGCCACCCAGCGAATAGAGATGAACTCATTATAACACGTTAATTAGGTAAACACGTATAAATGGCGGCACCTAGCGAATCGAGATGAACTAATTCTAACACTTTACATAAACACCATATAAATGGCGACACCTAGCGAATCGAAATGAACCAATTCCTCACCCTCCTTTTCCACCATATGCCTTCATTCTCCCTTTCCTATATTTTGCTCTCTTCCTCCTGTTCCTCCAATTTGCTTCATCCTTCGTTTCCTCCATATGCTCTCTTCCTCCCTTACATTTCCTCACTTGCTCTCTTCCTTTCCTGTTTACATTTCCCCCTCGCTATTCCTTTTCCTCCATATGCTATCTTCCTCTCGTTCCTTCACTTCCTCTCACCCTCCCTTTCCTCCCTAAGCTCGTCTCATCCTCCCTTTCCTCAATTTTGCTCTCTTCCTTTCCTTTTAAGTAATGCTCGTGGTTGTTGAGTGCTTGTCTTTAGCGCCGGTGAACAAGCTGGTCTCCCTTACGTGATTTTTGTGGGCGCTGAGAAATTTTCGAGAATTTATACAGTACATTACATTTACGAATGATTGAGCATGGAGAGCTAGACACTGTTGGCTGTTGCACAATATTATTATTGGCCTGTTGCCTTTTACTTAGTAAATGGCAACAGTACCTTTTACTACTTTACCTTTACCTATTACTAAGTACCTTTTACTAAAAGTCGGCGCCTGTGTCTGCAGAAAATGTTTTTATTCAATCATTTCGATGAAAGAAAAAGAAAAAAACAAACATTTCATTCTTTCAATATTAAGATTAAAATTTTAGAATTTTGCTGTGATTCGAGTAAAATATGATGATCGTCTATCTGAACTAAATTGGGATCACACACATGAATACATAGTAAGGTACAGGCATGCAAACATTTGCAAACATACATGCAGCAATAGGAGGCCTACATTCCAGTGTTGGGCACGAGCCTAAAACCTCGAGACCAAGACCGAGACCAAGATCGAGAGGTCCAAGACCAGGACCGGGTGGTCAGAGACCAGGACCAAGACCAAGACCGATGCTCTTTTTTTTATAAACAATTCAATTTATTAAGATGCTAATACAGAATACCACGCTTAAAACATTAATTTTATTGCCGACGAACAGTGTTGGGCACGAGACAAAAACCTCGAGACCAAGACCGAGAGGTCCAAGACCAAGACCTGGTGGTCCGAGACCAAGACCAATACTCTTTTTTATAAACAATTCAATTTATTAAGACGCTAAAACGGTATAACACGCCTTAAACATTAATTTTATTGCTGAAGAATACTAATCTTAATAATGGTCCAGAACAGTCTGAACTTTTGCGGGTTCAGCGGCTTCAGCCCTAAGCTTGGACCTGAGGATATTGCACTATAAATTACTTGCAGTATACGATACGATAGGTTATAAATAAGACATCTGAACAAGTAGATTAACTTTTCGTTTTAATGGTGTAGGGCTGTAGGCCTACTTGTACTAGGAATTCTAGGTTAGCAGTGACTACACGAGGCCGACCACAATAATTATTAGATTGTTCCAAAACCTTGACATTTGTTAAAGCAAGTTTTAAAATCTCTGGTCTTGTTGCAACTGCATTTTTCCCATATATATATATATATATATATATATATAGATGGTCAGCACGTAATAAATCGAAAACAAGCGCGTAGGGCCTAAACATCCCGTGTCTCTAATAATCGAAAAAAACAGACAAGTATCAAAGAAATTGCTCTGATATGGCGAATGACCAAGAACGCTGATTTAAGACAGAGCCCAATCTCAAGACAGTTCCTTCAAGACCAAGACCGACGCAGTCGAGACCAAGACCAAGACCGATGGTCCGAGATCAAGACCAAGACCGATGCATTCGAGACCAAGAACAAGACCGCAGTTTTCCGGTCTCAACACAGTCTCGAGACCAAGACCGCGGTCTCGAGACAACGTGCATCCCTGCTGAAGAATACCAATCTTAGTAATGGTCCTGAAACAGTGTTACCAGCCACTCTGAACTTTTGCAGGTTCAGCCCTCGACCAAGACCAAGACCGCAGTTTTCCAGTCTCGAGACCAAGACCGCGGTCACGAGACCACATCCCTGCTACATTCCACGAATAAATGCATAGGAGAGAATTATGTCAGACAATCTGATTCCAGTAAAATATCCCGCGCAGGTGAACTGTGTAATATAATCGAGCAGCTGATGTAGGGATGGACACGCTTCAATGATTCCAATTAGGTGGCCATTCATAGCAGGCTATAGGCCGTTTCAACAACCTGTGGAGTCTCGATGTTTTGGGTAACGGCAGTGCCTCTGCGGAATCTAGCACGGACAGTATTTAATAGTTTAAGTTGATTTTGTTAAAGACGTGAAAGATGTCTGATGAACTCGAAGCATGACGTGAATGGATTGTAAGACTGTGATCCGTTCTCCTGCGCACGAGTGAAGAAAGAAGGAAGAAAACTGCCGCGTGGTTTTAGCCGGCCATCATCCGGGAACTGTGAGTTCCACGTGTTTGCATAGATACATTCATCCGCTGAAATAATAGCGCTATAACAAATTGATGTGGAGGAATTTATATAGCGCTATTTTGACAGGCAGTGTAACTTTTGCCCAAGCTGGTGTATGGGCCTTTAAGCATCAGAATTTTGCATAGATATCTTCATTCGATGAAAGAACAAATAATAGTGATATTGGCATTTGAAGCTTTCACAATAAAAGATTAAAATGATGTAATCTTGCGCTAATTCGATTAAACACTATGATGATTTTTTTACCGTAGGCTATAGCTTCTCCTTTCCATAGTATGATAATTTGAAATCGATTTCAGCACACTTGGTCTGAGTCTAGGACCTCTAGGCCATTTTAAGATCTAGTCTCGGTCTTTGTCTCGGTCATGGTCAAGATCTCGGTAAGGCCCTGGGTCAAGGTCTTGGTCTCAGTCGGGGTGTCGTTCAGGATCGGGTTGGGTCGTGGTCTCAGTCTTGCTCAGAGTCTCGATCTGGGTCAAGGTCTTTGTCAGGGTGAGGATCTTGGTGTGGGAAAGAGTCTCGGTATGGATCTCGGTCAGAGTCTCAGTCTGGGTCAGAGTCTCGGACTGGGTTTATTCTAGGTCTGGGAACAAAGCCTCTGTTTGGGTTTTGGTCTTGGTCTCGGTCTGGATTAGTTAGTCATGGTCATGGTCTTGGTCATGCCGAAGTTTTGGTCAGGGTTTCGGTCTTGATCTGAGTTTGGCTTTCTGTAAGGGTCTGGGTCTCGTTTAGGGTCTGGATCCTGGGTCTGTGTCTGGATCTTGGCCCCGGTCCCACTCTCGGAGTGGGCTTGGGTCTAGGTCTTGTTATAAAATTAAGATTAAAATGATGGAATTTGCAGTAATTCGATTAAAATATGATGATGCTTGACCTCAATTGGTTCGCATAGCACTATCTTCTCTTTATCATTATTAACTATTTTAAAGTGATTTCCAAACACTTGAAAATTTTTAGATTTTCGAGAAAACCATATCTTAGTTTGAGTGAGTAATTTGACTGTGATTTAAAAATTGACACAGTTTGAGAATAGTCAGTAAGTGACTTTAGTGCGATTTTTAAATTAGTAAGAAAAAACCTGCAAGACTCTTGCATTTTGTTGACGAAAAAAATGTTCTTCACAGCTTGTTTATGGGCCTATATGAGCATCAACAGACTGCAGAAATATCTTCATTGTATGAAGAAATTACAGATATATTGACATTTTAGGCCTTCAAATTTTTTTTTTAAGTGGAAAAATGATGATTTTTGACCTTAGTTGGGTTAATATAAGTTATATTTATCATAATAAACTATTTTAAAGTGATTCCCAAAAACTGTAAAGTTTCTCGATTTCTCAAGAAAACCTCAATATCTCTGTTATTCTTTCATCGATTGAAGATATCTGTGCAGATCTGTGATGCTTGTTGACCCACACACAGCCTGTTTTGGTTTGGAGAAGATCGATTTTTTTGCGCGAAAAAACCGATGGACTAACTAACCATCATCAGTTTTTTTGGACAAAAAAGTCGACCTTCTCCAAACTGAATAATTTTTTCACAGCTTGTTTATGGGCCTATGGGCAACAGCGGACTGCATAAATATCTGCACTTCATGAAGAAATAACGAAGATATTAACATTTTAATCAATAAAAAACAAAAATAAAATTATATGAATATGATGATTTTTGACCTTTAAGTGGGTTCATATAGCTTCTCTTTATCATAATAAACTATTATAAAGTGATTCCCAAAAACATTAAATTTTTTTGATTTTTTATAAAAACTTGACTGTCTATTTAGGACATATATCTGATGCAGGAGTGGATTATTCATACAACAGTCCTAGCCTCAATGAGGCTCTTTGCTTGACCTCCCAGATTTTAGCCTGGGACTGTAGCAGAAGAAGCTTCGTCATTGTTGACTTGGTAAAGCGGGTGATTTCGCTTAGTGCCTTGGTGAAGTTCCAACAAGGTGCTATATAAATTGGCAAATCCATACATATATGCATGCTAAGGCAGCCCTCCCTGGCATGGCTTTTGTGGGCCCTGGACTGGTCCTAGTCCAGGGCCCACAATAGCTAAAGAGTTGCCTTAGTATGCATGTATGTCGAGTTCAGTGTACAATATTGTGAGTTGAGAAGAACCAAGACATTTGATAATGATCTGCATCTTGCATATATTCAGCTTCACATAACATAGCATAAATGCGTTTGTAACAAATTTCAGCAGACCTGTGTAATAGCATTACACACAACTGCAAAGTCAACTGCAACCCTGCCACAGTTAAGTCCCAACCATAAACGTAATTTAAGACACATCTATAATTCTCAGTGTTCAACATCAGATCAAAGTGTTCCGTAAGGATATTTTGCAAGCATCGAGTGTCTAATGAAGAGTTTGTCTTTGATTTCAGATGAAAGACGTTTCCACAGAATAGGTGGAGGGAATGTGGTGCCTGCCTGTTGAGTACGCTGGTTCCAAACTCTCTTGCGGTCGGTCAAGACTCGGACGACACTTCCAAGACCAGTTGCAAGCAGCTACAACAAGAATAACAACACCTGCTATCAAACTGAATCACTTCCTAAATCACAATCAACAGTTTGCTCATTATAGCCAAGCTGGCTATAATGAACAAACTGTTAATTGTGATTTAAGAAGTGATTCAGTTTGATAGCAGACATTTTTATATATGAACACACTTAAGGTCAAATATCATCATATTATGATGATATTTGACCTAAAGTGTGTTAATACATTCATTCATTCATTTGGAAAATTTATATAGCTCCCCTTCAAAAAACCCACTAGGAGGTGCAATAAAGCATCTCTTTATCACAAAAAACTATTTTAAAGCTCTATCTTACCACCCCCAGTCTGCTCTTATAGCCGAGCATAAGCTCTTATAGATGGAGCATAAGCTCTTTCTTACCACCCTAAGGTTGCTCATTATTGCCGAGCTGGCTAGTTTGCTCATTATAGCCGAGCAGGCTCGTTTGCTCATTATAGCCGAGCAGGCTGATTTGCTCATTATAGCCGAGCAGGCTCGTTTGCTCATTATAGCCGAGCTGGCTGGTTTGCTCATTATAGCCGAGCTGGCTGGTTTGCTCATTATAGCCGAGCTGGCTAGTTTGCTCATTATAGCCGAGCAGGCTCGTTTGCTCATTATAGCCGAGCAGGCTGATTTGCTCATTATAGCCGAGCAGGCTGGTTTGCTCATTATAGCCGAGCTGGCTGGTTTGCTCATTATAGCCGAGCTGGCTGGTTTGCTCATTATAGCCGAGCTGGCTGGTTTGCTCATTATAGCCGAGCTGGCTGGTTTGCTCATTATAGCCGAGCTGGCTGGTTTGCTCATTATAGCCGAGCTGGCTATGGGCACAGATGGAGCATAAACTCCAACTGTATTTTTGCCATATTAAGGATTTTAATGCCCCACATAATAAAAACAAAGTTTAAATTAACGTTTTGTTTTGCTTTCAGGGTCTAAAGAAGCTCCTGCTCCGAGGACAGCAGTGAGAGTTCGTGAGATAGAAGTCTTCATAACATCATGGACCGATTTCTGAAGAAAATGCTCTTCATTAAGACTATGAACATGGACTGCCTTATGCTAATAAGAACACAGTTACTTTTCTCCAAAAAGATGTTTCCTGAGATTATATACACGGAATACTTCCAAATAATAAATGACTTTGGCTTCTTAAAATACCTGTCTTCTTCTGTGTTCGGATCTTCTAATCGGTTTCCAAGTTGTAGGATTCTGCAGTAGTCTGTCAAAAGAAATGACATTAAGTGCCCAATATAAGTATGGCTTCATTGACTTTGTCATAATATACCATTTCAAAGTAATTCTGGCATACTTTAAAATTTCTCTAGTTTTCAAGAAAACCGTAATGTCTATATCTCGGTTATTCTTTCATCAAATGAAGATATCTGAGCAGATCTGTGATGCTTATAAGCCCATACACAAGCTTTGGAGGAGGTCGACTGGATTTCTCAGAAAAACCGTAATATCTCTGTTATTTTTTCATCGATTGAAGATATCTGTGCAGATCTGTGATGCTTGTTGACCCACACACAGCCTGTTTTGGTTTGGAGAAGATCGATTTTTTTGCGCGAAAAAACCGATGGACTAACCATCATCGGTTTTTTTGGACAAAAAAGTCGACCTTCTCCAAACTGAATAATTTTTTCACAGCTTGTTTATGGGCCTATGGGCAACTGCGGACTGCAGAAATATCTTCACTAGACGAAGAAATAACAGAGATATTGACATTTTTAGCTGTTAAAAATAAAAGTAAAATTATGTAAATTTGATGACTTTTGACCACAATTGGGTTCATACAGCTTCTTCTTATCATAATAAACCATTTTAGAGTGATTCCCAAAAACTTCAAAATATCTCGATTTCTCAGAAAAACCGCAATATCTCTGTTATTTTTTCATCGATTTAAGATATCTGTGCAGATCTGTGATGCTTGTTGACCCACACACAGCCTGTTTTGGTTTGGAGAAGATCGATTTTGTTGCGCGAAAAAACCGATGGACTAACCATCATCGGTTTTTTTGGACAAAAAAGTCGACCTCCAAACTGAATAATTTTTTCACAGCTTGTTTATGGGCCTATGGGCAACAGCGGACTGCAGAAATATCTTCACTAGACGAAGAAATAACAGAGATATTGACATTTTAAGCCGTTAAAAATAAAAGTAAAATTATGTAAATTTGATGACTCTTGACCACAATTGGGTTCATATAGCTTCTCTTTATCATAATAAACCATTCTAAAGTGATTATGAGACAGTTTAAAATGTCTCAATTTTTCAAGAATACTGTATGATATCCAAGAAAACTCCAATTATACGTACTTCTTACTTACTAACTTAATTAAACTGGATCAATCTTCAAATCATATCTCTCAAATTACCTACTTACTAACTTACTCAAATTGTGTCAATCTTTAAATTACATTCAAATTACTGACTTACAAACTGACTCAAACTGTATCAATCTTTAAATCCCACTTAAATAACTTACTTACTCACAATGAATTAATCTTTAAATCACACTCAAAACTATTTACTATCTGAATCAATCTTTAAATCACATAACTCAAATTACTTACTTACTAACTTGCTCACACTGACTTAATCTTTAAATCACACTCAACCTAATTACTATCTGGATCAATCTTAAATCATATAGCTCAAATTATTCACTTACTTACTAACTCACTCAAATCGAATCAATCTTAAAATCACACTCAAATCACTTACTTACTACCTACTCTCAAACTGAATCTATCCTGAAATCACACTCAAATTACTTATTAACCAATTTTCCTCAAGCTGAATAAATCTTTAAATTACACTCAAATTACTTACTTACAATGTTAACCAAACCGAATCAATCCTTAAATCACACTCAAATAACCTACTTACTTAATAGCTTAGTCAAACTGAATCAATCTTTAACTCATACTAAAATGACTTACTTACAAACTTACTCATAGTGAATCAATCTTTAAATCATATAACTTAAATGACTTACTTACTTACTTACTAACTCACACAGAATGAATCAAACTTAAAATCACACTCAAATCACTTATTTACTACAAACTCTCAAACTGAATCAATCTTGAAATCATGCTCAAATGACTTACTTACTAACTTAAACAAACTGAACTAATCTTGAAATCAGACTCAAATTACTTACTAACCAATTCACTAAAACTGAATCAATCTTTATTAAATCACATTCTACTTACTTACTTACCAACTTACTCAAACTGAATTAATCAAACTACTTATTTACTTAATATTTTAATCAAACTGAATTAATAATTAAATTACACTCAAATCACTGGCCTAATTACTAGTTTATTCAAACTGAATCAATCTTTAACTCAAACTCAAATTACTTACTTAATAGCTTAATAATTTTGAACTGAATCAATCTTTAAATCACAATAAAACTACTTACTTACTAACTACTATCAAGCTGAATCAAACTTTAAATTATATACCAAATAAAATAAATTTCTAAATTAGACTCAAACTACTTGCTTGCTAACTTACTCAACCTCAATCAATCTTTAAATCACACCAACTAACTTACTTACTAACCACTCTCAAAATGAATTAAACTTAAAATCACACTCAAATTACTTACTTACTACTCTCAAATTTAGCCAGTCTTTAAACCATACTTAAATTACTTACTTAACTACTCTCAAACTCAATCAATCCTAAAATCATACTCAAATAACTTACTTACTAACTTACTTAAACTCAAGCAATCCTTAAATCATACTCAAATTGAATCGATCCTTGAATAACACAGCATTTCAATTAAGCCCCAAATGACACTAAAATTCAAACCCAAATGAAATTCACCCAAAAGTTGATATCATATCAAGAACAGACCGAAGCCAGAAATACAACACTCGATACTTTGAATTGTGACCATCAAACATGGCTTCAATAATTGAAGCAAATAAAATAATATTAAAAAAATCTGACATCTACCAAAAACAAATTATACACTTCCTCACCTCAATGCTCATGGGTGCTCAATATGTATCCAGGGGTGTTAATGGCTAGTTAAAGCTCATCTACTTCTCGCCTCAAAGCAGTTGGCATGCTTAAAAATTATCCTGAAGTAAGTCAAGGAGACATTTCAGCCTCACTTTTTGTAGTGGAGGGACCAGAGGTGGAGGTCATGTATTCTATACTCCCCGCTCTGAAATATTTGTTGTGTGAGAACCTTGAGCAAGGCCTCTGCCGACATAAATTTCAGAATCAACGACTTATCTGCATGGTCAGGAACAAATATGGTAAATAAATACATAACAATGAAATTAATTAAAATAATAACAATAAAAAGATAAAAGAAAAACAACAATGATAACAAGAGAAATAATAATGATAACAATAATAATAATAGTAGTAATGATATTAAAAGTGCCACTGCTAAATAAATGTTCGATTACATTACATTACTACTAGTATTAATAATACAAGTAATGGTAATAATTACCTTATTATGCCAAATGAGAAGCTGTTTGCTGCTGCCCTACTACAGTCTCTCGAATCCTCGATAGACAAGTTCCTTCATCAGCGTGTACTGTCTCGTCTGGTGGAGGCCTTCCTTTGAGGCCGGCCTCAATATCTTTGGCCTTGAACAACATCAGAACTTTCATCACGGACTGCAACGCTCTGTCCTGAAGAAAATAAAACAAATAGTTTACTTATTTGAACAGCAGAACTCAGCAATGACAGGTCATGAGCAGATATCTTAAAGGGGTGCTATATATATAGGTGCTCAATTACATTACATGGCTACACTTAATATTTAAACAGCAAGCTTCTTTGGTTTACCTGTTAGATTCAAATTGATTGGAGAAATAGCTAATATTTTGACAATTCGAAATATAATTGATTACCAATTTAGACAATCAAATAGCTAATCAACTTGATAAACAACTTTTAATTAAAATCAATAAGCACTTTGACTGATTGTCCCCATCTCTCTTCAACACCTATTTTAGTACATTTTGTATATATGCATTAGAGGGACACTTCTGAATTTCTTTGGTATTAACCTCCCATTTTGTTACTTGTCATGAGAGAAATTCATAGTAATTATTTATAGAATTTTGGATACATATTTAGATATTTATGGGTGGCTCAACATCTGTGAAGTTAATGAAATGATTATCCTAATGAAATTAGTATCCGACAACACGTTATTCTCGCCTCACCCTCACTCGAAACCCTATTACATTTCATCTCCAGTTCTCCAACCGTGCCATATCAAATGCCACACCGCGTCACTCGAACGACCAACCTCCTGAATTTTGTGCCTATTCGGTTTCTCCATTATCACTGCCCGTCATGCGACATCATCTGTCCCTAGCACCCCTATCCATCACACCCCGGTCTTTCCATTCTAATTCTAAACTGAAATCGCACCTTTTCGAGAACTCTTATCAAGACTCATTACTTGGCATTCCACGTGTCAATCTTCGACCAAAGCGACATCCATTGTAACAGCTACTCTGCCTCCCTGCTGACCTGGAAACCGAACTCTGATCACAAACGGACTATCCTTTGGACAACCCTTTCGATTTGACGCAGCACTCATGAATAAGCTGGTGTCGTGCATTTAGCTTTCAAGTTGCGCTTTAGAAATTTGGAGATTACGATTACAATTAATCAGTAAAATCGTTCAGATGCAATATCAACAGATTCAAGACAGGAGTGTCAAATGTTTATAAGAACTGGACTTTTAAGAAAATAGATCTAAAAAACTGCCTTACCAATGTCATTGCAACACTCATTTTGGAACAGTCAATAAGTTGTCATCAGTGACCTTAGTTGTGCTACTCAAATACTCTGCGGAATATCATCACCAACAAGCAGCGACTTTCTGGCCCCTTGGTACTTGGCTCGGGGCATTAGACCATTAGCATGATGTCGCTGGTAACTCATCTCTCCTTCTGTTCATCACTTGTTGTAATGGAGATGTATTAACTTTCATCTGTCCAAAATTCTTGGTAAGACAATCTAAACAGTTCACGGTGTGTGGTACGTGAAGTTATTCGCATAAAATTTAGGTCGATGGCAGTATCCCGATATTTGAACGGAAAGGCCATTGAGAAGTTGGAAGACATGTTTAGCTAATGGCAGAAACTGAACAAGAACATTAATCGCAGGACTGAGCCTTCACCGCTGATTCCTTTGCAAAACACCGTCCCACCAAAATTCAGTCTGTTAGAGCTAACACATCGGGCATTGCTCCACCTAAATTCGTCTCTACTGACTGCACTCTAACGACCTCAAGTGAGGTAACTTCTGCTGATCTACGGACCATCATAATGTCTCACGCTGCGAAGTCATGTGAGCTCGACCCTCTACCAACGATCTTGCTGCATGAGTTCATTGAGGATCTTCTTCCGCTACTCACTTGCCTCTGAGGGTCCGATAGTCAGTCGCCTGATCCTCTTGGTAGCTCTCGTCCAAAAACCACTCAACATTCACCTTCCTGAAAGCGGTGATTCTCATGTAATTTGACTTTTATTAAAAATGCAATTAATCTAAAGATTTGTATGAAAGAAACTTTCATAAACAACCACATGCATGGTAAACAACCCTGGAAACCAGCTGCCCTACGATGCGATTTCATAGAGAATGTATTTCTATTAGAGCATCGGATAGTGTTGCGCTTTTCATAGGCAGCTTAAGTTTAGCAACGCTATGCAAAATGTAAATGTTTTTATATAACGACCGTATAATTTATGGCCTCGACCCAGCTCATTTTTCAATGAGAGTCTGACCGGGTGATATCCATCACCACCGCTCGTCCGTTTGAATGGCCTTGTAAGGTTCCTGTGCAATGACTGTAGGCCTACTATAATAAGATTGACATTTCTGAAATAAACCAGCATCATTGTAATACTAGTACCATGCTGAGTTAATCTTGCCTTTGCCTACTTGGCCGCCGGTTGTCGGTTCCGATCGTAGAGTAATGGATCGGTCTAGAATTTCCATAGCTCGAGCATCGTGCCTATGCAGATCTGTTGACCCTTCGCTATGGAACAGCCTTCCTGCTGAGACTCGTGCTGCAATTTTATCTAGTAGTAGCACAGCTGTTTCTGCTCGATTGTTCTCTTAAGACTTTTCTTTTCTCCAGGGGTTCTTCCCACTGGAAGCGCCTCTGATTAGGTTGTACTGCGAGATGCGCTGTACGTATGAATCCCTATAATAGAATAGAATAACACACTGGCGCGAGAGCAGTAGGAAGCGTGATCGATTCTTGCTACCCTATAAGGCTGACTAGTACTTCAATTTGCTAGGCATTGTGTTGGTTAAAATCGAAGAAGGAGGTTATGATCATTAGCGTTCTCTAAATGGATAGTCCTGTTCTTGGACACCTCTTGTTCATCCTCTATACTACCCCCCTCAGTTCACTCATTAACGCATCCTCGGTTGACCATCATCAATACGCTGACGACACGCAGTTATTCATTTCTTTCTCTCCAACCAGCATCTCCAACTCCATTGATAATCGTCTCCATGTCGTCACCCAAATCTCATCCTGGATGACCTCAAATCTCCTCTGCCTGAACCCCTCCAAAACCGAATTCATTCTGATTGGACTCAGTGAGCAACTGAAGTAAATTCCTGATCCCTCTTTTTCTCTCAACCCTAATTCTGCATCAACCCACAAATTCACTGCAAATTCTCCTGTCCGCAACCTAGGCATAATCTTTGACCAAAATCTTTGCTTCGCTGATCACATCACCCATCTTTCTCGCTCTTGCTTCATGCACATCCGTGATCTTCGTAGAATCCGCCGTATGCTTGACTCCAAAACTGCATCCACAGTCATCACATCAGTAGTTCACGCTAAATCGGATTACTGTAATTCCCTTTTCCTAAATATAGACACCACCCAATTAAATCGCCTCCAAGCCATTCAGAATGCTCTCGCCCGTGCTGTCACCAAGACCCCAAAGCATCACCATATCACTCCTGTCCTCAAATCACTCCACTGGCTCAAAATACCTGAACGGATCGAATATAAGGTCATTTCACACACTGCACTCCTCACAGCCCACATATCTCCGTCAGTTGTTCACGATTCAGCCACATCGTTCAACCCGTTCCTCTTCCACCTTCACACTACTTCACCCTCCCGTCACATCATCACTCAAATTTGCAAATCGCTCCATAGCCATTGGTGTCCCGCCTCTTTGGAACAAACTCCCTCCAGCATTAAGACAAATATCCGATCCGTCCTACGAATTTACAAACACCTCACCTCTAGCTATTTCCCCACAGGTTTTTCACTCACAACTCAAAGCACTGCACTTTCGCAAATCCTATCCTGATTCCTCCTCTTCCTCCTATTTACCTCGCCGTTTCAATTCCAAACACCATCCACCTTAGCCGTCTATCTGTCTGCCTTCCTGACTCTCTGGATTTGACCCTCTGCCTATTGATTCTGTTTTGATTAAGCGCCTGTGTATAAACTGGTTCCCGCGACTTCGCTTTTGTGGGCGCTGTAGAAATGCTGAGATTACGATTACGATTAGTAGGTCCGGGTCGACTTGGCAGGTTAATATAATGACTAAGTGACTGGGCGAAAAAACCTAGAAACGTACAAGGCAGCAGAATTAAAGGCATTTGGCAGAAAACGCATAAGACCAATTATTTTCATCAACTTCATGGACGATAAAATAACGCGGCCACCTAGCGAATGCAAACGAAAAGGAACTGCTACACACGCATTCGCTAGGTGACAGCACAGTTTTAAAAGCATCCACCTTAATATGTCCATAAAGCAAGAAATATTAACAGCGAGCAGCCAACTTGTAAACTTTTACATAATGCACAATAATTCAGTAATGACCTTAGAAACATATGACAATAACAGTTTAAAAGAGAGTTAGGCGTATAACAATTTTAATAGTGTTTTTACTGATCATTATTTTCTGCCATCTATTTTACTATTTTGTACTATGTTTAAACTAACGCAGTGTTAAGTTGATTTTAGGGATGCACGAAGTATGATTTGATTTCTGTATAGATCGAGCGTTATGCTAATGATTTGATTTCATCTGTGACCTGAATTTAGTGGCTAAATCTTACGAACATTCTAAACATTTGTTCTGATTTGACTGGATATGAATCGCATTGGGTCCTACTTGACCTAATGGTAGGGTTCGAGGCTGGATCGTGTTTGCTAAGGATGGTGAGTGGCCATTCCACCTATTACTTGGGCAGGTTGAACGGTAAAACACAGGCATAATGGACAACAATGACAATATGCTCGCTATCCACATGTGGTTGATTCCATCTTCCAACTCTTTTAAATCTTTATCGTTAAGTGCTCTAACTATTTCGTGTCATCTTACTCGTGTGGACTTGCACGTGCGGCCCTGCTCAGGAATTGTATGTTTGAACTCAAACGAATGTTATTATCGCCCCCTCTGCTTCCGTCATCGCCTTGCCATCTGGTGACTTTCTCCAGCATGCTTATCACTAAATGACGGTGCAATGTAGGCCTACTGATCTGGTCAGTGGTCACTATTTATTTATTATCGAAATTTGATACCACCCTTCTTCCAACATTTTCTTGCTCATTATGATATGGTCTTACTGTGCAGCTGTTTGATTTGTGATAAGTTTATTTAATGACGCATCCATGACAAGGATGATATGCGTTTGATGTCTGCACCAGAGCTTAAAATAGTGTCTTTTCTGGCACTAGGCCACATAAATTCCCAAAGAAAAGGAGCAACATAAATGTTCTGAAAAAAGGAGCAAGATAAATACCATGTAGGAAAAATAAGTATTTAATTTAAAGAAGAATGTAATGCCTTTGAAGTATGTCTGTACCCATTGATACAGTTGCTGTGGTGTCAAATATGGATGGTGAGGACAGCCTGCCAACTGATCACGTGTTGTCAGGCATTTCGAAAGCAATGCCGTACGTTTAACATACTCTGTGCTTCAATGATGCTTTAAGAACTTGAAAAACTTCTGCAACCGTTTGCATCACCAGCAGGACTTCGACATTACAACAAAAATGACACATTTATGCGAATAACAACGGAAAATCGCCATGTGATGACATTGATGATCCATTAATGCGTGTGGCCACGTGGAAGTCTACAGGCCGTCAGCACCGACCAAAGGCATTAAATTCTTCTTTGTTGCAAAAACGACTTCTTGTGCCAGCCAACTTCTTCGCACAAGAAAATGTTTTTTCATCACCATCTGTTGCTACAAGAACATCAGTCACTGCTTAGTACTGCATGATGGACAGAAAAAAATGTTTTTGTAATCATCTGATACAGTAGCAACATTGACGAGTCTTGTCAGTTCAGTTGCAGCAAATGTATTGGATATGGGTCAGCTGTGTTGATCAGGGAAATACGTTGCACCTGTTTATGATGAGGCATGGTAAATTGATAATATTATTGAGAAGTAGGATGTGCTAGATAATGATAAACAGAACTAATTCTAACTCGAATTGTGATGCAAATAGGTGTACACAGATGCTGGTTAAAATTATTTGGTTTGGAGCAAGTCGACTTTCACGATAAAAAAAACACTTGACCCGGTATCAAGGATTAGTTCTAAGATGTTGAAACTTTACTTGTGCAGGTATAGAAATTTATATTATGATAAAGATAACTAATTCAAACCAAAACGGTGATGAAAATTTGCTAGCTTTGTCTGCTCTTTTTAATCTAAGCCGAGATGCATAACAAAGGTGGAATATAAAAGCACACCAAATGGAAAAACTTGGATGCATCATTGTGGATTGCCCGTGCTTAATTTCAATGGATTTTTCCCAATATGCTTTACACAAGTGTGTTATTACATAGTGGCTACACTTGATAAACTGATAAACATCGTATTTATTCTAAATGGGAACAGAAAAAATATCCGGATATTTAATCTTAACTGGCAGGTTAACGATTAATGATCTAATCAAAAGTCGAGAATCTTTTCTCTGTTTTTAAAAATACACATATATATATATATATATGGCAATCCAGAGCAAAATATATGAACAGTTTGTCTTGCAACTTCATAGTACAAGTAATTATCAATAAGTTATAAGTTACAGCTGAAAACAACTGCCAACAACAACAGCGACAAGTTTTTAACCATGAGGAACAATCTTCTTAACTGTTTAACGACAAGCGTGATTGATTATGAATTACGTTTTACTATGTGCTGGTCGTTAAAGGGTTGAACAACTATCTAGAGACTGGCTAAAATGCTCCAGTTAACCAGTTAAACTTTAAGAAAAGCTGCAGAGTATTGACAACCTAACGAGTAACCTTAGACTCCCATTATGCAGGGCATTTTAACTACCATTGTTTCAAATTGTTGTGCAGCTTTTAACTCCTGAAGTACCAGGTTTCATTACTTCTTATACTCATTTAATGGTTCTATTATTATTAGAAGGACCATGTCAAGGTACTCAATGTTTCCCTTAATGGTACTGTATCGGGTCTTAGAGAAATTAAACATTAGACAGCTTTTCAGCCAAACTGATGCACGGGCAAGTCCCTTATATAAAAAGCTGTCATTGGCACAAGAAATTGTGCACCTCCATTGTAAACAAAACCACACATTCTGAGTTGGAGCTACGTAAAATGTCAACAAACATTGATCATACAACAGACGAACCTAGTTCAAGGCAGTCCCCTCCAGGTTCAGCAAGAAAGCTCTGCAGTGTAACAGCAATCACCAGTTTTGTCTGGCTGTCGTAATGCAACAACATCCAGCTGCTGTGTTGTGGCAACTTGATGAGACTCCGCTGTTTTTGTCTAAGTCATGGCCTGCAAGCACTCGGATTTCAGCCGCTTCTGTTGACAACTACCTATTACTGACACTTCCTCCAGCACCTTATGACACACACTGATTCTGCAGATGCTGGAAGGGTAGCAAAAGTATTCAATCAAATCAAAATTGTACTCAAACTGTACAATTCAGGCTATGTATTTTCATTGTAACTCGTTTAGAGACTTTATGCTTCATAGAATTACTTACAGAGTACACTATCCAAGAGCGAGGCAGAACTGTTGTTGGGTTAGCAGACCAAATCATTGGTCAGGATGGTGAGTGTTTAGTATGATGATTCATTGAACTGTGGATGGTATGACTGGTAAGCAGACAGCATGACAAGATGCTGGTCCGCACGGTGAACAACAGAGTGCAGCAGAGAGTATGATGATCCACTGACTGAGCGAAGTAGACTTCTAAAGGGCTCAGGAGAGGCAGACTGACAATGATGGCTGATTTCCTAAGATGTAGCTAGAGACAGCTACAGTCAGTCGCTGTTCTGCATCTGCTAGAGTTGTTTGGCAACAATCACTCCCTTCTCCTTCCAATAATTGTAATTCTCTTTGACGTACTTTGTCATCTCTGGCAAATTGCAGAATTCTAAGTGAAAGAAGCACATTTAAAAGTCTCAGCTACTTGGGTTTTGAGGTCGGTGGATTAAAATATGATACTTGACTTAAATCCGGTTCATGTTCCTTCTCGATATCATAATAATATACTATTTTAAATAGATTCAAGAATACTTTAAAATTTCTCGATTTTTCAAGAAAACTTTGATGGTCCATTGATTTTTTAGGATGAAAAAGTTGACTTCCTTCATCATGAATAACAGAATAAGTTTTTTTCCAGCTTGTGTTTAGACCCATAGGCATCACATTTCTGCACAGATATCTTCATTTGGTGACAGAATAATTAGAGCCATGCACATTTTAACCCGTAAAAAATAAGATTAAAATGATAAAATTTCAGAGTACTTCAATTAAAATATGATGGTATTTGAACTAAATCGGGTTCATATGTCTTCTCTTTATCAAAATATGCTATTTTAAATAGATACTAGCACAAATTAATATTTCTAGATTTTTCAAGAATTTTTAGGATGAAAAAGTTGACTTCCTCCAAATATAATACGTTTTTCCAGCTTGTGCAATGGCCCATGGGCATCACATATCTGCACGGATATCTTCATTCGATAAAAGAATAATAGAGCTGTGTATATTTTAATCCTTAAACAATAGCATTTTGCAGTAATTTGATTAAAATATGATCATATTTTACCTAAATCGGCATATAAACACATGGTTTGCAAGTTGATGGTTCGATGGCTAGATGAATGAATGAATGAATGAATGAATGAATGAATGAATGAGAAGATTGTACTAACAGCTCCATGCCTCGAACATGTCGGGGATAAAGATGTCGATGAATCGGGTCTGTGACTTGGGTACGTTACACGTCCTGCGGTCAAACATTGGGATGATAAGCAGCAGACCGCGAGCCTTCTCATTGTCCGTCTGAAGCAAACAAGCAAGAAATCCTTCATTTTCACATCATCAAACTCACTAAAACCCTCACCACTATAATCTTGCTTTACAAAACTGGTTTTAAAGACAAATTCCCTGATTATGCGGAAATCACGTCTCTGGCAAACTTCATGATTAACAGATTTTTCTCTACGGTAGATTCGACATAACAGACTGTTAACCTACAAAGGTACTGCACGGTAGTACTTCCTGTTAAAATATCAATTTTGCTGTATTTCGATTAAAATACTGCAAAATTCTGCTTAATTAGGGTTACTATTATTTCTCTTTAGTGTAATATACCATAGTAAAGCGTTTCTCACACAAAGTTAAGTTTCACAATTTTAAAACAAAATCCTTGATGGTTAGTCTAGTGTTTTATTACCCAAATAAAATACCAATTTCGCTGTTTTCCTATTAAAATACTGCAACATTCTGTTTAATTTGGGTTAGAATTATTTCCCTTTATCTTTCCTGCACACAATAAATTTTCACAATATTTGATAAAATAAGATAAAAATGAAAGAATTTTGCAGTTATTTGATTATCGATTTTTTAGGATGAATAAGTTGACTTCTTCAAAACCAAACAAGCTTTTCCCAGCTTGCCCACAGGCATCATATTTCTGCACAGATATCTTCTTTCGATGAAAGAATAATGGAACTAAGCACATTTTAATCCTTCATAAATAAGATTAAAATAATAGAATTTTGCAATAATTTGATTAAAATATGATGGTATTTGACCTGAATCTGGTTCATATCAATTGCTACTCTATATCATAATATACTGTTTTAAAAGGATTCCTGCACTCTAAAGTTAATCTATTTTTAACCCCTTTAGCGGCAAACCTGATTATATTCGTCCTTAACAACTAACCATTATACGGCAAACCCGATTATAATCGTCTAATTGATTATACATACATACAGACATACATACATATGTACACACAAACATGTACATACATACATATATACATGCATACATACATATGTATACATAAGTATACACACATACATACCCATACATACATACATACCCATACATACATATATATACATATACACATATATACATATATATACATATATGCATATATAGATGGATTTATATAAACATATATATATATATATATATATACATACACATATATACATATATATACATATATGCATATATAGATGGATTTATATAAACATATATATATATATATATACATACACATATATACATATCTGCATATATAGATGGATTTATATATACATATACATACATACATATGTATATACATGCATATGCACATATATACATACGTATATACATACATATATACATATAAACATACTTATATGCATATATACATTCATACATACATATATACATATAAACATACTTATAGGCATATATACATTCATACATACATATATACATATAAACATACTTATATGCATATATACATTCATACATACATATATACATGCAGTGGAATGTCTGCTACCTTCACTGCCTTATTCTTCGTACACACTGGAGCATTTCTGAGGACCCATTTTTTTGAAGAGCATCCATGTTCTTCCCTCTGAATTGTCAGACAACAAGCTAAGGAGAACCAACGACTCAGAGGCACGGTTCATAAAGAGAACTTACATGGCAAATCCAAATACAATTAAAATCCTTAACCCTAGACCCTAACCCTAACAATCTTTGCTGTCTATCCATACAAAGTGAACCTAAATAGCATGACGCTCATTAAAACAGGGAACTGTGGCAAAGGATCTCGCTCAATCAATTAAGGGGCAATTCATAAATGACGTCACGCAATTTAGGATGAATTTTGACCCCCTTCCCATGTCGACATAATTAAACTACTCAATAATTATGACGTCATAAAGCTCTGCACCCCCCGTAAAGTCAGATGTCCAGAATGTTATATGCAAATATTTTTATAATTTTAAAAGAGTAATTATATCTACAAACATGCTTGAAAGTATGTAGCAGAATGACAAAAAATGGAGACAGTATAATTATTACAATTATTATGCATTCAACAAAATGAAAAGCTCTCATAGAATCATTTTTTAAGTGTTTAATAACAATGACTCAAAACAATCCAAACTTTGTGCTTCTCCAATCTGCCATGACAAATCAAAATGCTCCTACATGGAGTAATTATTAGAGAGAGTCTGGATCTCACCATCCTGTTCAATGGATCATCCATTCAGTTCCAGCTCTTCCTCATCTATCTAATCCACACACTCTCCATTTGCTTCATTTGCGATTACAACCATTAGTTCAAATTGCCGACGTGCAGTGACTCTGTGGAATGGTGCCTTAATAATTATGTTACAGAATGGCTGCCTCGCTTTCAAAACCAAGAAATTGACACCGAGCTTAAAAGTAAACAATCCTAAAATTAAGAACGCAATAATTGTGGCAACTATATCTTAATTAAGTGGAATTTGTTTGATTGACTGAAATTTTAAAATAAAGTTACGCATTTTGATGTTAAATGTGACGTCACATTTCTAAGACTCCCCTCACCTTGTCACAAATGTGTGACCCACTCCCTAGGCGTGTGACGCCATTTATGGACAGTCCCTCATCAAAAAAGAAATAAGGTCAACTCATTCTCTAAACAAAGGTAGCTGAATTGCAGAAACCAAAAAGCAAGTGACAGGCCGCTGAGCACTTCTGATTTCTTGTCTCTCTGACTTATCAAACTTTGACATGAGTTCCCAGATACATCAAAACTTTGACCACACCTACAGTGACCATCACCTATGTGAGGTATTTAAGGCACAATTTAATTACCCAATAATGTACACATTAATACATCGATGATAACGGCGCTACAGAAATTACTAGATCACAATAGATTACACCGGATAAAAATGTTATATTGCTAGTATAATTATTATTACAGAAGCCATCACAGCAACTTTAAACCCTACAACAGCGCCAGATAAATGCCCTATGCCCTGTACTAACGACAGTGTACAGTAACATCATCAAATAAAATCAACAGAAATATCCTTCGCTTCCTGGACTATCTGAATGGGTTGCGGACAAAAACCCACCCTAAGAATAAATTTTTTAACTTTTTTAACTTTTTTTATTTAGAAACATGTGCATACTTTAAAGTCTGAAGTAAAGCATGTGTCACATGTGTCAATTCAAAGTCTGATGCGGTCACTCAGTTATCGTCGTCCAATAGTTAAATAGCAAACAGTTAATTAGTTCCTTAGTCTTTTAGTTGTTAATGTATGATAGGTCTACACTATGTAGACTGTACACTGACTGCACCACTGTGCGTAATTCATAGGCTATCTGTGACACGGCTTCCTCAGACGCGTCTGGTGAGTCTATGCAGAGTGTATATGTGTTATCTGTGACACGATTTCTTATATAAGTTAGACCAGAGGCGTCAATCCCCCTCTAACTGATTGAGGCAAACACCCTGGGTCCAAGTGTCAGGTAGTCAAAATATCCCCCTAAGACTCAAAAAATACCCCCGTCCCTATCTGGACACCTCTGAGTTAGACTAATAGTCATACTGAGTGTCACTTGCAATGTTGTGCAGACTTTGTTAGTAGTGTCAGTTATTATGGTATGGCTCCTAATTGCAGAAGCTTGTTAGGGCATGAGGGGGGTTTTGTCCGGGGGGTTAATGTCCTACCTAAAACAGGGGGGGATTATGTCAGAGGGGATTATGTCACTGGGTTTTTGTCAGAGGGGTTTTTGTCAGTGGGGGCTTTGTCCCACACCCATCTGGATGCTCTGTCAATCAGAGAATGAACCCGGACGCTGAGGTTAGAAGGAAAAATGCCCAGAAGTGGACACTCAGCCACTTATACACGGAAATCATCGACCATAAAAAGGATACTTGGCGAGAAGCATCCGAGACACATTTAGTCAGCCGCCTGATCCTCTTGGTAGATCTCGTATCTCGTTCAAATACTGGTCAACATCAACCTTCTTGAAAGCGGTGTTCCTAGTGTTGCTTGACATTTCAAAAACTGCGTGCAATTATTCTAAAGATTTGTAAAAATTCAAAGAAACATTTATAAACAAATTTCATTCGGGCGATAACAAGATGCGTGGTAAACAGCGCTTGTTTTCTGCCTTACATTCATAGACTACGTATTGTTACTAGAGCGATGGATAGTGTTGCGTTTCTTGAAGGCGGGTTAGCGACGCCATGCATAATGTAAATGTTCATTGTTTTAATATAGCGACCGTATAATGTCCTTGAAACTGCTAAGTTTTCAATGAGAGCCTGATCGGGTGAGATCCTTCACCAATGCTCTTCAGTTTAATTGGACTACACGCCATTTTATGTCCACGTGCAATGACCCTACTAACCAGAGATTCAAAATCTCTTAAATAATCCATCATTATGTAGTACCAATGTACCATTAGCGTCGTTCTTTTTTTCATTCGGGCTTGGGGGGACTGGTTAAGGCTGGCAACAAGCATGTATGTGCGATGCACGAGTTTCCAGAAGCTGTTACGTTTGCCCTTGCTTACTTTGCCGCCGGCTGTCGGTTCCGTCGGAGGACGGTAGACTATACACACCGGCGTGAGAACAGTGAAAGCCAAATCGATTCTTTCTACTCCATAAGGTTGACTAGTCCTTCCATTGGCTAGAATTTGCGTTGTTAACATAGATGTAGGACGTGATGAGCGTTGTCTAAATGGGTAGACCTAGTCCTAAGCAGGTCCGAGTCCGGTTGGCCGCGGGTTAATAAAGTGATTGTTATTGTGGACGCCATTTAGGTCATTAATATTGGATGTTGAGTTGTGGGAAGAATTCTTGAACATATGAGTTTTCAGTTTTGAGTGAAAAGCCCGAGGACTGAAAGATCCACCGGATAACATAACATAACGTGGAATCAGAATTCCTGAGGCAGATGGTGATTGATAGGCAACCGATGGTTGAAGATGGTCACACGCCAGCTTCGGTGTCAAATACTTAAAACTGCCTGATCAAAGTGGTTCGATACATACATGTAAAACACAAAGATAGAGAAACAAAAACATAGAAACAGACAAAGCGACAAAATATAAAACAGTTGGCAGAAAGCGCATAAAACGAATTTCGTGAAATGAACGTTAAAATAGCGCGACCGCAATGCAAATGAAAACGAACAGGAACTGCTGCTTTCACATTCGCTAGGTGGCAGCACAGTTTAAAAACATCCACCATCTATTGCATAAAGTAAGAATGGTGAATAGTGAGCAGCACTAACAGCAGGACCCTTCCTCCTATAATAAAACGACTCAATCCAACTATTCGTTATCTCCACACTTCTAAAGCGCCACTCATCAGCCAAGCGCAGGACACCAGCTTATTGCCTACGGTGGTACATTTTTCACGGGTACGATGAAGCCTAAGTAAAACTTGTTACAGGTACATACAGTCGACCCACTGAGAGGGGGAGGTCAACTGACCCGGGCACCAACCCATAAACAAATAAAAATAGCCCCCACCCCTTTTGTTTATTTGTAAAACTATTTCTGCATCCGTTAATGAATTTATTAAAAAAAACAGTTGGTTTTATTAATTAGATTTCTATTTGCAATTCACTTACTCGAGCTGTATTGAAGATTCTTCATTGATCAACAATCGCGTAGGCCCATTGGTTTTTGAAAATTTGTAAAGCGCCTCGTACGGTACATAGGGCCTAAGTTGACGACTGACCCCCTCTGCAGAATGAGGCGCTGTTTAGAATTGGAAGGCAGGGAATCAGACTGTAAACATAGGCCTACATAGTGAAATTAAATAAAGCTTATGCATATAAAACTACAAACTATAATTAAACGTCTTTAATGAACTCTATCATTTTATCTACTGAACCGATTAATCAATCAATCAATGAAACATTGAGACTTGATCTATAGCGCCTTTTCAAATATCTACTCAGAGGCGCTCGATCTCTGCACTAGCCTATTATATGAAGTTTAAAATGTCATTTCTAACGAATGAGTGACACCCATGCGTAATCAGCAGACAAGTGAGGTGCATGAGGGCTTAGTTAGCTTAACAACGATACAGGCTGCCCACTCAGTCTAACGCGTTGCTATGGTTGTATGACGTGCAATCAGAAAGTGCTGCTTGCTGGGATATCTGTACGCGAGTGTGCGGCTGTGTCGTGATCGAGAGTATCACGAATTCACAATCTTAGTATTAAGTTATATCATGATAGTTATATCATTTAACAAGTAACGAATTTTATATAATCGTAATTATTATTATTTTTATTTCATGCCTGATTACTTTGAACTTAACCCACGTGGTCAGGGGAAGTGAATGAAGATGTTCAGATTTAGAAGAATAATTAGGCACATATCACAACGTGCCTATAACCATGTGAAATAGAGGTACGGCGACTAGAAGCTGATTTGAAGCCTTTCGGAATATTGCAGATCCTACTATGTAGCAGTCTAACGACGATTGATGCGCGCAGTGGCCTAGCAATGAGTTGTGCAGGTTGTGCAACGTAGGCCTATATTCGGTAAGAGGGCACTAACCCTAAACGGTGCCCAATCCTAACCGTAGCCCTTAAACCCAACTCTGGTCCTAACTATAAGTTCAGCCCTAATCCTAACCCCTAAACTAAGTCCTTACCCCAATCATAGCCATAAACCAATCCCTATCTATATACTCTTATCCTAAAACCAGCCTTAATCCTAACCTAAACTAGTCTAAACTAAACTAATCTAATTAGCTAGTCTAAACTAGTCTAAACTCTACACCCACCCCTAAACCTTATCCTATAGCCCCACCCTAAACCAAAACCCTAATCTTAACCCTAAACCCAAACCTGATCCTAACCCATACACCCTTATCGTAGAGTCGTAGACCAAACCGCCATCCTTATCCTAGTCATAAGCCAATCCTAACCTCTAAACTGTAAACCCTAAGCCTATAATACCTAGGCCTAAACCAAACCCTAAGCCAATCCTACCCCAATCATTGCCCTAAACCAACCCTAAGCCATAGACCCTAACCTGGAACCCGACCCTGTTTCTAACCACTAGACCTAACCTTAAACCCTAATCCGAATAATTAAATACGCTGAAATACATGATAGAAATTATGTTGTTAATTATATACACTAAACTACAGTTTTAAATAAGTAACTTATTAATTTCAACA